>CM073520.1:34612401-35215213 GCA_037074615.1 Leucaena leucocephala | reverse complement strand
TAATATTTGATCTAATTAATTTGTTTATATTAAAAAAATTAGTTAAATTACTTAGTATATTATAATTTTTTTAAAATACTTTAATTACCTTTCTTAATTCTCATACATCTTCCCTTACTTGATTATTATTGAGAGAATACTAATAGTAATAATTTAAAAAAAATTTTAATAAAAATAGGAAATAAATATTTTAGTTAGGACTAAAATTTACTCCATAATTATATCATATATTAAAAACTAAAATATTATTTTTTCCCTTTTTTTTATTTAAAATAACTTCATTTCAATTTCAAGTTCAATAAAAAATATATAAAATTCATTATGATTGACGTATTCAACCCACGAGATTCGGTTTGCACAAGTTAATCTAATGGCCCCATCCGGTTCAGTTGATTGATTAGGCTAATCAAGCGACCGTCCGGATTTTAATACAGTTAAGTTAATATGATGCTTAAGAAGCGATGTACCTACAAGTTTAATTAATATGTACCTAAAACTTTAATGAATGGAGGCATTTTAAGTCAATATGTTGGGTCCCATGGCTACATCTTTTCATCTACGAATCACAAGAATAGTGAATCATGTTTACATTCTGATATTTTGATTGACGCGCACGATTTAGGAAACCAAATCGCGAATATATTGCACCATTGTTTATTAATCATTGACTAAAATCCCAAGCATCTTCCAAACAAAGTAGTCAAGGGAAATAATAAATAATTCAATAGGATACATTATCACCGAGAACTATATTGAATATTTTATTTTAATTAATAAAATATAGTGGATCGGGAATCGTGATCTAAGGTTAGGTATAACTAGTGGCAAATATTGTTCTTTAGTTAAAAAAATATTATCTAAATCCCAAAGAGATGTGCATAATTTGTAAATATCTAGTGATTTACAGAAGATATAAATTAGAAAAATTATTGCTGAATTTTTATAAAAAAACAATATCGCATGCAGAATCACTTGAGAAATTAATGATGAATTATGTGCATACAGGCTTTGAATTATTAGAAAATACTCTTTTTTTTTTTAATATAAGAGTTTCTTAATTAATTTAAATAGATTAAAAAAATTATATAAATTATTGTAACGAGATTTGACCTCCTTAAAATATTTTTATGTAAATTTTTAACTATTACTAAATGATAGTTGAAAAAATGATAAATATGAGATTTAGAATCAAAACTAATTAGTTTTTATTTTTTTAATATTATTAATTAAATCATATTATCAGATATCTAATTTTATGATTCCTAACTATTCTTTTTAATACATGTGTCTTCTTTAAGAATTATATTCAAAATTTAGAGGGATATAATTAGATTTTACTCTGGTAGATTAACTATATTTTAGTTAAAAGTAATTAGTTTCTAACTTTAGTATTACAAGAGTATACATCAATTTTGAAAAATTATTTTTTTTCTTTTAAAAAATAGTATCCCGTGCTTGATGTTTCTATCATATAAAAATGAAAAATAAATAAATAAACCCTGACTAGTCAGAGTTTTACTTTAGGGACCGACTCATATATATTTTTTAAAAAAATAAGGAAAGAAAGAACAAAAACAGGATGGGGTAGGCCATGAGTAAGTGTCAGAACTGAGGATACGTAACATTTAAATTTGAATGAAGAGTGCAAATAAAAACAAAAGAAGATGAAGAAAGCCAACCTTGCACATTGGAGCAACCAAAATGGCACCATCCCAGAAATGAGGCTTCTTTCTGTGCAATAAGAGAGCCACAGCTCCTCCCATGGATTCCCCTACCAGGTACCTCATCTTCTTCTTATTCTCTTCCTTCTCTGTTATTCATATTTCAATAAAATCAATGTCACTATCATAATTAATTTCTACGTCCCTCAGTTTTTTTTAATTCATATATACACCCCATCTAATTTAATTTCAATCCTAACATGTATTTACTCCATCACTTCCCTCTTGTAAACTTCCGGTCACTGAAGGAGTAAGTATAATATATATTTTTATAGTTAGGACTTACCTCCCAACTTCAAAAGAGTTTACAAAAATAGTTATAAATCAACCGCTAACAAAATCCTTATATTAATAATAAAATTTAAACTAATAACTTTATGGATTATAAATTACTTTTTTATCAACTGAATTAATATTTATTGGCTAAACAGTACAATATATACTACTACATCAGTGAGGCATTTTTGCAGGATCTTTCTTCAGTCATAAATAGTGTTTTTAAGAAAATATGAAACTTATTGTATGTTAAGAATAAATTATAAGGACCAACTATCGACAAAAGTAATTTCAACATATCTCTCCAAAACTAACTAATATTATAGGAGCAATTTTTTTTTTAAATATACAAAAATCACTCTGAAAATAAAGAATAAATTGTAAAATTTTGCTTGGGTTTGTTAAAATTATATATAACGTAGTCTTTCATTTTCCAAGGAGGATGGGAAAGTAGGTGTAGTTTTAACAATAGTAAAATATATTCTCAACTTTGTACTAGATGATACTCCTTATATTCCGCTGAGATGTATTGATTAAAAATAAAAATGGATCTAATTTATTAAAAAAATATTCATATTAATTATAACTAAATGATTATCTATTTTCTCTCTCCCTCTCTTCCACCCACGTGTATACATGAGTTTCTACTTTCTCTTTACGCTATCTATCGTCATAAATTTGGTTTATATATATATATGATAATTCAAAATTAAAATAATTGAAAAGTTAAAATGGAAGTCAAAAGTTTTTTCGTCGTCATAGTTTGAAAGCGTAAAATGAAGAAAGTCAATTGAATGGTGCAGAGAAATAAGGGAGAAAAAGAAGTCACAGCTTGGAATTATTCCAAAAGACAAGTTCGGCCACATATAAAGAAAATAATGATAAAAATATAGGGAAATCGGTTAAATTCTATCTTTAAAAATTCGATTGACCAGATTACTTGCACTATTATTGATTTCATACACACATAAAGTATCAATATACACAGATAAATTACCGATGTCAAGAAGAATTCAATATTTAAAAAATATTATTTGTTTATTCTCATTATAGAATATAATTGAGAAATGAATATAATTATAAATATAAAATTTATTTTTTAAATTATTTCTATTGATATTTTTTTTGATAATAATTAAGCAATTAAATAAGAGATGAAATAAAGAATAAAAAAGGATAATTAAAGTATTTAAAAAATATATTATATTAATTAATTTAATTTAATTTGTTAATATAATAAGAGTAGTTAAACAACGACCGGAGGAGCAGTACTTCCTTCTTCAATAAAATTTTCAAGACAGACTGATTTTATAAGAGGAAGAGATAAGGAAGAGAAAACTGACCGGAAATGGAGGAGAAATAGTTAGAGCAATCATCGATAACGTCATCGAAATTACTCACAAGACCAGCCAACCCTTCTGATTTCCCATGCCCTTCATAATCTATTCCATACACTTCAAAGCCCGCCTGAGCCAGCCTTCTTCCTGCGCCTGTATGAGTTCCGATTTTCACATTAATTACTCTGTTAATTAATTAACTAATTAATTGATCAGATTCAGCTGCTGATTCTTTCATTAGTGTGTGTATATAACGTACTGTTCATCGTGACGGTGCATTCCATTGCGTAGCCATGGCACAAGAATATCAGAGCTTTCGATGTTTCCTTCGCAGAAACCCATTTACAAGTCATCAGCTTCATTCCACGAGAGTTCTGTACATAATCCTGAAAACATTTACAGTTTACACCCACTTTAATCTGTGCGTTCATGGGAATGTAATTATATATATATTGGTCCAGAGAAATTGGAAGAGGAATATATATATGGTACCTCTTGGTATTCGATTTCTGTGTCGTCGTCGTTGTTGGCCTGCAACATCAGAGAGCAAAAGAAGGATAGTGGGTGAGACGATGATAATGAAGCAGAAATTAATTAAGGATCCATCGATATTCTGAATCGAATCGAAAACGAGGAGACAAACCATGAAGACGACTGAGGGTTGTTGTTGGAGAGAAGATGCAGAGTGAGTGATCGAGAGAGACGATAGAGAAGGAGCAGCCACAGAAATATCAGCTTTTGGGGAAAATGAAAATATCTTGCTCCTCTGCAGACAGATAGTGTGTGTGAGAACTTGTACTATTTGCTTTATGTATCCATCTGCAAGTGTATTTGTGTTGTGTTTTCCCAGGTTCAGCGAACCTCCGGTGAGAGGAATCCCTCTCCAACGTAATTATATACATGGCTTCTATTATATTCTTCGAAAGGATAGACGTCATAATACTATTATAAATTTAAAAAAAATTAAAAGCTTTTAATAAAGAAATTATATATGGCACTTGTTGCTTGTTTAGCTGATGTCATAATAGCTCTTACCACTTCTGTTAACATGAGAATAGACGCAAAAAATATGATCAATAAATTACTACTTCTGTTTCACATGTAACAAGCACAAAAATAAATCGTTAAATTATAGTATTTTGCATTGGGGTTTTCCCTCTTAACTTAAATAATAATTTTAATTTGGTGAAAGGATATTTTTAAAAAGGTATACAATTTTTTTATATATCTATTAGATTAAGTTTGATTCAAAATTATCAGAATTAATTAAAAATTACATGTTTAAAAGAGTTTTTTTTTGTATATACAAGAACTCAAGTTTAAAATATTATATTTAAATATCTAAAATGTTTTTTATTTGGATCAATTCTTGTTGGTAGTTATAAATTGTTTTGTCAATTTGACTTGAAAAAGTAGTTAATATGGCTTTATAAAAAAGGTTTGGAAGGAGTATTTGTTTAGCACTTTTTTTGTGAGAGAAAGGCTGTGCTGTTGCCTTATCTTTGAAAGGGAAGGTTGGCATTAATTGCGATTAGCCACTGGCATACAACTTGTCAAATACTTTGAAAAATAACAAATAGTCGTTGAAGAGGAAAGCAAATTGAGAATAAAATAAAAAGGGAAATAGAGGAAATTAGGGAATTGTAACTGTAGGGTACGTAAGGTTTTGGAAAAGTCACGTGAAGGAGTTAAGTAGAGGGGTTCTAATGGCGTGGATCATACTTGAAAATCCATATATGGTCAATGATGACGCTTCTGGATAAGACCTCGAAGGATATAGACGACATGTTGGAAGTCGAAGATGCCTTGGTTTGGTCGCGTTTGGAAAAAGTCAACAGAAACGCTTGATGTCGTTTATATGAGTTGCTCATTTGCTGCAGATGCCACTTCAATTTGGCTTGATCCCCCATTTGGTTTAATTTTTGAAAAAAAATTATAAAAAAATAATTTTGGTGAAGAATTTTTAAAAGAAAAATGATTCTAAAAATATGAGTATTTATAGAGTTATTATCATAATATTTTTTTATAGGTAAATTATTAGAAATGGATAAAATAAAAAAAATATAAAGTAAAGTGGTAATATCACAATCCAAAATTATTTTTGACACATAAACTATTTCCACACATTTATCTAAAACTATAATTTAGTCTATAAATTTTTTTAAATTTATTTTTTAACTAAAATTAAAAATATGTTTTAAACTATGGTTTTGATTTTATCTAAATAAGTACTTCCTAAGGCGACAGTGATATTAAACTTAATTACAAGCCATCCACTGCACAACAACGAAGCCGTACCCCATGACAAATTAGTAATCTCCAGAGATAGTTGTGTATTTTTTTTGCGAGTTAGTAAGCGACATTATGAACCGGTGGCATCACAATATTCCTATAGTATGAAAATCTCAGATTGGATGGATTAGTCATACTAAGAAATTAGTAAACTAGTAACTTGTCCGAAGAGTTTTACATAAGTCGAGTAAGTTAAATGGATATTTTGAGTTTTAAATCGAAAGAATAACAATCTCCCATATTCGCAATTGAATTGTGTAAATGTTTAACTTATTATTAGTAGATTTAAATATTACTTATTTTTGTATATTTTAATTGATTGAGTTGATATCTGATGCAGCCAAATCAACTTTTCACCTTCATAATTCCTAGAATATCATAACTACATCGATTCAGGCGGAAAATGGGGATACGATAGTAAGATACGTTCAAGATACAATTGATCTAAGAACTATGAAGTGATTATGTGGGCCGTTTCAAAAAGAGAGGATGGTAGGGAAAATGAACCCTTCCCTCTTTTGGTTTGAAATTTTGGGGGGAAAGGAAATAAATTTTTTTGCGCCATTTTCTTCCCTCCCCCTATTTTTGCTCTTATACAAATCAGGATTTTTTGGAGAGGGGCCAATTTATGAAACAATTATATCCCGTCTCTATATACCTCTTCTCTCTATCTGAAGCTTCTCTTTCACATTTACACCAATGTTATTATTGACTTATTGACTGGATTGATTGCTGCAATTTTGGCATTGATGTTGTCGCCTATGTCTTCTCCACACACCAATATGTCATTGGTAGTTACTGCTTGCTAGTTGTTAGAATCATCGTTTGCCTTCCATTTGATCTATAAAGGTGTGTTCATAGTTTTTTCTTTATATGATGTGAGCCATCTGAGAGGTCTCCACTGATTTAGTTCCATCAACATGCTTCCCTCTTCAAATTTCCTCAACTTTTATTTTCTGAGTAGTATGACCAAACACTAAAGGTTTATGCCCTTATGAAGACTTGGACCTTTCTCAAAGAACTCTTCCCCTTTTTCTATTTTTCCTTTTTCCGAATGGTGTCTTTCTTTTTCTTTACCCGTTCAGGTTGAATTACATCCTTCCTCACTTTTAGACTTTCTCTCGGCTTTTGAGACTGACTATTCACTTCAAATGTAGTCTTTACCACATGCATTTTCGTTCAAGCCTTTTCAGGGTAATTTATGGGAAATGGGGAATGTAATAGTTTACACAATTTGAGAGATGGAATGGGAGGGTTGAGCCTGGGTTTAGAAAAGAGAGTATCAGAGCACAAAGAGGGCAGATCATTTGATTATTGAAATGAAGCTTAAGTTATAGAGGTTTAAAAGACGGTGATCCATTTTGGATAACTTGATTTTGGATGCAAAACTAGGTTTTTACATGAAAACTCTATTTTTTGTGAAAAAATTGAGTTAATTTTATATGCTTCATTGTATTAAAATTTGATTTTCTTCTTGAAACTCAAGTTTTCAACTTTAACACGATTTTTGTTGAAAAAACTCAATTTTATATCACACTTTGATTAAAAAGATAGCTTGCTTCCATTCACAAAACTTGATTTTTTCACCATCAATTGATTTTCTTCTTGATACTTGAGTTTTATCAAAAAAAAATTGAGTTTCTATACATAAATTTGTCAATAATAATAATAGTATAATGGTAAATTAATCCTTTCATTCCCTCCCATCTTTTCTAATCAAACTAAACAATGAAACATTCAACCCTCCCTCCCCTTTCTTTTACTCTCCTCCCTTCTCCTCCTTTGGAATCGAACATACCCTAAGAGGTGATTCAAGGAGGTTTTGGGGCATACTTTTTTTGTTTTTTAATTGATTACCCGGTTCACCAGAGTTTTGTCCTGACTATATCCGAATTTAACCTGCGTTGCGCACTTGGCTATAGTAGATGAATCTCTTAACGTGGATTTTTTACATACGCTAAAACTCAAACTCGAGATTTTATTTAAATGATACTGAATTACTTATCACTCTAATTAATTCCTGTTGATTTTTTCGGAGCGTACTTGAATGGGATGGGAGCAGAGTGGGCTTCTATTTATTAGATCAAAGGGCCGGACTCAATCACTTTATCCAGCCCAAAATAAGGTTTATTGTTAGCCCAACCCACATTCTATTCATTAAAACATATTTCATTTGTTTATAATATATTAGACTCAAACAATCAAAATTGTGTATGTTCTAATATTACATAATAAAATAATATATTATTGTATAAATAAAAAAGAAAAAAAATAGTAGAAGGTCCATGTTTAAAATTTTTATCAACTAAAAGAACTTGAAATATTTTTATATACAAAAAAATGTCAATACTTTAAAAAATTGATACACAAAAAAATATTAATACTCAAACTCAATTCCTTTTAAATAATAATTTTTTTAAATAGAGATATTTCCCCAATTTTGTACAAAAGAAAATATAATGCACCTCTGTATTTTATTGTTGATGATTTTTTTAAAACAGAATATGCCTTATATATTGTTTAAGTGTGGTTTATACATAAAGTTAAGTAAATGCCATTGTTGATATTTTAAAAAATAATTAAAAATCTCTCTTTATATTAAATAAAATCGCAAAAATTAAAGAAAGGGAAAGCCATTATTGTTCCATCGCGCCTCATTAACAACCCCACTACTACCTAAGCCCATTTTCTATCCTCCAAATTAAGTTGAGAGTATTGTATAAACAGAGCAGTTAACCAAAAAATTAAAAAAAAAATTATATAAACAGAGAAGACATTCAAAATGACAGAATATGAAGAAGCTTAATTATTCATAAAATGCCTAAGCTCCCTTCTCTTGAGACCACCATAACCATCTTCCTTTCCTTCTTCATCGTTCCCCTCATGAATCAATCTTGTTCTTCTGCTCGAACCCTAACTAATATTAATCCCACTCATAACCTTAACTTCAACCATAGCCATCTTCATAAAATCACTTTCTTAATGCCACATGTCCTCAGCACTTCTCTCACTCACCAGCCTTCTTCATCAACCAATGATTTCCCCTTCTCACCAAAATCTCTAGGCAGCAATATTTCTCCTCCTCCTTCAGAATCTTCCGGTGATGATGATCAAACCCAAACTCTCGACCTCTCATCCATGGGCTTCTTGTTTCCTACGAAAGAGGCTTTCCAAGACCTCGAACTGAGGAAAATAACGTTAATACAACAGGAATTACTGCGACAATCACTGGATGATGATAACACTTTGGACAAGGTTGGAAAAGCAGTGGGAGTGTACGTGATGGGTAGCTCAGAGGATAATTATGGGAGTAGTTATATGATGGCTTTGAGCGTAAGTTTTGGAGAGGAGGAGGGTGATGGGTTGAGACTTTTTGGAGAGCAAAGGATTGATGTTCTTGAGTCGCATGTTGCCGTCATTGGTGGTACTGGCAAGTACGAGGATGCCAATGGTTATGCTTCTGTTAAGGTTGTCGAACGAGTAGGGTTTAGTACACAAGACACAGGAAAAGTCACCAGCACTACGCTTCTTTCTTTCGACGTGTACCTTATTTGATATATAAACTAGTTGAAGCAAATAGGAGTGTCTAGCTTGTTTTCATCTGCAGTACTGAGATATATTTCATTCTTATTTTCAGTAAACAATCAACCTAGAGATTGAATTTCTTTAATTATAGTTCTCGATCGATACCTGTAGTAACTATTCAAAGATGATCACGAATTCTTTCAATTTAGTATATTTTTGTCAATATTAACGTTTCCGATGAATTTTCTCTTATTTTCAATATTATCCCTCTCTGCTAGAAGATTGAGCAAAACTTTTCCCAACTATATCCTACAATTACGATAAAATCTGTGACATGCATGAACAACATATGATTCTCCCCAAAAAAACAAGAATACGGCTAATGAATGAAGGAATTTATACTTAATTTCATATTATATGTATGATCAGTAAATAATGAAGTGGAATTTAAGACAATTTTTGGAGCAATATTTAAAATGAGAGACACAATGAACTCCAATAATATTCTAAATCAGAGCTATAATCAAACCAAACCTTCGATCCTATATATGCCATTGACTCGTGAAAATACTCATGATGAACTAAAATACCTCCTTTTTTAGTTTATTTAATTTCTTTTGGTGCTAGGTAACTGAAAAATGTTGATCATGATAGAGCCAACCACATTATTATTACATGCACAGAGAGAATAGTTGTCTACTCCGTTCGCATACGTTCAGAGAATAATCTAACTCATGATCAATTTATTAATAGAAAATTAATTAAGCTTTTTAGTGATCCATGTTCAACTCTGAAGTCAGAGCCTTTCCAACTTCAATTCAATTTCCATCTCAATATTATACTGTCTAATAACTAAAGGTATAGTTGACCTGCCCATATATAATTTCCTTCTATCGCTTTATGATCACTTTATATCAAGCTATATAAGTGAGATGTTGTAACTAAATCACCCCTCAAGCTAGAGGAACAACATCCAAATCCAACTACTCCATAGCTTTTTTTTCACTTAACCCAATATGCTAAACACTTCAAATTCAAGTTAAACCAACAATAATTACAAATATTGGAGACCCTCCTTTTGTATGCGCAGGAATAAATACTCTAACAATAAAGTATGCTTCATCACAACATTCTACAATTTCATACATCTGAAGAGTCTCTCGCTTTCACACACACAAAGCCTTGGCTTCTCTGTAAAAATGGCGAAACTCGGCACTTTCAGGCTCATCATCTGCCTCTTCTTCTTCCTAGCCACTGCTTTTAATGTTATCAACTCTGCTAGGGTTCTTGGTGAAGTGGATCCACAACCACAAGTCATTAACATTCAACCAGGGGAAGCCATTCCTGCAGTCACAACTGGTACTACTACTGCAACTACCACTTTACCAACCACCCAAATACCGGCTGCCACCGCCGCCCCTGTTGTCCTGGTCCCAGTTTCTGATGACACTCCAGAGGAAATACCAGCGGCAGGTGCCCCTGTTACCGCCACCAATGCGGCAACGATACCGATTGCCACCACTACAAAAAAAACAGACTTTTGGTGACGACTTTTCAGCGGCGACAAAAAAAGTCGTCGCTAAAAGTTGATTTTTAGCGGTGACTCTAATTATCGCCGCTGAAAGTAAGACTTTTAGCGGCGATTATATTTGGTCGCCGTTGAATGTCAATGATTAAAAAATTTTGCCCCCATTTTCAGCGGCGACAAAAGCAGTTGTCGTTGAAAATAAGACTTTCTGGGCGACAAATTTTTGTCGCCACAGAAGGTATGATTCAGCGGCGACTTTTATCCCCTTCAGTGGCGACAAATGTCGCCGCTAAAAGTCTTCACACAATTTTCCACTCCTTTATAGATTTTAAGCAAATATATAATATATATAATTAAATTATTGAATGATGTCATGTTTAAATAATAAATAAGAAAATTTCATATATTATTGTAATAATAATAATAAGAGATTATATAGATAATAATGTGGTATCTTTAAAAGAATAAGATGAAGCAAGGGTGTGTGCATAAGAGAGATATTATGAATGTGTTAATGATTATGAGAGTTAATATATGTGTGTTAGAAACAACGTGAGGGAGAAGATAGAGAGGGAGATTTGTGTGTGTAATAGAAATAAAGAGAAAGAAGTGATATCAAATACATACATATATACATTCTTAGTTACTATTACATATGCCATCTATTACTACATTTTATGTAACATCTCAACTTTTATAAAAAAGATTCATAAGGTATTATTGAGTTTAAGAAAAATGAAGGAAAAAAATTATAAAATGAGTATTTTGGGGGTTTAAAAAATTATGAAAGAGTTTATTTCTCCAAAAGAGACCCAAATGCTTTAATAGTTATTTTTCGATAATTACATGCCTATTTTCTTAGAAAATTTTAAAAAAACAATTAGAAATTATCATTTGCCCAGAAAATTTTAAAAAAATTCTTTAATAAGTTGAAGAAACTATGAGAGAAAAAATATTGTTATTTTATTAAGTGGGTTATTTTTTAAAAATTATTTAGTAAAAGGAAGGCTTTTAGCGGCGATTTTTTTTGTCTCCGCTGAAAGTAGCCTTCAGCGGCGACTTTTTTGTCACCGCTGAAAGTAGACTTCAGCGGTGACTTAAAGGCGATTTTTTTGTCGCCGCTGACCTTTAGCGGTGACTTTTTTTGTCGCCACTAAAAGTAGACCTTCAGTGGTGACTTTTTCTTGTCGCCACTGAAGGTCAATTTATTTTGCCACCCCGCCCAAAATGGAACTGTGCCGCGTAATGATCCTAAAAAAAAATTAGAGAGAGGAGGAGCAGGTGAGATAAATAAATTAGCAGTGGAGGTGGCGTGAGGAGCAGAGGGAGAGCGACAACAAAAACTGGACAAATTCAGCAGATCTTAGTAGCGGAGACAACGTGGGCTTTAATCGGACAAAAAAAACCCTTCTTCGTTTAGATCTCGACAGCTAGAAGCTTTTCTCCTTTCCTTTCTGTTCTGCAAAGACGTCGCTGGAGGTGAGGGAGAAGAACTGGACAACTCGCGATTTTGGATCCGACTGGTGAGTTCTCTCACTGGGCTATCCTTATTAGCATTTCTATCAGCTTAATTAGGCCAAAGCTTCGCATCTAATAACAGTTGTAATTATCATCATCTAATAACGGGGAAGACTTTATTTGACAGTACAAGCGAAGAAGATCAATTGAGAATTTTTTTTTGGTAACTTCTACTTCAGAAACATATTTTCTAGCTAGTTGCTAACAATGCAATCAAATAACAAGGGAATTTCAATATGAAGCTTGTTAGGTACTCCAACTGAAGATTCCTGGCCTGGAGTGACTAAACTATTTAGTTCGATTTCTTCCTATCCCAGATTTTAACCAATGGTATGTTTGTCAAAACATGGTTTGCTTGATCACTAGATGTCCTGTTGTAGAATCCAGGGAAGCTACAACGTTTTAACCTTGAATCTTTTACAATGCAGGATTAGGCAGTAAAGTTCCCTAGTTTGGACGGAGGAGGCCCTGATCTTCTTTCTGTAAGCTCCTTGTTTTAACTGGGTGTAATAGTCTATAGACTAGGATATACTCTTTCTATAAATAAAAAATTAAGATCAGATTTGTAAATTGATGTGTGAAGGTTCAAATATCATCTCCATGCTTATAATTTCTTCTTCTTCTTCTGTTTTTTCTGCATATATAACATGCATTTAGCTCTTTTCACTGTATTAGATCCAAAAGAAAGTACTTTAAAGATTGACAATAAAACTCCAGGTACCAAAATTTCTGGCGCTTTTCACTGGCCAATTTTTTTTTCCTTTGGTGCACTATAGAAACTTCTTTGCCTGAACCCAGAACAAAGGATTTCAGCTGAAGATGCTCTTAAACATCCATATATGCTCAATGTACCAATATTAGGTATATATGTGTCTTCATTTTCAGCTCTTCATTCTTTCATGTAAAAGTTGTATGTGAATCATTCAAATAAAACTGATTCATGTTGTTTAATTGTGCATAGTCCACACACAGGATCGAAGCGATTTCTACAGGCCAGGAATACTTGAGATGATTTGGGGCGAGCTAGTCAGAGAATTCAAATCTCCCCTAGATTAATAACATCACTGTGCAATTTGGGGTAGACATGAAAGAATAATACTCTCTTCATATTTGATAGCAGAGTACTTACAAGCAGAAAAACCATGGGGGACCTAGCCCTTCAGGTGGTGGAACACTAGCTATTTGATTATTAAGCTTACTCTCCACGCCAATCTCATGCTCTGAAGAAAACATAGAAAATCAAAGCACACATTCTAAATAACTGACCATAATAATCATATAATACTAAGCCTTTAACTTGCCTATCATTCTGTTGTTTACAACTTCAACTTTCTTTTCTTTCTCATTTTTAGCCCGTAAGCAATTGCTAGCAATTTGCATCCAGTACAGCAAGACAGTTGCATTATTAAAGCAATTGCTAGCAGATTTGCATCCAGTACGGCAAGAATGAAATTCTCCTTGGTTATCTTTGTCACTTTTCTTATTTATATATAACAGTAAGAACAGTAAACTTTTCTTATTCATACTCTTCAACAAGAATCCTAAGACTATATATGCCTTTATGTATTAGTTTTGTTTTCTATATGCCTTTCACTTTCATTCCAAGTTGGAGACAATGTTTTCATGTTTTGTTATTGATGGATTTTTAGAGTCGGACACAATGTTTTCTAAGCTTAGTTTCCCAAATATTTGTTTTCTTCTGCTTCTTGCTCGCAATGGGTTAAAACAATCTTGTGACTTATCAGTTATCTCCAAATATATCATCCATGAAAGGAGATTGGAACATCTATTTGAACAAGCCCTTATTTTGCAAAGGGAGGCTTGCTTATTTCACAACTCATTGGATAAGGAGATGTCATTATACTCTGATCATCATTGCAGGAAAGATCAAATACCATCTAGAATATTACAGGTTAGAAAATGATATGCCTTAAGCTGTTTAAGGCAACACTATCCTTTTATTATTTTTTCTTAAAGAATTGAATCCTGACAATTTAGTTAAAGCTGTTTTCTCTTTCTTTTTTCCTGCAAAGTAACTCATAATTCCTATAGTCAAATAACTTTTTGATACATGGTTATGTAGTAAAGATGGCCTAATATACTGGTAAACTTGAGTCTCTTGAAATTTTGAATGATATTGAAGCTGTGGAAGCTGCCGCAAAAGAAGTTGAAGAAGATGAAGTTAATGAGGAGGAGAAAGCAGAACAGTTTGAAGACGCATAACCAGCAGACAACCAAGATGTAGTCAATGGCAATAAAGTTGAAGCTAAAAAAGCCCCTTAAAAAATGAGAATTCAATTGTTTAAAGATTCTGATCAATATTTTTATTTTATTTTTAAATATATTTTAGTAATTGATGTATCCTAATATTTTATAGGATAATGTAAATTATTTATTAATATTATTAAATTTTAGTTCACTTAGTTATTTATTATTTTATTTATATATTTATAAGTCTATTAAAAGTTTTCATTTAAAAAATTAGGAAAAAAATTTTAAAAGCAATTATTGACTTTCAACAGCGACAATTGTCGCCGCCGATTTCACATTAGGCGGCGACAATTGTCGCCACTGATTCCACTTTCAGCGGCGACATTTGTTGCCGCTGATTGTATAGGCGACAGTCTTATAGGCGGCGACAAAATGTCGTCACTAAAAGTTTTCAGCGGTGACTTTTGTACTTTCAGCGGTGACTTTTGTCGCTGCTGAAAGTCAATTTTTTTGTAGTACACCACACCCACCACGGTGGACACAGATGATCATAACGAGAATGCTGATGATTCCACTCAAGTCCAAGTTGCTGCGAGTGCCTCCGCTCCTGCTGCAGGTAAAATGTTATCCATATATGAATGAGGTATACATATCAGTAGTATTTATCAAAAAGTTTTTCATTTTTATAAGAATAAATTAGTTATGTTAAGAATATTGTTATAAAGGTGGCCAAAATAAGAAAACTTTAATAAAGAATATATCATATATAATATGCAAACTGTTTAACATCCAACATCCAACGTATATACCTTACGTTAAGCTTTGTTTTGTGAGAAGAATCAGAACATGAGAAAGCTCAAACCAAGCACAAGTGTTATAAAGATTGAACACTTGTGATGGAAGTGTTCAATAAAAAAGAAATAGTGGTTCTCTATTTCTTTTTTTGGTTAAAAAGATTAAACGTTTTAAATTTTCAGGCGATGGAAGTGAAGAAGAAAATCCAGAGCCTGAAGCTGTAACTCCAACCCTCCCGGTGGCAGGTGCACCAGTCGCCGGAAGCAACGCGGCAGCAACGGCAAACCCGGCAGGAAAAGAGTCAACCCTTTCTTTCTTCATGCCCGACATAATTGGCGGGTCACACCCATCGGCCAGAGTGGTGGCGGGGATCGTCGCGAACGCAGACGTCACTGGGCTACCATTCTCCAAGATCAACAACAACCTCTTCCCCATCGTCGGAGGAATCCCGTTAGTGAACCCCAAGCTCAACGGCATTGTCACCAACAACAACCTCCCACTCCTTGTAGGCCTCAACTGTGTTCCAGAACCGAGGCACCAGCAGTGCCGTGACAGGCGGTGACAACCAGCCTTTTGTCTCTGCCGGTAACCTCCCTGACGGGTTCACCCTCCAGAAGCTCATGTTTGGGTCGGTGACGGTGATCGACGACCAGTTAACCGAAGGGCACGAGCTAGATTCTACTGTGATTGGTAAAGCAGAAGGCTTGTACTTGGCTAGCTCGTTGGACGGAACTAGCCAAACCCTTGTTCTTACAGTTATATTACACAGTGGTGAGGAACATCACGGGGTTGAGGATACCATAAGTTTCTTCGGGGTTCACCGAACTGCATCCCCGGGATCGCAGATCACCGGGATTGGCGGCACAGGTAAGTATGAGAATGCAATGGGATATGCTTCTCTTGAATCGCTTCCGAAGGTGGATCAGCACACCACGGACAGAGTAGACACCATCATGCATTTCAATGTCTATCTCACTGATGAATAGCTTATTAATTAATTTCACATTTGAACGAACTTTTATTATTATATGTATGGTGCTGGTTCTGTATCTCAAGTCTTGTTCGTCTTCATATATCAATGTCAAAGCGTGTCATATGATCAAAGGTTGTCAGTTTCTTTATGTTGAAATGGGCAATGTATATGTAGCCATCAATTTCTGATATCTTCAAATTGAAATCTTCATATCTTTTATTATCTTACTTAGTTTGGCGGTTTTATATCAAACAAATTTGAAAAAAACTTATTTTAAAAGTAAAAACTTTAACTTCTATTATGTTTTGCCTGACCTTCCCTCTATTTTAAAACCATTAAGTCCAAACTAAGAATATTTTAAAAAGATAATTTTAAATAAAATTTATAATAAAATAAGTTTTATTTACTAATTTATGTTTCTTTATTACTAATCCTATAATTTTGGCTAAAAACCGCTTAAAGAATTTAAGAGGTTTTTTTCCTTCTTCTTAATTTTTGTTTGCAAATATTCATTTGTTTAATATTTTTATCTTATTGGGATAAAAATTTAAATAATTTCATTAACGTAGAGTTTATAAATATTGAATTGATGAATTCTTTGAACAAATATATACTTAATTAAATGAGTTTATAAATTTTTATTTTTTTAATCAAAACTTTTAAGGATAAAGTAAAACGATATTAGTTGAAACTTTTAATTGTCAGCTGAATGCTTGATTTAAATGTGTTTATAAATATTTGTAACAAAAATGTGTTTACAATGTTTAAATTAAAAATGTAAATGTTTTGTATAATCTCTCACATTTATAATGTATCATAAATGAAAAATATGCATTTGAAATATATTTTTAGTCATTTAAAAAGGAAAGCTAAATGAATTAGTTTTCATTAAATATCATGAAAAATTAAAACTATAAATTTCATAAAAATTAAAATTTTATAAATTTTATAAAAAGTTTGAAAATATCTTTATTAAAATTTTTTGTTGTATAAAGATTATTTTTTAGCAAATATAAATGTTTATTCTTATATTATAGAGGGGTATTTCGGTTAAAATAAAAATTATCAGTCAACTTAATGGTCAACTAATGGTTAGAAATAGAATCTATATTATATAAAGGAGGTTTGTATAATATATATTTTAATTTAAGGGAGGTTTATATATATTTTCAAAATATAGAGATGTTTATGTAATTTAGGTAAAATAGAAGGATGATTAGTATATTTTACTCTTATTTTAATTATTTAAGCATATTTGAGCCATTTGGTTAATTAATTAAGTAAATTCTCATTACAAAAAAATATGTTCTAAAAATTAATTTATTTATATGGACTAAGCTTGAAAAATTATAACGTGATTATTAAACTCTTTTTTTAATCATGATTATTAAAATCGAGAACTACACTGATAGGTAATTGGCGTACGATCTAGTTCAGAGTTCAGACATCCACTAGAGGGTAATTTGGAGTGAATACGAGGGAAAATTCTTATGACCTGAATTTAAAAAAAATAGAGAAATGATATTAAAGTATTTTAATTAATTTATGTTACTCTTTTATCTCACATATTCTTTTTATTAAAATTTTATAACCTAACTATTTCTATTTTTTAAATCCCACTAATAAAATTCATATTCTCTTTAAATCTCATTACAAAAAAATTATGTTCTAAAAGTTAATTTGTTTATATGGAATAAACAATTATATACGATTTACACTTTTAACGAATTTTTAATTAGGCTATCAATTTCTGATATTCAATCTTCAATATATATATATATATATGTTTAGGAATTGTATTCAAATTGAGATTTTAATACAGTTTCTTATATTATTTAATTTTGTGGTTTTATATCAAACAAATTTGAAATAATTTTATTTTAATTATTTAACAGTATGTGGGGCAGTTGCTTAATTAAGTAAGTAAATTCTCATATGAAAAAATTATGTTCCGAAAGTCAATTTGTTTATATGGAATAAGCTTGAAAAATTATAAGATCCGGCTTAAGAAAATCAAACTCTTTTTTTTTTTATAAAACTGATTATTAAAATCGAACTACATTAATAGGTAACTGGCCAGCCTACGATCTAGTCTGGACATCTACACGAAAAGTGAACCACTCAAAAAATCAGTAACAATCAATGGAAAATCAATCGAAATGGATGACAATTTTGTCAGAATAAGTTTTTCTTTTTAAAAAAATTTATTAACCCAAAGCAGAGACTAAACACTGCTGTTGAGTCGATTGCCAATCCTTCAATTTTCTCCATGGACGAACCGCATCTCGTCTTTGATGCTCTAATTGACACACTTCTTTGGTAAAGACTTGCTGAAAAACAAGTGTCTGGTCCACTCCAATTTTAATTTGAGGTCGGATCATACTAGATTTAGTCCACTAACTACGTGGACTATGTAGTTTATGATCTCAACTTTTTATTTTTCCTTTGTAGAAAATAATATTTTAACTTGATAAACACAATTAAAACAATAAAAAATATCTACAATCACATAAAATTCATTTTAAAACATTAAAATTTAATTACAAACCTATAAGAATATCCAACAACTATTAAAAAAATAACATTCATATTACAAAATATTTAAAAAAAATCACTCGGGCTAGACTAGATCCGACAAAATGGTTTGTTTTGACTCGACAAACTAATCTAGTTTGATCAAATAAGGTTTCATTACAGAGCTTATTAAGATCAAACCAAACTGGACCACACTATTTTGGTTAGATCAGATTGGATTGGACCACTGTATTTTTGTATACCCCTACAAGATTCTGTCTCCCCCCACCCCCACCCCCACTTTTCTTATTCAAATATTTAATATAACTTTTTATGGATACGCTAAGTATGTGTTTATTTTATAAATCATGTATGAAATTTCAAGCCAAAATCTCCAAAAATATAGGGGTCAAATTTAGACACACTAATAGGTTATTTGGTATAAGGGTTTTGGAGTGGAGTGGAAGGCATGGGAATTTTTTATGAGTTACATTTAAAAAAAATTAGGGAAGGATGGTTAAAAGTTTTTAATTAATTTGTTTTACTCTTTTATCTTATATTTTATTTTTATTAAAATTTTATAAACTTACTTCTC
This sequence comes from Leucaena leucocephala, assembly GCA_037074615.1. NCBI lineage: Eukaryota > Viridiplantae > Streptophyta > Magnoliopsida > Fabales > Fabaceae > Leucaena > Leucaena leucocephala. The sequence goes on along the minus strand of CM073520.1, from coordinate 35,195,928 downwards.
CAATTTTTTTTAAATCAACTCATAAAAAATTTTCTTTCCCTCCCCTCCCCTATAACACACACTTTGGCAACAAAAAAAAAATTGATACAAGCAATATAAAAAGGATAAAATATATTATTCTTTATAAATATTAATAATGTATCTAATCAGCAATAGTATACTCCCTGTACTTAATATATGATATATTTAACTAATATGATTAGATTGAAGAAGCTAGTTAAGTTATTTAGAATTGATATTTTGTTTAAAATATCATAATAATATCTCTTAACTCCTCACTCCCTTTTTTACTTGATTATTGTAGAGGGAGTATTAATATGAATAATTTTAAAAATTTGATAAATATAGAAAATAAGTTTAATAATTAAGAATAGTAATTAATATTAAGATTAATATATCAATTAAATCATATATTAAATACCAGAGGAGTAGTTAATTATTCTTTTAACCAAATTAAGGGAATAAACTGATACTCTTTATTAATTTAAATTTAGAGATTAAGAGTATACTTTAACCAAATTATTGGTTACTAAAACCCATATAGTGACAGTTCGGGTGTTGTCCATATAAAAGAAGCTTATATCACCAAAAAAAAAAAGAAGTTTATAATGATTTTAAAGAAAATAATCCTTCCTCTTGTACTTCATATAAAAGTTAACTAATTTTTCTTATAAATTAAGAATATCAAGTAAATCAATTAATTATAATAAAATTCAACTCTAAAAGATAAATTCATATTATATACTCATCAATTTATTTAAATTAATCAACTAACTTTTATATTATTTATAATTAATTAATTTATCTAATTTTTTTAATGTATACAAAAAAATTAACTAATTATTATAATCATGGCTGAAGGTAATAATCAAGTTCATTAATTTAATTATCTTTCTTAATTTAAACAATAGAAGGTTGCTTAATTTCAACCGAAATTGGTGATAAAGATGCAACCTTAGCGGCCCGACAATACAGAGCAATGATACTGCAAATACAAGAAAGTGATAACAATACTGCAAGTAAAAACATAACAATGTCACACACTAAAAGAAGAACATGAAAAGGACCAAGAGAACCCACCACGTTTTGATGACCTACGCCATCTATGAGGATTATGAGAAGCATACAACTCAAGCCCCATGCCACAACCGAAGCCGTGATCAACGCCGCGATTTCAAGGAGTCCATAGTCTTCATATTCGTATTGAACCAGTTTAACAAGTCTCTGCAAATCCATGTTATCTGCTAGATATTCCATGGTATTGCTTTTACAACGAGCCATAGATCTTACGGTGTAGAAAAGCGAAGCAAAGGCCATGCATATCAGCCCAGGAGTTAAAAACGCCATCGTTAGTGATTCTATAAGGCTGTGCTCTTCAAAAACGGAGACGATCGCTAAATATATCAACACCAAGAGAAAGCAACAGAAGAAACCTGAACAGATGAAGAGACAAAGTGAAGAGATTATGGCTTTTACTTTGTCAATCTGCATTTTTCTCCTTGTAAAACGAAGTAGATATGAGGTAATAATATTACAATGAAGCATATTCTCAGGTTCAGGTTGAGCGAGAAATATATATGAAGCAAACTATGGAACTTGCTTTGCTTGACCGCTACTGTTAAATTCATTATATTACATGATATCATTATCATTCAATTCGTTGCCGCCTAGGTCACGTTGCACTCTTATTTTGTTTCTTACATTGCCTTTTTCTTCCTTCATCTCTTCTTTGGAAATGACAATATATTCGGACCACCATGTTAGTCAATTTCTATCATATTTAGATTAAAATAGTTTCGCATTAATAGATTTATCCAGAAGTTTAAATATTAAAAGTAAGGTGAAATTATATATAATTTCCATAAATTTTATGTCATGTACTTACAAAATATACCCTTCTTTAAGCTTTGAAATTTTATAATTAATCTCTTAAATTCTCATATTTATGTAGATAACTCCCTAATAATAGTTTTATTGGTTACTTATATATATAGTCATCATTACTTATATGTATATATCTTAAAGTTTAAAATTCTTATATACAAATAATCTTAAGTGAGTTTATTTTCGTATGTAACTATACAAAATTAATTAAGCCTCAGTCCTACATTCCGTGGAATAAGTATAACCTTGCCTTAGAACTCATTTTAATAATTTTATTAAGTGTTTTTATCGGTCTTTAACATCTATTTTTTTAAAAGATTTTATATAGTTTGATCTATTTCTCATTAGCTCCACATACAAGAACTTTTATTGCCATATTATTAGTCAATTTCAATCATTCTCATATTAAAATAGAAACTTAATGTTTTTCAATAGTAAAAGTAATTATCTGAAATGACTGAAAAAATTGAATATTTTTTCTAAATTGAATGCCAGTAATTTCACGTTGAGGTCATCCTCGAAGTCCTATGAAAAAAATCTTAAATAACTACACAAAAGTAACTTATAAGTGCGATTCATACATTCCCAGGAATATCAATAAGTAGTATAACCTTGCCTTAGAATAATTACAAGTCCTTATAGAATAATTACACCTTGGAGTTGGAGAAACTAAAATTTTATAAGGCTCATCTTTTAAAGTTACTCTACCCACGTAGCACTCATGATACATCCTTGAAGTTGATGTTGTCATCACTTGTAACATTCATGACCTTAATGGTACCAAAATAATCGATGATACTACGAATAAAACCGGCTGGTAAAACAACACCCAAGAACAGGAAAAAGGAGGCTGAAAATAAGAACCAGCTAAGTGCAATTCCCAACCTCAGTACTTGTCCAGGTTCTTCACGTGCTTCGTTTATAGAAACAACCAAATCCATTACGATATATACACACTTAACCAGACCCAAACAGCTCAAACACCAAAAGATAATCACAAAAATAGCCATTCCTATGTCAATCATCAGTTTTTTGTTATTGTCTTCACGAACAACTTGAGCTTCAACACAAGTTATTGGTCTATGTGCAATAATAATCTGGGACCTTGTATGGCTCCAATCTTCCATGATCCTTCTTTTACAAGAAGCTGCGAATCGGACCGTGTAGATAAGGGAAGCATAAGCGATATGAATAATAACCAGGCTATATCAATTCCTATTTCCAGTAATTTTATGGCTTCGTGCTCTTCGGAAATCATGAAACTCGTCAAAGCCACTGCGAAATATATCGACACGATAAGGAAGAAACAAAAGAAGGATGAATAGATGAAGAGAAGCAGTGCAGTAACAATTAACATTTTATTTTCTTGTCAACCAATATATATATATATATATATATATATGCAGCTATATATACTGAGTCATCTCTGTGAGTATTGTGTTGTGTGTGTGTTACCAGCTTCGATTTGATTATCAAATGTGTATGTGTGTGTGTGTATATATAGCATCAATGCTTGATTGGGCATGCCTTAATATTATATGTTTTATCTATTTTTATATCATTCGTGGCCACCCAAGTAGTTTGTTAATTCCTAGGTGTGGCTTGCCTTGTTGTGTGTATTGCATTTCGATTCTTTGCCGCTTGGTCCTTAGTATTAAAAAAGATTATGATAGAAAAAATGTAATGCGTTACTTTCAAGAAAATTCACGGCTCATTTATGAATTTGAAAGCATTAAAACATCAACTTTTAAAAAAAATCTTAATATAAATTGCAGAAACTCTAAAAAATCAGTTGACTTTTAAAATTTTATAATTAGTTCTATCGTAGTTTAGTTTGAGTGATCTCATTTCAAAGTTTGAAGAGTCCTCTACTTGGAAAAAAAAAAAATACTCGAATGGACTTTTATTTTCTTAGTTGATACAATTTATTATTTTTCCAAAACAACTTTGTTTCCACATTTGGAAAACAAAGCTAAATGGCGTGATTTAATTTGGATTTTAAGGATGCATCAAAGTTATTTAATGTTAGGAATATTTGGAATATTGTTAAAATAATTTTACTAATCAGATTTTTCTTATCAAGAAAAGGTTTAACTCAAACGTGATTGGCAATAATATGAGTTTGATGTGCCCAGAGATCCAAAGTCTGCTTCCTTGAGAATCTATAGAAAACTACTATTCTTAATTGAATCCCTCATAAAAACAGCAACTCCGACTTAAAGATATGCAATTTTGAAATAAACAATCAATATAAAAACTTTACTATCAGATTCTTCGAGTATCAACAGTAATCATTGGGCGCAGTTTTTTAATTGATATTAATTTTTTTATAAATTTTAGGAGCCAAAATGTATAATATCATAATATATTAAGAAATTAAATTAAAATGTTCGAGAGGAACAGAAAGCACAGCTGGAGACTGGAGAGAAAATAAACATATATAATGATAGACTTAACTTCATCTCTCTCATTATTGGATGATGGCATGGTTGAAAACAAAATAAATAAATCTGAGTGTTCAACTTGTTATTATCACAGAATAAAGAGATTTTTTTCCATTTCCAAAGAATAACAAGTTGCTTACGAAAATAGGTGGAATTGAGGGAAAATTTTAGTCTAAATGAGTGGAAAATTTTGGATTTCATCTATCTAAATAAAAACACCATATATGGCCATTTGAGATTATATTGAAAGAATATCGTCAATTAGACTAATAATATTTGAGTTTGACATGATAATATATTCTAAAAGAAATACATATTAGGAATTGAGGGAACAAAAAGACTATTAGGAATTAAATCCGGAATTTTTAAAAAAATTTAAAATTAAATGAGAAGATAACAATAATTGATAAATGCTGAAGATAACAATAAATCAAAATAAAAACAATACATCTTAAATCTTCCATAATAAATATAACTATATGATTAGCGAAGTTTCTAGCCTGAAGAATCTGCATCCAGCTGAATAGTTAGCTCATGGACGGATTTGCATCTGATTCCTGAAGAATCTCATGTTGGTTGGGTGAAGGTGAAGTAGTAGTACTCTTGTTGCCAGCATACCAATGTCTTGTGATATATATATACGACACTGGTATTACCACCATGAAAACTAAGAAGATAATCAAAGAGGCTATTAGCATCAAAAGCATTCTATTTTGAACCATTTGATTTCCACGTTCACGTCTTCGCTGCTGTAAACAACGCACACCTACATTTATGACAACGCCAAGGGACACAGAAGTCACTAACCAAAGCAATTCTGTCAGCTCCAACATCACTTCATCCACTTTATTACGACGCCGTTGTTGTAGGAGATTTTCAGGTTGTTCTTGTCGTTGTTGTCGAGATGATGAAGCGCTCAAATATTCGGCGATCTTGTTTTTCCCTGCAACTGCAAATCGAATGGTGTAGACAATAGAAACGACGGCTAAGTATAGTAGCCAAACAGTGAAAATTCCCAACCACAGTACGTCAACAAGGTCGAACCCTTTGCCAGAGAAACAAACCCCTGCGATTATCAGACATATCGGCCCTATCAAGAAGAAACAGAACAAAGCCGAAAGCAAGAAAAGACACGGTACAGCGATGACGGCTTTTACTTTTCCAATCTCCATTTTTTTTCTGCTCTTTGTCAACCACAACGTTATTGTGAAGCTATGGAATTTCAAAGAACACTCTACCTACATATACATACGAACATATATATATATATATATAATATTTAAATAAGTTTAAATGGCATGATATATCTTAGAAGGATAAGATATGGATATTTTGTTTTCCCAACGTATCCTAACCAATCTCTATATTAAGAGGTTTCTTCCATCCGTTGTTACTTAGCTTAACCGTTGAGTTTTCTAACTATTTTTCCTCTCTTTTCTCTTTATCTCTTGTGGTGACTCTAGTTTAGGATCTAAACCCAACCTGGATCCGATGAGTCATATTATTTATAGCTTTTGAATAATATGATTATATATACCTATATTGTTATTTGATAAACAACGGGTATTAAATGATCAGTTATCAGTGATATTTTGAATATTTTAAGTGAATTTAAAGTTAATTAGTTTATGAATATCAATTCATTAATTTATAAATCCTCACCGTTGATTACCTATCAATGGATAGAGCACTACCTTTTTATAAGATTAGATTACAATCAATCAATACCTATATATAGAATGAAATCTATAATAATAACTTGCACTGTTTATAAATTGTGAATTATAGCAAAATCTATGCTAATGCACAAGCAAAGAAATGTGTTTAATTGATTAATACATCCTTTTGACGGTGGAGCAGAGTGCACAACTGGAGAGTAAATGTATGTGAGAGGAGTACTTTTCTCAGATTGTTTGCCAAACACTATAGATCTCTTGACTTTATCTCTCTCATTATTGGATGATTGCACCGTTGGAGAAAACAAAATAAACAAATAAATATATCTTATGTTCAACTTGTAATTACAGAATAAAGAGATTTTTTTCCTCAAAAAATACCTTCAATTAAAGCTTAATATATAATGTTTGAATTTAACATGATATTATTTTAAAAAAATACAAATAAATATAATTCAGTACTTTTTCTCAATTAAAAAAGCGTTCGAGAGTTGGTTGGTGGCCCTTATGTGTCTAACATGATATGTACTTGTGTAAAATCACGATCCAAGAATGATCACAAATCAAGTTCATGTATAAGTGCTTTTTGAATTTACTTATAAACATGTTCATATAAGGGGAAATAATTTTTTTTTACATACGTAAATTGAAAAACTATATTAGAACTTCAAATTATCAATCCAAACTAAATAATTACGTTGATCCCCATCGCCATTCCTCCATACACAACCACATTAAACTCAAAAAATTAAAATACGTGTATCTCATTCTTTAGTTGACATGATTATGTATGTAAACTAAATTAATGTTCCCTTAGATCCTGATTAGCTAGCTCATGGGTTTGCATCTGATCTCTGTTCTTGTAATATTACGTTTGCCTCAAGAATCTCATCATGTTCTTTGGATGCAGGCGAACTACTCTTGTTGCCACCACAACAATGTTTTGTGCCATAAATACAACTCACTGGTATTACCAAAACGAAAAGTAAGAAGATAAACAAAGAGGCTATTAGCATCAAAACCATTCTAACTCGAGCCATTCCTACTTTTCCATGTTCCTGTTGTCCTTGTCGTAACCTATGCACCACTTCATTTATAACCATCACCAGAACCCAAACGCCAAGGTACACAGAAGTCACTACACAAAGCAATCTTGTTACTCCGACCATCACCTTATTCACTTTATTACGACCTCGTCGGAGATTTTGAGGTTCTTGTTGTTGTTGTTGATTATGATCATCAGCTTCCATAATATTATTGGACGTTGGTGTTTCGGGTACAATCTGAGATGATGATGAAGCGTTCCGATAATATTCTGCGATCTTGTTTTTCCCTACAACTGCAAGTCGTATGGTGTAGACAAGAGAAACAAAGGCTAAGTGTAATAACCAAGCAGTGAAAATTCCCAACCACAGTGCCTCAACAAGGTCGTACACTTCAGTAAAGAAACGAATCACTGAGACTAAAAGATATATCGTTCCTATGAAGAAGAAACAGAACAAAGCTGAAAGCAAGAAGAGACACAGAGCAGTCATGACAGCTTTTACTTTTTCAATGTCCATTCTTTTTGGTTCTTGTCAACCACAATGTTATTATGAAGCTATATATGCAATTGCACGCAACTAAATATATATATGGTTAGCTATATATATACACACAATCTCATTCTTTAATATAAGAATTAGTTAATTAATTTAGATAAATTAAAAAAATTAAAAAAATTAATTAATTATAATTAATATAAGAATTATTTAATTAATTTAAGTAGATTAATGAGTATATAATATAAATTTATTTTAATATTTAATTAGTTATAACTAATTAATTTATTTAGTTTTTTAAATTTATTTAAATTAACTAACTAATTTTTGGATTAAGGATCATACCAATATATCTTGCAAATTTCAGCAATTACGTAAAGAAGGAGGGAATTGAATTTGTGTCGATGCATTTAATTTTATGTGATATATTATCGTTATTATCATTCGTTGCCGCCTAGGTCTCCTTTACATGAGATTTATAATTAGAAAAATTACATAGGTTTTTTTATGGGATTGTCATATTAGTACATCAAATGGAGTTTTGCACTCATTAAGAGTGATGATTTTCACTAAGAAAGACTAATATTGAAATCACCCACTTAATTATAACAGGAAATTTGTGAAAAGGAGAGCCATCACGCCCTTAAAATAAACGGAAATTAATTAATACTCTGATCATTGATCTATTTGACCTGAGACAAAAACCTCGTCAATATCTTGCTCTCTTATACTTTTCTAAGTTGAAATTTCTGTAAAATACAAGTCTCACACAGGATACTTTATATATCTAGAAAATGGAAAACGTAATACCCCATTCTTAATATATAATTTAATTAAAAAATTAATTTTAGTCATAAATATAATATTTATTTTATATATTTATCAATTTTTTTCCTACATTACACCTATTAATACTCCCTTAATAATAATCAAGTAAGAAATGGAGGAAATGGGTTTAAGAAGATAATTAGGATATTTTAGAAAAAAAATATCATATTAACTAACTTCTTTAATTTAATCAAATTAGTTAAGTATGTCTTATATTAAGAATCAGAGGAGTATATACTCCCTCTTGTTCTAAATATAAAATCTAGATAGGGAGACTATTTTAGTCTTAAATATGAGACATTAATCAACTTTATCTCTTAAAATTATAATTTTTTCCTAAAAATATCTCTATATGATTGAATATATTAAAAGAGTTTTTGTCAATGGTTGTTTACATATACATGATTAAATAGGATATTTCAGATAAACTAACACAATCATTATAATTAATTAATTTAACTAATTTTTTTAATTTATTTAAATTAATTAAATATATTTTATATTGAGAATTAAAAGTAATGAGTCCTAGTCCATACTACTCACAAAAATGATGAAATCACTAATGGATTATATTTATATATATTTATAGTCATGAGTTCCATATTACGAATTTGAAATGGAGGCTTTAAAGGCTTTGGTCTCATGGTACATAAACTATTCTCCTCAATTTTTGTGCATTTATTTAGAAAAATTGCCTGAACTTGCTAGTTTTGTTTTTTTATGTGATCATTTGATGTTCATTAATTGGTGATCTATTGGGATAATGCTCTATATATACAAAATGATCAGTGTACGGCATTACATAGGATTGGATGATAGAATCTAGGAATATGTTGGCATATATTCACATTAATTACTTACAGATCTATGCTATATCCAATGTAACCGTACCACTTGAAGACAATATTCTTAATGTCGTTGAGCCATTGGAGGTATTTGCTCATCTTCAACAGGAGTTGGGTGGTGCAGGAACAACCTTGGAGCCATTATTGACGATGGAATTGATACCACTTCCAGAGAACGCAGCGATGAAAACGAAAGCGACGGCGAAAATTGAGAAGAAAGCAACTCCAAATCGATCCCAAGGGATTAATTGTTGCTCATTTTCTTCTCTCATTTTGTTCTCCAGAACCACCAATTCCACTACGAAATGAGTCACCAGGATGAAGCATGAACAAGCCATTACTGAACTGAATATGAACAATAATGAAAGGATCGCCAATTTTCCCTTTCCATTCACCATCTTATTTTCCTGTCTCCAAAACCTTCTATGAAGCTGTATCATTAATAACTTGCTACGCCTATTATAATGATGTGATATATTAGCTAGAGATCAATGGAGTTTCTTATTTTAATTTAATAATCAGGTATATTTTTAGCAATTACTCAGGGACTATTATTCCGAAGGTGGCTAATCAAATTTTCAAGAGTTCAAAATGATAAATTATTATGAATTGAAGCTTGTTTCAATTATTCGAGATAACGTGCGTGGCGAGACTCTTCATAGGGAGAGGAACCTTTTTTTTTTCCCCCAATAATTTTATACTAGGAACAATGCGAAGTCTTATCAGTTGAAGGCAAACACATACTTCATTTTATCTTTTTAAAAGGGACTATTTTTAAAAAAAATGTAAAGAGGCTATTTTAAATTAAAGTAGCTAGTAACATCCAATCTTAAGTCTCTAAGCTGTAGTTTAGAGAATACGTCAGGTTTTTATAAAAAAAATAATATTCAATTTTTAATATATGACATATTTAATTAATTTGATTAAATTAAAGAATTTAATTAATATGATATATATAATTTTTTTAAAATGCCCTAATTAATCATCTCCATAATTTACTCTATTTCTCTCTTACTTAATTTTTATTGAGAGAGTATCAATAGAAATAATTTGAGAAATAAGTTGATAAATATAATAAATATGTCTTATATTTAAAACTAAAATTAACTCTTTAATTATATCTTATATTAAAGATGAAAGGAGTTTAAATGTTGTCTTGCATGTAGAGAAAGAGAGGTAAAGTAACCATATTTTGTGTTTAATTGAAGTTCATAGTATCTAGAATAAGATTCTTTTTATCATCCGAATGAAGAGTCGCTAATTTGCCCATCGGAAAAAGAGAGAGACGCTAATTAAAAAAAATTCAGGAATTTAATATAGAATCAATATTAACAATCATTAATATCAATACATTAAATTAAAAATAAAATGTATAACAATTCTTACTATTAATAAATTATGAACAATAAAATTCAATTTTTTTAACTCATTGACACAAGAATTGGTCACACTTAAATAACTAAACAAACGTCTTTAATGGCTTCCTAAAAGTAAACATCCTTAAAAAAACCCAAGCTTTGGTATTCTTGGTGAAAAATAATTTAGTCGGGAAAAAGATAAACAATTAGTTTAACATAATTTATTTTACAGAAGCTTTAGTGTAATTGTCCAAAAAAATGCCATATAGAACATAAATTATGTTAAACTTATTGCAATATTTTCCAATTTAAGAAACAAAACATTGTCTTGGTGCAATATTTTCCAATTTAAGAAACAAAACATTATCTTGGTGCAATATTTTCCAATTTAAAAATCGAATCATTTTGACAGTTAAAATTTAATTAAAAACTCAATTGAAAAATCGAATGTTGAGGCTAGTAAAAATAGTTAGTCTCTCTAAATCTCTATTGATAGTATTTAGAATATGATTAGTGGAGGTGAAGCTCCGTCTCCCAGATTCAGCTTCTCACCAGAAACTCTCCGATCTACTCGCACCATTTCACTTCAACACCTTAATTCAAGAAAACATCTTCAACGGTGCAAAGGCTCAGCTCACTTCCAATCTCGCCGTCCTCCGAATCCGATTCTACAATCTCGATACCTGCGTCCTCTCTCTCAAACCAAGCCAGTAATTTCCGGCGGAATCAGCGCCATGGAAGCTCGCGAGAATCGGGTCGTCGGAGATACTCAAGAGAGTGAGGGATGAGTATGGAATCGGGGAAGAAGGGGATTTTGTGTGTTTAGGTGGATTTAGGAATGTGAGCGGTGTGTATGAGTGGAATGGGTTGAAATTAGAGGTTGATGAGACTAATTATGATTTTGGGACGAGCTATGAGATCGAATGTGAGAGTTCTGAACCAGAACGAGCCAAGAATTTGCTTGAGGAATTCCTCAATCAAAATGTTATCAATTTCTCGTACTCTCAACTACCTAAGTTCGCCGTTTTCCGGTCCAGGAAGTTGCCTGAGCAAGGGAAGTAATAGTCCCATCACTGTGCAACACCAAGTATTGTTTCTTTCTATGTAAAGTATTGGTAATCTATGCTATATTTTCATGAATATATATATACATAGAGAGAGAGAGAGAGACAAAATTAGGATCTTACATGAGTCAACTCTTTTAGGCATGCTATTCATTACCAATCAAATTAAATGAACTTCTTACTGCTTTATCCATATTAAATACATGGTTGAATAAGCTTCCTACTTTGCTGCATCACTACTGAACAAGGATAAAGGAAAAATTTATTCTCGGTTAATATAAAATTTAGTTAATTTTTTTAATATATTACAAAAATTAATTAATTATAATTAATATATGAATTAATTAATTAATTTGAGTAGATTAAAGAGTATATAATATAATTTTATCTTAAGAATTTAGATTTGTTTATAATTAACTAATTTATTTAGTTACCTTAATCTATCAAAAAATTAACTAACTCTTACATTAAGTACCAGCTTGAGTATACTCCAATCCTTAATATATGATATATTCAACTAATTTGATTATATTAAGTAAATTAATTAAGTTAATTAATATAATATTTTTTTTTCTAAAATATCATAATCATCATCTTTAACTCTCTCTCTCCATCTCTTACTTGATTATTGTTCAGTGAGTATTAATAGAGATAATTTTAAAAAATAGATAAATATAATAAATATATCTTATATTTATAATTAAGATATCTCTCGAATTATATCTTATATTAAGTAGTTGGAGAGTAATAAATAATCAATTTAGTGTCTTGTAAAGAAGATTGGATGATAGTGATCTAATGTGGATTAACATTATCTTTCCGTAAAAATATATATACACATATAATTTATTATTCTAGTTATTGGAGGAAAGGTACGTAGAGGTGACCGTAGACAGATCTTATTCCCATCACATGACTGTTCTTGACTTTTTTTGTTGTTGCAATTTTTAATATTCTTTCAATTCTCTTTTTCGCACATTTTACTAAGCTTCATATAACATTTTTTTTATTTCTTTTATTTTTCAGTTTTACACAGTTACACACGCTAGAAAATAGTAAAATTTTCAAAATTACAAATTTTTATCCGTCATTCGAAGCTAGTAGAAAAAATATATATAGTATTTGAAATGGTAAAAGGAAAAAAAATTAAGTTAACCATTCATACGTCCTCACTAATATTTGCAAGGGTTTCTTTTTGAAAAACAAATTATGCAAAGTGAATTTGGATAAGTAAATCTTCTGTTTATATATTATATTTATGACATAGGGAATATATACGAGTAAATTTTATTTTATTTATTTTTTTAGGTTTAAAAATTTTTAAAAAGGGATTGGGCTCATTCACTATCTAAAGGTATGATAAAGTCTTTTTTTTTTAGAGATACCAATATTAGGTAAAGTAAACTGTCAATTATTCTCAAGCATAAATTTAGGTACTCAGGAATTAGAATACCTTCTCCAACTCTAAAACTAAAATCATAATAAAGTTATACTCCTTAGAAATCGAATATACTTTAAATAATCGTACGTCTCATCTTTTCACCAGCTAAATCTACTATGTGTATTTTTATTTTTATTCTTGTGTATGTGGCATGGCATGCCCTTTGCACTATATTTCATATGATTTATTTTTTATACAAGAGAGAGAGAATATGCCCTGAATTAACAAAAAAAACTAGGGAAAATGACATTTAAGTCCCATGTAAGCAATTGAATGACAAAAAAGTCTCAAGAAATGGCATAATTAATGTCAAGTCCCATGGGACCTCATATGAATTTTTTCTAATTGTAAAAAGACATAAATATCCTTGAAATTTTCCCTTAAGGAAGCGTCTCCCGCGATAGTAAGATACGGATACCCGATAGTGGGGTTTACCTACGGATACCCGATAGTGGGATTTACCCCTCCATCGGGGAAATAATAACCCCTGTACCTGCAACTAACAACCCCAGCGCCTGAAATAATAACCCCAACACTTACAACTAACAACCCCATCAGTTATAACTAATAACCCTATCAGCTGCACTTACAACCTCTCCACTTGAAATAACAACCACAGCACCTGCAACTAACAACCCCAGCCCTTGCAACTAACAACACTATCAGCTGTACTAAACACCATCAACTAGAAACGTGAAATTATCTGATAGTGACACAGCTACTACAGTACAATATTGGCACGTTTTGCTATGAAATAAGAGAATAGTACACTGTGTTGCAGGTGGATTTACTCATCATCGTGGCTCGGGTTATTAGTACAGCTGATGGGGTTGTTAGTTGCAGGTGATAGGATTGTTATTTTAGACGATGGGGTTGTTATTGCAGGTGCTGTGTTATAAGTTGCAGCTGATGGGGTTGTTAGTGTAGGGGCTGGAGTTTTTAGTACAACTGATGGGGTTGTTAGTTGCAGGGGCTAGGGCTGTTAGTTGTAGGTGCTGTGGTTGTTATTTCAAGTGGAGAGGTTGTAAGTGCAGCTGATAGGGTTATTAGTTATAGCTGATGGGGTTGTTAGTTGCAAGTGTTGGGGTTATTATTTCAAGCGCTGGGGTTGTTAGTTGCAGGTACATGGATTATTATTTCCCCGATGGAGGGGTAAACCCCACTATCGGGTATCCGTAGGTAAACCCCACTATCGGGTATCCGTATCTTACTATCGCGGAAGACGCTTGCTTAAGGCAAAATTTCAAGGATATTTATGTCTTTTTACAATTAGAAAAAATTCATATGAGGTCCCATGGGACTTGATATTAATTATGCTATTTCTTAGAATTTTTTTGTCATTCAATTGCTTATATAGAACTTAAATGTCATTTTCCCAAAAAACTAATCACGATCAAATCCTAAACACTAATTGTGCACTATATATCAGACGTTAATTCTGAGCCAGAACACTTGGGCCTCAAAATCATGTTATGTACACTCATGCGGGTCGAAGTCGAGAAAATCAAAACCAACCGTACCCAAGAAAAAAAAAAAAAAGCGACGGAGATAAGCGCATACCCTATAAAATCCGAAACCTCAAACGCCAACAATATTAGGGCATTCATTTTGGAACGAGGAGCCGTCAGTGCTTCTGCAACGCTCGGCGACACACATACCGATGGGTAATCTAATCCCTCTACCCTCCTTCAGAATCGAGGATTCTGGTCAATTTATATTTCTCATTCTGTAATGTGGTTTTTGTCTGATTAAAAAAATGATATGTTCCAGCGAGGATCAAGGTTCACGAGCTTAGGCAGAAAACGAAGGCCGAATTGCTGAACCAACTCAAGGATCTGAAAGCCGAGCTTGCTTTGCTACGTGTCGCTAAAGTCACCGGTGGTGCTCCCAACAAGCTCTCCAAGATGTAATCCTTTCGCTAATTCTTTTTCGCTTTCATTGGTTTTTCAAACTCGCTCTATTCGTAGTGTATTTCACGCATGTTTAATCCTCGAATCAGACATCACACCGCATTTCAAATTACATGGAAACGATATATTTCCCATAATGAGGCCGTACGTAATTTATACATATGCTGGTGTAGTATTCAGAGATGGTACAACATATCATATTACACTGAAGCCATAACAATTTGGTCACGTTGTATCTTGCATTTGTTTCTTATGTTTGATTGAACCGCTTATAAGTGTTATGTTTAATATTCTTATATTACGATATGCAGAAAGGTGGTGAGATTGTCCATTGCCCAAGTGTTGACGGTGATTTCTCAGAAGCAGAAGGCTGCATTGAGGGAAGCATACAAGAACAAGAAGTACTTACCTCTTGATCTGCGCCCAAAGAAGACCAGGGCTATTCGCAGACGGCTTACCAAGCACCAGGTAATAACTTCTTCTCCTTGACTCGTAATTTTTCGTTGTGTGATTACCTGTTTTTTATAACAGTTTTCCAGCATCATTCCAATTATATTAGTTTTATGAATATAAATATGGTTTCTGAATTTTTATTCATAATGAAGTCTTTACTCTTCAATCTTTAGTATTGAAGTTGTTTTCTCTATAATTTTATTTAAGAACTGGCATTTTCTCTAATATAATTTAACACGATTCACGTCTGGATTTCATTATTATGGATTGACTTGATTGTGTGTTAAAACAACTAGGATATAACATGATGGTCCTGTCCTGTGTTCAGTGATTGGAAGAGTTTTCTTGAAATAAAATTCATCGATTATTGACTACTAATACAACCCGATAGTGGGATTGGAAAATTATTAATTCAAATCAAGAATTCATATATGCGAATATCTGATGATGGAGATTGGATATATATGGTCAATTCAACCATTCATTTGTTATGTTTGGGTACTCAATTCTTTCACCAAATTAACTTATTGTATATCATACTCATCTGCATATCCAAGCAGCATATTTGATTAGTAGAGTGTTTTCTATTTGTGTTTGATCTAATCACGCGCGCAGGCATATTGTCGTTACATTGATGTTATTTCCATTCTGATTCTTGCAGGCTTCACTGAAAACTGAACGACAGAAGAAGAAGGAGACATACTTTCCATTGAGGAAATATGCCATTAAGGTGTAGGATTCTTAGGGAGCAATCTTATGGTACTTTTCAAGTTTTGATACATCTCAACTTTTAGCTTCGGCTTTGTGGTATTAACTTCTCGTCTTGAGAGTTCAGACAGTGTTCTTGAAGTTACTGAGTTTCAGCTGAGTGTTATACCTGAAAGTGGATTTGAGGGATAAGAACTAATATAATTGGCTCCATTCTAACCCATTTTTTGGGCTTATCAATTAGGAACAAAAAGAAAACGATGAAAGATTAAATGGTTTCGTTAAACATCTGGTTTCTGGTTACTTATTGATTTTCCCCCTAATTTTTGAAAAATATAAATTGTTTTTAATGTTTAAATGTGTTAAATATTTATAAAATTTCTGAAATTATACTTTTAAAGACTAATAATAACATTTCTTGTTAAATTTCATTTCAAGCATTATGCTCATTATGCTACATCTATAGCTAATTGACTTTTAATTAATTATAATTAATATAAAAATTGATTTATTAATTTAAATAGATTGAAAAATATATATGAATTTTTTATAAGAGATTATATTTAATTATAAATTAGCTCTTATAATTAAAGTAAAGTACTTTCAATGTAAAATTAAAAATAAATTAATCATATTAGTCTAACTACCTCAGTTTCATGAAATAACTCGTTTGGAGAAACCTCAAAAAGTCTGAGATCAAGTAAATCTTGATAAAAACTAGGCGAAGAATTGCTTCGATCCCTACCTGGTCTTAGCCAACAGCCAATGGTGGGGCGTTCAAATTTTTTTTCCTGCAATTAATTAGTTCATACCAGAGATTTTTGTAATTAATTCATACCAGGTAACTGAGTTGACTATAATCATAAAATCAACGTTCACAGTGACCTTACCATGCGATCCACTTAGTACAATTATTAACTTAAAGCATATAGTGAAAAGTAACAGACTACTCTTTGATTATAGCATATTTAATCATAATAGTCCCAAAGCTTTCATAGAATTATTGTATCCAGTCAATTGCCTTATTGCCTAATAGCATGAGAACTTCCTTATAAATGGAGGGTAAACTTGTAACTTCATGCCATTAATATGTAAGAAAACAGGCAAAGAATCACTGTATCTGGACTTTATTTAAATATTCCGGTAACATGCACTGAAAAAAAACAAATTGCTCAAGAATATCCCAGCTCCCTGATTCAGAAAACAAGTTACCCTTTGACAAATTTTGATAAATTTGTCTAAGAAAAAAACACCAGGAAGAAACATTAAAGAGATCAACCAACTCCCATAACGGTCGGCTTGAAATCGTGGTTTGTAAGAGACTCCCCTTTTGCATTGGCCATCAGTTTGTACTATTTAAAAGAAATGCTAAAAACAAAACTGACCTTTAGATATTAGGATCTGAATTCTCCTTCCGATATCGTTCAAGAATTAGGTTACACTCATTCATGGTGCGTGCATCTAGTAGAACATGATTCCAAAGTTTGATCAAAAAGAATCTCCAAGACCTGCGACCAAGAACATCATTCATTGGTGCAGTTTATTCATAGTCACATACGCTTAATTATAGCATCATCCTATATTGTCTATTGCTTCATTTTCTTGGTAAAAAAAGTGTAATATACTAACAATGACAAACTATACATGCATCCTATAGCAGGATCACTTGGAGTATGGAACAAAATACTCTTGCAACTTTGAAAATATCCAGACCAGTCTTGAGCATTTATCCATTGCGCATAATTTGAATAAGAACATAACTGTCAGAAGTTGTATTACTTCGATAAAGTAAAAAGGCAATCTTACTAATAGGGTACGTTTAAATTATTATCTTTTGGAAAATAGCTTCTAGGAAAAAGTGATAAAAGTGATTTTAATAAAGAATAACTTCCAAGAAAGTAGAAAAAATTTGCTTCATGGAAAACCATGGTTTCAGCCTTGAAACCATGATTTTGGGATAAATAATCAATTATTAAAGTTTATGAGGTGTTTGCAAGTTTTTTTTTTCTTTCAAAACCATAGTTTCAAGAAGTATCCAAACATGCTCATAATAAAGTTCACTGCAAATTAGAAAAAACAGGAGGTAGGATGTAAATATCGAATATGCAAAGCTGAAAACACCTCACACACAAAAATGATACTCACCAAGCTAGTGAAGTGGACCGAACAAGTTCAGGGGCATGCAGTTTTGAGAAAGCTTCACATGCCCATGGAATATGGCCATCAGCAATAACACTGCAAGAAAATGAAACATCTGAAACTAGAAAGTAGAAACTCGAATGGACAAGCACATCAACTTTCTCAATCTTAAAGGATTTTTGAGGTAAAATTTGTTAACATGCAAAGCAAGATGACTAAACCAAAATGGACAGAACTTTTTACCGCTGCTTCCGAACAAATGAGTTCCACATATGCATGATTTGCTTCTCATCTTTGGTCACATCAACAAAATTATCAAGCATCTGCAAATTACAAACCTAGATTAAAATCATACACTAAAGAGTTTTGGAAAAAAACATGTCAATTTTCAAGCTGAAATCCCAAATGGTAAGCTTTCCTAATAATGTACAAGGCTAGGTCCCAAATCCTATAAAAGGGAGCAGTTTGTAAGTCAATCTTCAACTTTTAGTCATCCACTAAAATGTATAACAGTTCTAAAAGAGTTTTCTTGTTCATACTTCATCAGCAATCACAGAAGCAATTTGACATCTATAAATTGGCAATGATAGATTATTAAGAATATAATTAAACATACCCTTCGATCTTCAAAATCTGCCACATCATCATCGACTTCATCTTCACTATCTTGATCTGATAGAACTTGTTCAAGTGCCATTGGCTTTAAAAGCAAAAGAGAAGAAAGATGAGTAACATATCTAGTGGGCATTTGATAACAGTCAAAGAAAATTTGAACATATAATTCAGATATCCCCAGGATTTTTTTTTCTTTTCTTCTTTAATCTTTTTTAAGATGACATCTAATGATTAAGAAAATTGTTCCATCTCCAGATTACCACAGTTTATGGCAACCTAAAAATTTCTTAAAAAGAAAACAGTTAATGGTAAATATACTACAAGAAGCAGAAATAATGCAGCCATCAATAATATTGACCCCGCCAAGGTACATGGTTTGACCTCATTAGACATCAGTGTCTGCTATTATTATTTTACTACACCCAAACAGATATAAATTAATAACAATTATTTTTAAAATTAGATAGATGTTTTAAGAACTTGTCTTAAATCTTGGCAAAAAAATAAAAGTTGTCTTAAAGCACATGAAATTAGCAAATGGTATTTCAATGAAAGCAAACAGATAACAAAATGATTGTGGATACTATTCAGGAAAATTTTAGAACACAGGTATGGTAAAAATCACATTTGCCAATCATCGATATTCTCTAATTTAGCTTAAAGCTAGCCCAGAATTGACAGTTATGTTTCTATTGCCCTTCCAGTTAGTATATCAATGTTTATGGATTATCGCCTTGACTTACCAAATGTAATATTTGCAAATTTGAAAAGGAAACCATTAAAGAACACAAGGATGAATAGTAAAGAGCCTAACAGCAAAGAAAACACTAGAAGAACAAAAATAACATATAAAAGTCAGTCATTCATCACCTGGGCTCTGTGAGAGTGGAAAAACTGCCGTTTCCTCACGAGGGCACAACTGAAAAGATTTCAAAGAGTCACGTTAAAGTTATGTTCACTGAGTTTTATGTATAGCAATAATTATAATCACAAGCAGAAAAAGTAATCAGAATTGTTATGAACTTCATCATAGTTTGGAAAGACTAATCTTAGACAGTTATGAGTTTTACACTTGATGTCTAAAACTGGTTTTTGTATCATATATCCAGCTGTGTTGTACACAATTATAACACCATTGAATCTGTAATTACATAAACCGCAATCTACCAACGAATGTAGATGCTTGAGTCATAAAGTAGAAATTAATCTAGTGTAAAGCAGAATGACAATTTTGAAGCTATGAAGTGACAGCCCATAGATAATTTTATTCACTAACCTTAAAACCAGATCAGACTGGCCAACATAGAAAGCTAGTGAACCAAAGAGATTTGTTTCGACACACAGAGACTTGGTTTTCTGATAGCTAGTTTTTCCACCTAAATGCTCTTTTATATATATTTTATGCTTCAGATTCTTGAAGGCATAAAAGAATAAGGACGTGGTTTTAACATGATCGATAGGCATGTGAGAGAGGATGGGAGAAGAAAGACATAACTTTGTTTGACTCCATCCAGGATAAAACATAATTATGCAGAAGAGGCAATTATATTTCTTTTCCATTTCACAGTACCCAGTTTCAACAGATGTAGCTACAATGTTTATGCATTCAACAAAGTTTCAAACCAATCACAGTGTCAGTAAACCATTCTCCAACCCAGAACATAGCAACAACAAATCATTAACCTTGAGCTACAAATTCTCGAAGGCCCCAAAAAGTTAAAGAAAGAAGCAAGCTCAGTGCCAAAGAAAGAAGAGAAGAAGTGGTTATGAAAGGATCTCAGATGTTGAATGCCAAAAAGGAAAGGACGGATCCCGTAGTGGCAGAAAATGTTTTAAAGCAGTTCATTTAATTGAAGCCTCAGATCCTTCCACATGCATTCTCCTCGAACCAAATCCAGATCCAAGGGTGGGATAAGACTGCAGCATCATTAACCATGCTTGCTTCTTATTTATTTTTTCAATTCTGATTCTCAAGCCCTGTCATCACAGAATTAGATGCCATGGGAGAAATTTTAACTCTGTTGACATTAATTTTCTGAAATGTAGGGACCAATGAATTAAATAGCTTTGAGTGTCAGAGTTGTACTGAATAAAATTTCACATACTAAATTGTAATCGGATCAAAACTACAAGGACTAAATGAATAAATTTCCCCTATTTGTAATTTTTGGAAGAAACATAGGTGAAGTACTGAAACCTATAATATAGCTCTTTTAAAAGAGAAAGAAAGTTGGAATGTTGATTGAACAGAATGTTGAAGATGAAAGGTGCTGCAAGATGCTTTAACAAAATTGTGCTTTGGTCTGACCCTAGTACTCTAGCTACTTAACGCACAAGATGAGAATTGATGATAATAAACGAACTAACTGTAAATTGATGATAATAAACGAACTAACTGTGAAGACACAAACTATGAATGTTGAGCCATATAACCAGAGTGTGTATAACCAGCACCCCTTATTTCCTCTCCAAACAGCATGCTGTTTTTTCTCCTATTTTATGACCAGAAAGAGGCCGAGTGAAGTGTTGTAACCTGTAGTCGCTATGACATTGACTTTCCAGGGGGCCAATTGATGGAGATAGTAGGGGATACCAAGTTCCCCACACTGAGTAATATGGCATATTCAATGGAGTATTTAAGAGGGTTGGTTCTTCCACCTCAAACAGCTAGTTTTTAAGATAAAGTTCCCATGATAATTTAGTCTGGAAAATTGCCCATTTATGCTAAACAAGATAATAGTCATCATGAAAGATAGGAGTAGGCCAGAAAAGCATACTTTCGTGGATCAGAAAGCTCAACAGATATCTTTCTTGTCTTTGCAAACTGTAGAACCGCAGAAGTCCCAAGATTATTTTCAGATACTGATTGGATATATGGGTCTGGATGCAAATGCCCCATTACACTTGAAACCCCTGCAAGGTAGAAGAAAGTTGATAAGTCAAGAACAATAGGTAGCATCAATGCTGGTATTTGCAATAATATATGTCAGAAATAGCTAAAATGCAGATCTCAAAACCTAGCACAGATCAGTATTAGGTCCAAGCAGGTATGTTACTATTATCATCCTCAATGAAATGCAAAACCTAGTAACAAGTTGGAAATAACTAACATCTATGTTTCCACTTTAGAGGGAGAGTGAAGATATTAAAATATTTTCTCATTAATGTAGATAGTGTAATTTGTTCATTATTATATGAACACATATTATTGTCATTATAAGCCATTAATACCGAAGTTCCTTCCTTCTGTATATATACCTCATTCCTTACTCTGAAATATACAAGAAATTCATATCATATCGCTCTATATTACTATAAACTCCTAAACAGGCACTATGCTGATAAGTGATAATATAGTGACCCCCTTTGTGATTTTGAGAGCATTAGATCAATAACTCATAGTTTATACAGCTTGAAAAAGTTGCATACCATCAGCCTTCTCCAGAAGCTCATCTTCTGCAGGAAAGTCAGATCCTACAAGAAGTGAACGCACACGATTTTCATGTTTAGAAGCTAAGGACTTTGGTCTTCTGCGTTTAAGTGGCTTTACACTGCAAACACGCACAAGTTCAACATTTTTTTCACTTCACAGCATATACAAGACCAAGAAAATTTCAAAACAAAATAAGTTCTGTAGCTAACCAAAAGACGAATGTTTGTAATTTCGGATCAACACCATCAGCAATCATCTGGCGGAAAAAAACATCCCACAGTAAGTTTTCAAGGTCCAAATGAAGGGAAAGGATTAAACCGTTAAACTGATCCAGAAGTTTTTTTCTAATTTCTTCAGTCACATACGTTCTCCTGGAACCTCCCAGGGTCCCCGTCTAAATGTTGCAAATTACCACCAGTACACTTGAGTTCAAGGGGTCCTTGAGAAGCATATTACAATCACTAAACATAACGTCGTTCTTAAACTTTTAGAACTATAAATATATGGTCACTTTTGGGTTCAAATACAACAGAACTAAGAAAAAGATTAACCAATGCATGTGCATGAATTTATAAAATATAGTACCAAAACATGCGAACTCAGAGGTGTTATAGGGTATCTAGAAGAAACAAATTGTACTGCAGTATGATAAATAAATTCTGACGAGATAGCCAAGAATAGCCCAATTAGTAGCATTTTTTTCTCTACTCAGAAAACATTTATTAAAAATGTCAAGTACAACAAGTGATCTGTACAAGTATGATATATAAACAAAGTGAAGGAGACAAAAGAAAACTCAATCACAGGATATAACAAATAAATAGTTCCCGGCAAAGGAGAAGAGTAATCTTTCCAAGCATCAAGAATATCACTTCCAGGACCACATTGCAATTGAGGCTTAGAACGAAGTATTAAAAATTTAAAAAAATTCTATAGGTAAGAGTTATACTATTGAAAAAAATATTAAGTACATACAAAAGTCTTGTAAATTACGGAATAGTTACTTGCAGTGCACCCAAAATAAAAGGTATAAGTGTTCTTTTGTGGTAAAAGTATTAGTATACTGACCAAGCTAAATGTATTATCTAAAGAATAACGATGAAGTTTTCAATACTATCTATTTCACTCCCCATTTTTCTCAACATTCTTAAGCTTTACTCTTACCAACAACCCTGAACCCACCAACCAACCCGTGGAAAATTAAAGAGGAGGAAAAAATCCATATGGGGATGGTCAATATACAAAAGAATTATATCCAATTACATACTGATAAAAGTATTTTTTTAAAGAAAATGGGGTCAAGATGTCTAACCTCAGATCTCCAGATATCAGTTTTCACAGAAACATTCACAGCCAGAAATTCATCTGATTGCTGCATGATAATCTCTGGTTCAGTATAGATGATTCAATATAACCAATGCTTAAAAGGCATGCAAGAATTGTGTAGAGAACTACCCAAAATTCAAAGCTGAAGAGATCATGTGATGCTGGCAAGTGACATTTTAGACCCTTAAAAAGGTTAATGATAAACAAGTCAGAGGCATGAAAAAATGGTTTCTACTTAATATACTGAAAACAAATAACCTTAAACAAGAGAAGTCAAGACCAAAGAATAGGGCAACCTTAAAGCTGGCACATTTAACCAAACAGAACGGACAGGAGAAATCTTCAGTGACTGCCAAAAACAAAAAGCTTCTATTTGTTATGAGGTGGAACCCAGAAAGATAGATATTAATCATACAGAAAGGAAAACAAAATATGTAAAACAAGATGACTTGTGGACATCCAAAATTAGTCACATCCAATGCCATGAGAAGACAAGGATTGTGAAAGAAACATTCGATCTAAAAATTTATCCATATTTGTGTTCATTTTTTTGGGGAAAAGAAAGAATTGATAAGAAGGAAATAATTACAGTGGAGGACCATAAGGAATGCTCTAACATCATGAAACATTACCAAATCCCTTTCAGGAATGAGCTGAAAACAAACTCTTCTTTTAAACACAAGCCAACATTCCACAAGACAGTCTACAAGTCTTGAAGTATGCAAACATGGATAAAACATATGCTTCCCCCATTAGCTTATAAAACTGGGGAAAACTAAGACGAATTATTCGGCTAATTAGTCAAACAAACATACCACATCAAAGTACCACAACCTTAAAAGCTTAAGCATTTAGATAGAACCAAGTTAACTTTGAATATCACAAACAAAATAATCAAGAAAGCTTTTTACCATTTTTCCTCAGATAGTGAAGCATCCAGATTCTTGCTTTTAAACTAGATTTCCTCTATCACTATAATTGTAAAAAATGCAAATATGCTCTTTTTAATAGAAAAGGAATTCATGAAAAGAGAAAACAATACATCAACTGAGGACAGCATGCAAACCGTCCAAACAATGGGAACAATGGTTAAGCCAGCAGAGTTTGTCAACCCCGTTTATAAATCAATAATGGAAAAGAAAAGCACCCCAAACAAGTCATTTGCAGAATCTGTCATTGGGGGAATATAAAATAAAGTGTCTTCAAAAGAAGACAAGACTGCCAAAATTTCTAACTAAAAATCATTGCATTCTGTTCTAACAAATAATCATTACAATAATCTAAGGCAGCCATTTGTATGTTAAGTCCTAATGTAAAGCAGCCGTTGCTCCTCCCAAGCTAGGTGATCAAGGACAATGGAAATGTAAAACAATGTCCATAAAATTAACTCTGACTCATTAACACTCGCAGATACATTGCTCTAACTGGCAACAGTCAAGCTTGCCAATTCTGCTTTTATAAATAAAACTGATCAATAGAATCTTGAAAAATGAACCAAAAATTCAAAATTTCAGGACATGAAATAATCATATACTCGTGGATGTAACTTTATATATCAAATATCATAATAGGTAAAGAAGTTCAAAAATAAGTTCTGCTACAATTGGTATAATCTTGAGTTCAATTTAAAACACACATAAAAACATCCACACTTTATTCTATTTGAAACATAATGATGTTTTAACAGCTCAATATTTTATTAAACAATAAACAAAAATCCTGCATATCAACCAGAAAGAGTAAAAGAAAGAAACCATCCACATACCTTCTGTTCTCTGCAACTTATTCTGGTAATACCTGTAATTAAATATGACATTTCCTTCCCTCAACCTGGACCAAACAAAAAGGCAGGGATTAAAATGCAGATCACATTTAATACTACAACTGCTTTTTTTTTATAAAGATATTTTATTATGAAGAAAGGAGTAATACAGATGAAGAGGACAAGATATTCTTTAAATACAACAGAGAAAGAGAAGAAAACAAGAAAAGCAACTTAATATGAATCACTCTCTTATCCGTCTCTATGTTCACCCAAGGAAACTCCTTTAATGAAATAACTGAGCTAAACATCAAAGTACATAAAAAATCTCAACCAATCGAGCCTAAGGACAAAGCTTTTTCCCCTCAAACCAGAGAATTCAGATTTAGATATGCACCAAAGGACAGCATGCGTAGCACTGTCATGAAGCTTGGACCCTTCTTATCCTGCCAAATACTCTGAGAACACTTCCGAGACAAGCATATAAAAAAATGAAAAAGGCAACCATAAAATGTGTTTGATATGAGAATGTATTCTTCACCTTTTTGTTGTTTTCCTACTTTTCTTCTCACCACCAAATTAATTTTTAGGGCAATGAGGATACTGAAGACCCAAGATTATGCAAAAACTTGGAAATGCAACCAGAAAAAGTGCTCGATTTCAGAATGTTTTATCAACCTATTCATCCTCTTCCTATTTTTCTTATCCCCACCAAATTGCTTATTAAACAATAATAAACTAAAAAATCTTAGATAGAAATAGCATTTACAGAAACATATTAATCTGCCTCAATAATAAGATCATGACAACATATTGCAAGCAGGACATCACAACATCCTCAAAGCTAATTCTACCAAAAAAAAGCATGAGATAAGAACATTGGGATATGGATCTCACAAATATTTTTCTATATTCAAGGGTCCCATCTATGCTAGAGACATACTAAACTCAATCACGAGATTTTAGCTAACAACTAAAGCTTTTAGGACAAAGTAGTCCTTGATAAGAATAATTACAAAGAATCAAGGACATAACACTCTTAGCAGCCAAAAAAGCTTCATGATTACAGATGCCTGGAAATTTGAAATTTACCGTGTGATATGAGATAAAGATGAAGATGGCACTTCACTGCCCGCAAATGTATAATAGTGAGATTTTTCCTTGGCCCCAAACTCTTCTGCAGAAACTGATATTTGAATTTGCTTTGACATCCTCTAAAGGAACACAGCATAGAAAAGAAACAGACAGCAGTCAGTCTCCAAAATGCATTGTTGAGTGGATAAATAATATTTTTATGATAGAACAAACCACGTTTTCAGAGTTACAGGGAACTTGAATGGAAACGCGCTTGTCCTCATTTAAAAAATCTGACTGCAACAAGAAGAACATTGCAATTTATTACAACTATTCTAATAATGATGAAGAAATAATCAGGATTGAAATTGATTCTTAGACAAACGAACATAGTCATGAGCCATAGCATAGCTTTTAACTGGCACAAAAGGAAGCAGGTGAAAAACAAATCTTAACATTAGCTTTATACAAACGTACCTTCAAAAAACAAGGAAGAAAATCAACAGTTGACATGATCTCAGCTCGCTGTCCCAAATTAAAATTTGGAGAGCTCTCCCAAGTCATATAAAGTGATTCTAGAGATACTTTTCCATATAAACAGTATCCTTCAGCTTTTGCTGTCATGTTCAGAATGAAATACAATTGGAAGAAAATTTGTAACACAGACGAATCTTATCATACTAATTTAAATGTCCACACAAAGCTCTTTCCTATTACCACAAATTTCATATGTTTAAGAATTTGGCGATCTATAGCCATCTATTGTTGCATAGTTTGGAAGTATGGAGCATCTAGCACTACTTACATTATATTAGCTAAAGTAGGTTTTATTTGAAAGCAAAAGGGTAACTTACTATCCCATTCCCGAAGGATGCCCAAATTCTGACCAAATACGCGAATCCATGGGCAAAGAGGCACCCTTGAATACTAGCATTTTAAAGGTTATTCAACTGGAATATGAAACTGTGGAATAGTTGGGAAATTCGTATTTCTCATTGATCTAAACCCTCCACTAAAAGCTAGCAATTGGTAAGAAAACTGTAACGTCCCAAAATTTTGAAGGGACTAGAATGAAGATTCGCAAAGACTAAATTATTGCTAAAGAATTTTGCAGTTTTGGGGCTTTATCATGATTAAGCAAAGTTAAGGGGAAATAGTGGCAGAAATTAATAAATTCAACAATTTTAGGGAAAAACTGCCTTTCATTATTAGAATAGACAAATACGGGGAAAATTATGAGATTTATAAAAGATTAAACTGCCCATAAATAGTTGTATTCATATATTTAAATATATGTTTTTATAAAAGACATAAGTTAAAATATATTAATCCTTTGATAAAACAAAGCCTGGCCTTTCTAAATTCTTTTGCCACTTAGAAGAAAAGAGAGAAGAGGCAATGATAGCTTTGCTAGGACAAAGAGAAGGAGAAAGCACCAAGAAATTGAGTAAGTTCTATATGTCACTAGCCTCAACTTCTCTAATCTAATTCTTAAATATTTAATTCCTCCCTTTATTCAAAATTCAAGGCAACCTATTCAGGTTGGAAGTTGTGACTGGGAGAAAGCAGACTAAATAGACAAAAGAAGTGCGCCTCCTATCAATTTCTATGTAGGTTTTTTGGGACAGCAAGGCATAAGTGTGGCTAATCTTTTTTTTTTTTGGTACAAAAAGTATAAATTAAAGCATATCTCACATGCAAAAGAAGTAAGATCCAAAGGCACCATGCTTGTACTGTCTCCAATTGATGAATTCAAGTTTTCCACTGCAAAAATAGTTATATAAACTACATTGAGCACACAAACAAAACATAAAATAGATAAACTGAGCACACAAGCGTATG
Source organism: Leucaena leucocephala (assembly GCA_037074615.1). Lineage (NCBI taxonomy): Eukaryota > Viridiplantae > Streptophyta > Magnoliopsida > Fabales > Fabaceae > Leucaena > Leucaena leucocephala. The sequence continues at coordinate 35,167,585 of CM073520.1, read as the reverse complement.
CATACCAGAGCTGATGAATAGAATGGCAAGTGTAGAAGATTTAGCCTCCACAGCTAGCTTACTAACTTCAGGGAGTGTAAAGTTTGCTTGGACTTGAGAATTCCCATCAATTCCAGGGCAGTTGCGAAACATGCAAAGCCGACTGATGCTATATGTAGCAGAATACTTTTTGTTTTCAAATGATCCATTACAAAGTTTATGCAGAAAAGGAAAAAATATTAGTGTGAAAGTATTACACTCAAAAAACCCAGTTAGAATAAGAGCACAAGCTTGAGTGGAACAATTACTACCTCTGCAGCTCCAACATCAGAAACCAATCTTGCCAGAAAGATATACAAAGGAAAGACAGTCTGGGTTTCAGTCACAGTCCGTGACAGCAAAATGGTCATTTGTATTCTATTGAAATGATTTAATTATCTCGTTAGCATCTCAAAATTGATATGAATGCTCCATTAAAACCAAAGAGAACAAGACAACAGAAAAACAATGTGCCGTACTCATGTAATAAATTAACATTAGGTTTATTCGTGCATATCTAAACATAACATATTACATACTGTCATCCAAAAGTAGATAGGGGAAAAAGTATTGCAACGTGGATGCAAAGGTAATTAATATATAATCATAATCTCAAAAACGTTACTTTTACTCTGTTGAGGAACAACATGGTATGACTGAGAGAATTTAAGTAAATTTCAAATGTGTTGAAATTATGAATTTACTAGAGGCATATTTTTCCAGTTATTATATTACCATTGGGATTAGGATTAACTGGTGATTAGAGAAAATCAATCAATCTGCTGAATTAATTTTTTCCTTGTATTTCTTTTGGTTATGAGCCTAATGTATATATGTATTATCCAAGTGTATAGAAAGATACAACAAAAAATGCTATATTATTTCCACTGTTTGGTTCAGACCCACAAAAATGCAGGAAAACTTGCACTAAAAAGCTTAAGCCATTGCACATTGAACCAGCAAAGACTTGTTTAGATGTAATGAGTAGAAGACTGCTGACATAGTTCTGTTATGATGACAATTTCTGAAGTAGTTAATTATTGATCAAGAGTGTTGGTTGACCGAGCCATTATTGTGAGAGATATTAGCATTCATTGGGTATTATGTCAAAAAATGAGCAGATTAAAGGTGATTTTTTACGTGCTTCTTTTTCATAAATGAGAAACATAACCAAGCATAAAACTCTCCAAGGGTATATGCCATACAATTAAGCAACATTCGTCAAAGAAGCAAGTAAGAAGAATAAAGGCTGGATATAATAACTTTTACCTCCTTTTGTGCCTAGCCTTTATCCTGTAGTGCAGACACCTTTGGAGAAATGATGGCTGCACAAGATATATGTATTTTGTTAGATATATAACAAGCAATGACGACTAATGACGTTTTATAGAAGAAATGATAGTTTGAAGGACAAGAAAACAGGGAGAAAAGTTGGTGAAAAGAACATGTTACTAATGAAAAAGATGTGCATAAAGGGAGCATAATAAATTCTCCTAAAAAGCAAAAGAGTACAAGATTTTGAAGGAAACAATTAACCTTAGGCTGAATACAATGTATTATAAGAAAATTTATAAATAATCAAACAAACTATGATTTGAAATAACAGATCATTATAGCCAATACAATGTAGTACATTGCTTATAGCTCGTCGCTGAAGAATGTTGTAGAACTCTACAGGCTTGCAATATACTGCAAGACTCTCTTCTGCAGCAAGCTCCTCTTCTGCAGATAAATGCCCTCGAGAATCTAGGCGGCACATTTGATCACTGCTTCTAGAACAGCTGCAGGGGCAAACAAATATGCATTGGCTGTGTCACACCATTATTCGTAAAGAAAAGTATGGATACATTTACAGGAAACTACAACTCAAGGCAAGGGTACACATGCAAAATCTCCATGTTACTAGGCATATGAACAGAAGGAGCTTTTTTCCTTCTGTTCTTTTAAAAAAAACCATAAAACAAGTTTTGTCAGAAATTAGAATTAGAATAAAAGAAGAATACAAGGAAAGAAAAAAGATTCCACATAAAACAAACCTTAAAAAATAACTAAGCTAACATAAGAAACATCAGCATGGTTAAGGGCTATTGTTATTCCTCACAAGTCAGTACCAACAAAATGTTCAAAACTATGGTGGTTCACAATTTCTCCAACCTACAATAATCACTGTAAAGATCTTTTATACAAACATGTAACAAGGACAGCGTATCAAAGAAAAATCTATATCATCATATTATGGGTGAGAAACTACAAGTTTACAACTAATCATCTGGCTTCTGAAACAAAGCCTTGCCAAGAGCTGATTTATCAAAAGCCAAGAAGCATGTTGTTTTATTTTATGCACATTGTAAAACGACAAATAGTGTCCTTCCCTTACTGTGCTCATTTCCTCTTCTCCCAATCCCAATCTAATCATGAACCAATGACAAATCCAGAAAGTCCTGAAGCCATATGACGAAGGAAATTACCCAGCCCACTAAAAGTTAGCAGCACACAGATCAAACACAGTTAGTACAAGAGTGAGGAGTTTTTATGCTCTAGTCAAATTCCTCAGATCTAGCACACTTTAACCAAGACTTCACCACACAACCTATTTCCAATCTCCTCTGTAATTCAGTGACGAAATTTGAACAGATCAGAAGCAGGTTTTTGAAAAAATCCAGTAAACCCAGGATTTACCTTGTGTTTACATGGTTACATGGTGACCAGATTAAATATTACCTCCTAACAAGTAGTTCACATGCACCAATGTCGAAAAAGGAAATACCAATGATCATGATCAGATAAGGATCTGATAAGATAACATCGTTTTCCACAGCAAGTTGAATAAAATATACCTTATGAAACAAAAGGCAAGAGAAATGAAGGAGGAGATCAGGATACTAACCCCAATCTGTAATCGATTATTTCCTCTTTTAACTCTTCTGATCGCTTGAAAGAATATAGTTTGAAGAAGAATAATAGGTCAAGAGGAGCAGAGGCGAAGACCTAGCTTGAATGGGTTATTGAACCTAACTAACTTATGGCCTAACCTACACCCAATAGAGCAACTAGCAGTCCTCTTTCTATCAAGCTTAGCTTCATGCCTATGGTACTTATAGCCTTCATAGTTCAGACCATCACATGCTGCCTTCCAGAGGTATTAAACTTTTAATAACTAATTAATATTATTTTGCATCACAAATTTTAATATTTTATTTAGTAAAAAGTACTTTTATAGTTTGGGTGAATTACTTTCTTCTCTAAAATATTCCCAAATTGCATAACCTCCATCATGAAGATATACACAAACAACAACAAGCCTTATCCCCCTAGGTGAGGTAACAAGATATACACAAACTTTGACAAAAAATAATTAAGATATACACGAGCGTCCATTTAAGCCAAAAGATCATGAAATAACTGAAGAATAATATTGATTTCCTTCTATAAAAAAAGATAAATACTCTTGCAAAATGTATCTCTTGAGCTTATATAGAAATATTACTTATTTTATGCAGGGAAACAGATTTAATTTATTCTAAATTCCAAAAAGGTATTATGTTATATCGATCACATACATACTTAATACTTCTTACATTTTACACATAATAAATATACGGTATTTTATTCAAAATAGATGTCATTGTATATTATCTTTTGTTACAGAGAAGCCTAGTGCAGTCCATACTTTTGGTTTAGAGGAATGAATGTGACTTTTCAAATAAAAGAGGGGGGACACGTAAAATTAGGCATCCCTCAGGGGAAAAAGTGTAATTTACCATTGCAATTTTACATTAATACTTTCAAAATTCAAAAGGTACATACATACTGATCATAATATCCAAATGTAGATAACTACAACTTCATATAAAAGCTTTATTAAAAATGAAAAAAAAACATTTATCAGCCCATCCAAATCAATCCTTGATTGTTTCATTGCAATTTGTTTCTAAATATTTATCTCCCTTTCCAACATTACACTCTTTACCTTCATTTTTGAACTTAATCCATTGGTAAATTTATCACCACTATAATATGTCACCTGAATAGTCACCTCCACTCCGAGAAAACCCTAACAAAATTCTGAAGTTGTAGACAGTAACTTATGGTGAAGAATGCTCATCAACATTAGGGCAATGGATAAAGTACAAGAGAAATTAAATCTAGCTAAAGATACATGGATATACAATTCCTAATCTAAAACTAAGATTTGTTATACTGGATTGATTTAACAAAACATAGCATTCTCCTTGTACTTATTCACAGGAACTTTCGAATTAATTTGTGCAAACATAATTTAAATTCTATATCCAGCAACAAAACAAGAAAAGAAAAGAAAAAAGAAGATTGAGTGCCATGACATGAGGGAATTTATACAATTAAAAGTGAAACTACTGGTTTATAAGACTGGTGTAAAGCATATAATTGCAAAAGATCTCAACCCAAAAAACAAATTGCAAAAGACAGGTGTCATCAATAAGAGAACATACGAGGTTTCACGAGCCACAACAGGTATGCCTGGCATTCTTTGCGAACAATTCTCAGAAAAATTTCATATTGTCTAGCATTTAAGTATTTGAAATTTTCACCAGCAATCAGCCTGCCAATGAAAATGGGGCAAGAAATCATCAAAGCCATTATGCAAGAATAACAATTCCAACATCACAGCTTAAACAATAATAGATCACAAAACCCTGATTTCTTGAGACAGTTGAACAACTACTGACCCAGAATAATGCATATATGCATGCTTTTAGTTTACATACACCATTTAATTTGAAAAGATTAAGGAACCACAGTGGCTGAAAAATAACATCAAATACCCATGAAAAGCAATATTAAATATACCACAGTATGCATAAGGTGGTAACAAAGAAAAGCTAACTGAAGGACGGAGCAACAGGATAGACAAAAAATGAAACATATGATCAGAGCATAGTTTTGATCAAGCTACGAGGTAGGCTGGAAAAAACATACAATCACAGTGTAGTAGATGGGTGACAAAATCATGTACTAGGCAGTAGCACAGAGAGTGCATTTTGTATATGATTAAAAGGACTCTAAAAGCTTCTATGTCCAACTGATGCAGACTTGTAAAAATCCCAGTGAATGTAAATACAAAATAGGGAATCCGTTTAAACTGCCAGATAAAAAAATCAGAACTTCTTAACAACCTTAGTTACCGCACCCCTCCAGGCATAACAAGTACTCGTGCAATTTTTTTCTGATGTTTGGCCAGTCTAGTTCTTTTCTTATATGGACCTATTATGAAAACAGAGAATCCCATGTTCTACTTTTCTCACTGGATCTGTCCCCTCCAAGCGAAAATATATCAGACAATGCCAATTTAAGTTTTCAATATCAATGCAATCAGGCAAGAACTCACAAACAATCACTGCATGGATAATGGTTGAACAAGATAACAGCATCGCCCCGTCCAGCCCAAAAAATAAGTCATAGTACAATATTGTACTGAAAAGTAATTGGCTTTGGTAGTTGGATGAGCAAGAAGAATTGCCATTTATTAGAGTGAAAGGGATAAGGAGGGGAACGTACACAGCTTACAACAAATTTTGGAAGCCAGCGAAAATCCTTCATCTATTCTCTTTCAGCAATCTCTGTCCTCTTTCTCTGTATTCTCCTTCCCTTCACAGTTATAACAGGAAATGAGTTATAGGTAAAATATTCGCAAGAATTCATTCACAAACCAATAAAAAAAAAAGGAGCAAGGGGAGAAAGAATACATAGACTCAAGCTAATAATTATTTTCTATCCACATTTAAAACCAAGAAAATCAGCGGCCTTCTAGAGAAAAATTTGAAAAGTGGTAAGAAAAGAAGAGGAGATTGTTAGAGAGACAAATGGGTGTAAAGAAAAGTAAATACCAGCAGCTCGTCGATGATAGGAAGCTTCCATGTTCAACCCCTCCAAATTTGAACACGCACCATGCGCAGGGGGTGAAGGGGTGGTGTAAACAAGAAGTGAAGGGAAGAACAATACAAGCTTACGCACAGTGTGGGAGAAAGAGCATAGAAAGGGTCCCCCCAAGAGAGAAGGGTAGAGAAACAGAGGGAAGAACGGAATTTTGGAAAGTGAACCGAACGGACGGTCACATAGACCAGCTCAAGCTAGGGCTTAATTAAAAGGTGTTTGCTGTTTAATGCGGTCTATCTATTTGTTTCCGTTAAACCGAAAGAATGCCTTGCGAGGGAAACTTTCTTTTGTTTTTTCTTCGCCAATAAGATCTGAAACAATTTTTCCAATCCTCGAATCTAATCTAATTTTATATTGGATGATTTGCTTTTGGATTGACCAGAAATTAATCTTCTTTTTTCTGGCAGTATTAAATGCAGATTGACCCAGACCCCTCAGGCTTGGGTTAATTGAAGGGTGCTTGCTGTCAAAGGCAGACGACTCCTTCCTCCCGTTATTTTTGTTTTTTTAACCGTTGAACCCGAATGCCGGTCCAGCGAATACTTTTTTTTCCTCACAAATAAAATAGGAAGCAAATTATCAAATTTAATTTTGATTGACACCAAAAGGAATCTGTTGTTAATAGTATTTCTTACTTATATTTTTTATTTATTCAAGCTACACTAGTATCAAAGTGTTTCGTTCTGTTATTACTTATAATTATAACCATTTTTTTGTGGTAAGCTAGTTTTTAGGAACGGAATTAGAATATATTTCTAAATTTAAATAATATTAATAAAAATATTTAAAATTGTCTATCAATAAAATTTTTATATTAAATATAGAATTTAAATTTATAATTTTGTAAATTATAAGAATTTTTTACCAATTAGAAAAAAATATATGATCATAGTTTTAATGTTATCTTGAGAGTAGTTTAACAAATTCACGTAATTTACTTGTAAATAAATCCCTTCGTTGAGTCCTATTCATAATTTTCTCATTAAAATTCAATTAACATTAGATATATTGAAAATATAAATAATAACTTATTTTAAAAAATAAATAACAACTTATTCTATAGTCTATGTTATAATTTGTTACTCCGCACATATTAAAAAGTTAAATATCCTATTTGTTTTAAAAAATTATTCATAACAGAATTTAAAGATATACTTTTAAAAAAAATAAACATATTAGAATAGCGTAGTTCTGAATTTTGATCAAGTGAAGAGAAACATACGATCACACTGTTTTCAAGATCAATGCAATCAGGCAAGAACTCAAAGCAATCCCCGCAAGGATAATGGATATGAATTTAATTGGATGGTGCTTGTTGTTGACTACTTTTTCTCCCTTTTTTTTTTTTTTACCGTTGAACATGAATGAATTGAAACAATAAAATCTGAAACAAATTTCCCAAGCATCTAATCTAATTTAATTTGATTGCCGGACTGATGATTCTGTTGACTGGCATTAAATGCACAGTGACCCAGACCAGCTCATCCCTTAATTGAAGGATGCTTACAATCGAGTTTCAAATTTTAATATAATTTGTTTAGAAATAAAAAAAATATAGTCTTTATATTTATTGTTGTGGTTTTCTATTCATAATTATCTATACAAAGTTTATTTTACATTTTCTAAATAATATTAATTTAATGATGTCTATCTTTTTTTTTTTAGATAGTAATATCTATTTGTTGTTGTACTACATGAAAATAATTCGCACAAGTGGGTATGGTAAAAGTGGAGATTATTTATTATTGTTGTACTAAACAATATATTACTTTAATATTTATTATTTTCTAAAGTGTTTTTATATCATTTCTTCTTAAAATTAAGCTGGCGGCAAAAAAAGCAAAGTAATTAAGCAATCCTTTTTTATTTTGTATTTGATGCTCATGTCTCTTGAAACTAACTTCTACAGTGACACATTTACTTGCTGAATAAAAAATCTAACGAATTTACTGAACTTTTGTTTGTAGTATATCATATCTATTCATCATTTTTCTACTTATCAATCCGAATTTAATTATTTATTAATTTATAAGCTATTGATAATCCTAAATATAGGTTAAACTAGGATAAACTTTAGCCAAATAGGTCAACCTATAATAAGAATATAAAACATGATTTTTTTAAATTCAAATATTAGCCTTTGAGGTAGATTTAAAATCTTTTTAAAGGTCTATTTATTATATAAATCTCTAAAAAAAATCTTGTATATAAAACTTATATTTATATAGATTTTAAATTAATTAAAATTTATATTTATATATATTTTTAATAAATTTTAAAGTTTACATATTCACAATAAAATTTTTTAAATAGATTTTGAATATATTTATATTGTATATATAATTAAATAAACTAAACATATATATTTGTAGGTTAAATTTTAAAAAAATTATCTATTTAAATTGATAAACTTTTAAATAAATTTAAAACCTAACTTCTTCTAAATAAACTAAACTTTATCATATTTTAACTATATTAAGCGGACCCTTCTAAAGATTTAGCCTATTTCCTCATAAGATCAACAAAAAATAAAAAACAATAATAGCAGAGAGCCGTTGGAGCGTGGACTACCCATATCCGAAAACCGTCGGGCGGCAAAAAATTTGAATACATTTCTTGCCCTACCTGAAACATTTTCAAATCGGTCCGCGACACTCCCCTCTCTTATGGTTCTCTTTTCGATTACTCCCCTCTGTTGTTCTGCCTCTCTTCTCTATTTCATAAAATTTGAGGTTCAGATCAACTTCTCTCTTCGCTACAGTAGATCGGAGAACCATTCTACGAAGTTTTGCATTCATCTGTTCAGTAGACTCGTTAGCTCAGTGTATTGACGCAGTTGCAGCAGGTATTTATCATTCTTTATGTCTCTCCACCTCTTTATCTATAAGTTGCATGAGCCGATTTGACGTCCTCATCAGTATTCTCAGTAATGGGGGTCGAAAACTACCATGTAATTGAGCTCGTCGGTGAAGGTTCATTTGGGAAGGTGTACAAAGGAAGGAGAAAGCATACAGGACAGGTACTCTTGGATTTTATCTGAAATATATTTTTTCTTTAACGTTTTGTTTTATGTATTCTTCAATTTTTGCTTTTGATACCAGACCGTTGCAATGAAATTCATAATGAAGCATGGCAAAAGTGAGAAGGACATCCATAATTTAAGACAAGAAATTGAGGTAATTCATTTTGCTTTAGCTCTGCATTGCTGCATCAGGGTTTCACTACATGGCTTTTCAACTTCTCGGTTTTTGAAAAACTGAACCTTCCAATATTTGATTCCTGCCCAATTTTAAAATTGGATACGCAAATGCATCTCCGGCGACAATAAATTCGTTATCAGTCATTCAAAACTTTAGATTGCTGTAGTCGATAATTCCTTTCTGCTGTTGAATTTAGCAGAGGTTCACAGTACCATGCTACTAGGATTTTTTTGCCTGCGATTTAGCAGAAGAAACATAGTTTCATGCAGATAAAATCAGCATATGAAAAAAAATAGAATAGTCTTAGGGTTTGCTCCATGCAATTAAATAATTTAGCATTCTTTGGTTAACTTTTAATTACTAAATATGTGCTGTTTAAATATATTTTGATTTCGAATCCTGAATATTTAAAGTTATGGAGAAAAATTGTATCCACTATAATTAATGAGGCTGCACTAATTAGAATCAGAACTATCGTAATTTCTTAATCAATACATTAGATAATTCACGTTTTAGTTCACCTGTTTTTTGTTGCTGTATTTTTTTCTTTAGCTTCCATCTGCTTAACCAATAAGCTTCAATTCTTTTATTGGTTAAACTATTAGACTTACATAAAATGTGTTCCCCTAGAAGACAGCAATTCAGCTTCCTTGGTTACTGTATTCTTAGGTGGCATTTCCTTAAAGTCCATTTTTATTCATGGTTATAAAATCTATAAAACATATATTGGTAGTGTTCAAATATTTTAAGTATGAACTTCTCTACTTTTTTCAACTTTCTTGATCCATTATCTTTCATTGTTCCTACACACATGACTGGCTACCTCAAAGGCAGAAAAAATTGTTTTTTCCCTAAAAAAGTGGTTATAGAAATAGTTTATGCCATTTAAGGAACCGTCGTAAAACGTCAAAGCTTCTAAATAGGTGAAATTTTATTGGTACACTAGAATGTCATTCTGAGATGTCATATTTAATTTTGGACTTTGAAGGTATCTACTTTGTTACAATGGAATGTATCGTTCAATTTTCTTTAAGTACCAAGCAATTGTGAGGAATTATAATAAAATATTTTGTGGGTGATTATAATTTAACAGAACAAATTAACTAAAATTCACACCTGGAGTTTAATTTTGAACTAGTTATACGCATGGTGGTCCTCAGGTCAGTTCCCAGGCACAGTCATTTACATCAATGTGGTTTGTTGATGCTATTTCTCAAAAGTTACTCGGAATAAAACGGTTATAGTCTATGTGAACTAACAGTTATGGAAGTGAAGAAATATGTTGGGTCTATGCCAGTTCTATTCACTTGTTGAAGTTATTTTTATGAATTGTATGAATGTATGAATCCTTCTCATTTTGCCAAATACGTAAGTTTTTCATCTATCTTTACATGGTGTGTTAACTATTGCAGATCTTAAGAAAGATGAAGCATGAAAATATTATCCAAATGCTTGACTCCTTCGAAAGCCCGCAAGAGTTTTGTGTTGTCACCGAATTTGCACAAGTAAACATCTTCTATCTTCAATTTCAATTTGCCTTTTGACTATTAGTGACACTAACTTTCAATTCTGAAATTGTTTCACATTGAGTTGTACGCTGTTGTTTGCAATTAGTTGATGACTGACAGGGTTCTTATGCATACTAAGAAATGCTAGTTTTATTTCTTAATTGGCAGGGAGAACTATTTGAGATTCTTGAGGATGATAAATGCCTTCCTGAAGAACAAGTTCAAGCAATTGCAAAGCAATTGGTATTTAATTCTTATAAGGAATCCATTTGCTGTCTATTAATTTCAAATAAAGCATACTTTTGGCTATGATATTTTTTTTGGACTTCAATATTTTTTCTTTTTGGTTTTCCATTTGTATCATGCAGGTGAAAGCATTGTATTATTTGCACTCTAATCGCATTATCCACCGGGACATGAAGCCACAGAATATTCTCATTGGTGCTGGATCTGTTGTCAAGGTTGAAATTAGAGTTTTTTCATTCACATGGGAACAATTTCCAACCTGTGTTTTTGTTTTTCACTTGGGCTGTTTATAAAGTTCATGAATTGCACAACGTATTTAATCCTGCTGCTTATCCATTATGCCTACCATTTGTCATTTAAACCCTTACTTTTGGTAATGCACTAATGCTCTTCCTCTGAATGTTCACTGCTGGCTACTGTGAAAGAGTTTACTTTTTTCCTTTTTGATGATCCAATTCATAGACATAAAAAAAGCAGAGAAAAGATACTAGTTGCTATAATATTATTCTGCTGTACATTACTTGGGTGGCTTTACTTCTGGACTAATGAGTTTTGTTTGAAATTATTTTTTTGTTGGTTGATTCTCTCTATGTGCACGAATTATATCTGATTCATTTGCAAAGATCTTTAGTTTGTCTATAATCACACCCTCCAATTCTGTCCCACTTTGTGATTATTGATGATATGATTTTCATTCCTATAGTTAAGTACATTTAATAATTATTTATTTTTCTCTTGGATTTGTGACAGCTTTGTGATTTTGGGTTTGCACGTGCAATGTCAATGAACACTGTTGTTTTACGATCCATAAAAGGTTTGCTTATTAAAACTGATGATGTTTATTTGGTATAATGGTTTTTCTATAGCGTCTTGCACTTTGAGAAATTATGCTACTATGTGTATATTTTTTTACTTTATGTTTTTTTACAGGCACTCCATTGTACATGGCTCCAGAACTTGTACGGGAACAACCTTACAACCACACTGTTGATTTGTGGTCTCTTGGTGTTATATTGTATGTTAAGTTTCCTTTACCTTAACATACTCTTCTATATGCAGTTATGCATGTGTGTTCTTCTTTGTATGAATTCTGACTTGATGTATTGAGAATCTGTCAGCTTCATGCCAGCATCAGATGTTTCCTCAATTTCTTGCTTGTAATGCTCAACTATTGTGCTTCTCTTTTATGTCCATATCAGTAGATAATTTTACAGATTTTATAGTTTATCAGGTTTAAGCCCTATTTTCAGCTTCTGCGTAGGTTAATTTTCTAAGCATATGATCAACTTTTGAAAGACCTTTATAGTTTCCTTCTGAATGATGATATTGTCTTACTCCTAGTCGTTACCATGTTAGTACCCATCTTCTGTCTCAAATTTTTTGTGGTTATTCATCTTAATTTTAATTGTTGAAGCCATTTTTTCATGCCCATACAGGTATGAGTTGTTTGTTGGCCAGCCTCCTTTTTACACGAATTCTGTATATGCTCTCATCAGACATATTGTGAAGGTACATTTCTCAATCATATGAAGCTTGTTATTTTAGATCTTCTGCTCCATGATGAAGTGTGGGCCCATATATACAATTTAATTCAGGATCCAGTTAAATATCCGGACAGCATGAGCCCCCAGTTCAAAAGCTTTTTGAAGGGTTTGCTTAACAAGGTAGTGCGTAGTTGTGGATATTTCCCTTTCTCTATTACATATTACTCTTATCCACATCGATGTGTAAAATGCTTTGGTTTATGAAATTATTCCCTGTTAGGCACCAGAAAGTCGACTGACTTGGCCAGCTCTTCTTGAGCATCCATTTGTTAAGGAAACTTCAGATGAATTAGAGACCAAGGTAGCCATTTAAATATTTATAGTTGTAATAGTAAATGTATTTGGCTCCTCTGTTTGGAAGATAAACAATAGATGTACAATTGCTCTGTTTTTTGTTTTATTAAAGAAACACAAACTTCTGCCTACTTCAGGAAATGAGAGAAATATCTTTTTCACCCAAGGGCTGTGATCCAACACGGATGGGTGAAGAAAAAACCTATCAGCCTTCATCAGGTTCAGTTTCTTCTTGTTCTAGTGCTGCAAGTAGATACTCCACTATAATATATGTATCTCTTTATGATCCTTATTCACATAAAAACAGTCTCAAGACTAATGAATTACATTACAGTTTTTGAGGAGAATACTACTTTACCTTCTCAAAGTGAAGCTCAGATAAATTGTCCCAACTTGGAGACAACCCCTTCTTCAGTACATGATGCTTCCCCAGGATTTTCAAATCATAATTCTGTCAGAGAAACAGGTATCTTTTGCTGCTTTTTAGTATGCTAATACTTCACTTGGTGTCAGAAGAAAGGTGCTGGTTTTCCTCTTTATTTTATTGTCCTACTATTGTTAAGTAGTTCTTTATAACTTAATCTGAGTAGTTGTCTTATATTAGAATGAATTTTTTTCTGAATATATTCTAGTGATGAATATTATGCCATTGTATTCGCAACTTTAGGTAGGTAAGTAGTAGTTTATTATGCTCTTCAAATTCCAATTTCAGTTTGCTTATTTATGCATATTTAACTTACCTGATAAACTTACGGTTGCACTAGTTAGAATATGCAAACTTGCAATCATATGATGACACAATGGTTTTGAATTGGTGTTAAACCATTAATTTGCTGTTGTATTGATAAGTTTTAGTTCAGCATGCCATTTGTGGGTTTTTAGTATGTGATAACATTTCACTCTTTTTACTCATCTATGTTTCTCTAAATGCTAGTTCCTTTGGTCTGGTTCTTGTAAAGGGAAAAAGTGGCTTATTGCATTTCATTAATTACAAACTTTACGCCCTCATGACAATTATTTTAGACATTCCGTAGCAGCAAATGCATGCATATAGAAATTTTAGTGGCTTGTTATCATACAGGATCTTGAAACACTATTGTGTTTTATTTACTTTTAGAAATGATAATGATTCTTTGTTTTGCTTGAAAGCCTGTAATATGTGACAAAACTATTTCTGATTAGGCTGCCAGAGTTTGGAGAAGCTAGAAAATATCTCTCGTACAGTCAAAGGTGCAAAATTAATTGGTCAGGATAATGAAGCATTGGCTTATATTCTGCTACGCCTGAAAACATGGTCAGAAGGATCTCATAACAGATGCAGGTAAATGAATTGTATAGTCCCGTGTATTATGCAAGTTAAGCCCACATGAGTCTCATTATTTATTAAAAATATACAGTGATCAAGACATTGTTGATACGAACCGGTCATTGAGAATTCTCTCAAACCTAGTTGCAGCAGAAGCACTCAATTCTAGTGGACGAATAGATGAATTAATAAGTGAGCTTCTTGCATTTTGTGGAACTATTATAAGAATTAAATCCTCTGAAGTTAACGCCATGGTAGAAAAGGTATCCCCCTGAAATATTTGAATTAGAAGTCCTTTCTTTAATACTTGTACCCTGCTTTATCCTTCCGCCGTGATCTATGCTTTGAGCTAGGGTCAATATGCAAATAATTGATTGCTAAACACTTCTTTTTTTCTGTTTTGTTTACGGAATATTGTAATTTCTGCTTTTCTTACTTATCACTATCCTTGCTCTTTTTTGTTAGTTTGATACTTTTTGTAAGGATTTTTTGTTTCCTTCACTGAAAAATTTGTCAACAAAAGAATTTTCTGTTTCCCCCATTATAAATGACATTTTCGTCCAAAATATAAATTTTCCTTTTAATTTCATGCCGGAAATTTCCAAGGCTGTATGCCTGTATCCTACTATGGCAATGCGTTGATCTTATTTTTGCATTTTAAATCTTTTGGTTGGTAGTTTACTAGTTTGTCGACTTCATTATTAACGTAACGTTTTATTTTGTGCAGAGTTTCTCCATCACTAAAGTGTTATTAGATAATAATGGCAGCTTCAATGCAAGCTCTTATCTGAGGCATTGGGTTGCGATTGTGGAAATTTATTCGCAGGTCATATTCATTTTATTATGTAATTTCACATGTGATAATTTTTAACAAGGGGAATACTATCCATTTAGTTTAAACATAAAAAATACTTTTTAATACAGATTCTGTTGGATTATTTTAACAAAGTTCTTTTCATTTTATTTGATTATTTGATATTTGATTTGTTTTATTTAAGAATTATTTGTTTTTTCTTTTGTCTTTTTTGGGATAGTGCTTCTATGCTCTTTGGCGTTACTTTAACTGTACTTTTTATCAGGATATGATTAGTTTATGTTTTGTATTTTTTATTACGATAGAGTATCCTGTTTTAAAAGTAATGTCTTTTAGTTGGAATACTTTGCTCTTCTTTTTATCTTCAATTTAAGTGCACAATATATGTTTGTATTAATCTTGAATTTCTACATGGTGATAGAGCCAACCAGTTTTCTCCGTAGTGAAGCGTGAGGAAAGTAGGAAAGAAATACCCATTTGAAAAAAGTTATATGCTATGGTGGCCCTTGGTTCCCACCTGATAAAGTATTACAATGGTATCAACAGAAGAAGAAATATTCTTGCTTAAGTTGGACTTAGGTTGACAAGAAACCAGGTTGCCTAACTTTTGAGAAGTCAGGCTCTGTCCACGCCAAAACCAGTATTCTTACGTCACTCTGTTGCACACAACCCAAAAGAAGGCGCTTACACCTCCGCTCCTCTCTCTTCCAGACAGCAGTGTTATTCTCACATTGGGCCCTCTTCCTCTTTAAGCCTTCACCTGCTTCTTGGAAGAAGAGTCTTTGGGCCTCTTTCTAGTGTAAACCTATCCTACTAACCCCCTAGGTCCATCATCTTTTATATATGCACATGGTTGCAATTTAACAAATAGTTCATAAGATCATCAACGGTGATTTTTCTACATTGTATTTATACATTTTCTTGTAATTTATATTTACATCTTTCATGCATTATCATAGAGTACTCCGGTAGGATTTGGATATTAGTTCATACTCTTTGATTCGCATGGAAAAAGCTCTTGGTGATGCACATTGCTTACATGGGTGCTTCATTCTCAATTATTGGTATATGCAGGTTGTAGCTTCCACAAATGATGCATCTGGAAAGGTTCTCTATGAGTCTAGTGCATGTATTAGAATCATGCTATCTAGAGTTGCTCAGGTTATCAAATCATCTTCTCAAACTTCCGGCCCAGAGACAATGAATGAGACGATAAAAAAAATTCTGGATCATGCTAAAACATCTAGTATAGTAGACCATTTGTGTCTCTGCTTAAAAACTTCAGGTTCTTCTAATATGTTTCGCTCAGCTTTTGAAGCATGTAGAGCTATCTGGTCTCTGATAAATGCATTGGATATTCTTTTCATGAAAACAAATGCCATTCTATTTCCTATAGATGCTTTCCGGAGCCATTCTTTGTCTCGACTAGAAATTGTAGATCATGAGCAAAGTCTATTTATTGGGTCAGAGTCGTCAAAAATTGTTGAAGCAGTGACAAGAGCATTTCTGAATACCAAAGCCATTCGGGTTGCTGTTTACTATTGTTTCCACCAATGCAATGAGGCTGCAATGTGTTCTGGTCTTCAGGTACTAGTGGCTTAATGCTTACCATTGTTTACAGGGTTTCTTTTTGCGACATCAGGATCTTTGTATGTCCTGTAGGTTAGATATTGTAAGGCTATAAAGATTTTTTTTTAACCTTTTTGTTACACTCAATTATTGACATGAAATTTCCAGTTATAGATATGACAGACTGACAATGATAAATCCATTATTCCTTTGTTCTTTCAGATTTTGTCAAGGTGCTGCCTACACAGTGGAGTTGTTCCATCACTCCTTTGTGGTCTGCCTAGCTCCCTTCCTGTGGCTACTGTTGTTAGTGGTGGTGGAGATGGTACAATTGTATCAGAAATATTTTCTGTATTGTCATTGTGCACTGCCTCTTTAAATAAAGATCCACAAAGTAGAGGTTCAAATAACGTGAGGTGCAAATTCACCAATCCTTCTGCTCTGATTCTTTCTTCATGCCTCATCCTTGCTATAATTGCGCAATGTTTGAAGTCATCTGGAAGAAATTCGGCGCTGTTTATGCTCACAAACTCACCAAAGAAACAGCTTGCTTTGCTTTCATTGCTTGCCCATCATATTTCTTCTGATTATGGAGAGAGAAGTTCTTTTCAACCCCAAAGTGCATCAGCCATGTTGGCTTTAGCATCCATTCTAGCCCTTGAATCAGGGGCTGCTATTGAGTCCTCAATCTCTGAAATTGCCATGCCTTTGATTCCTCGAACATCTTCACTATATGATTATCTTAAAATTTCATCTGGCAATAAAAATGAATTGGAACCTTCCTACTCCAGTGGGAAGCTCTCATATTGGCAAGGACTAAGGGATGGTTGTGTCGGCCTTTTAGATTCCAGACTGAAGTGGGGAGGACCATTAGCTGTTCAACAGTTGTGTGCTATTGGTGTCCCTCTTTTGCTTATTGGCTTATTAGGCTTTGATGGCACCAATGCTTCTCATGGACCTGAGTGCTCAAATGATACTGTTGGATTATCACCTACAGGTGTTATATGGACAATTTCATCAATATATCAATGCCTCTCTGGTGGTGCCTCTACTTTTCGTCAGATATTGATCAGGAATGAACATATTAAGCTCTTTTCTGACTTGATATGTGAGGCTCATCTAAAGTTGATAAATAGATGGATCGGACCTAGTGGAGGGAGAGCTGGAGTTAGAGATCTAATTAATGCAGTAATAGATCTTTTAGCATTTCCATTTGTTGCTCTACAAAATGTGCCTGGCTTGCTGGCTGCCACGACATCTATTAATAGTGGATTTCTTCTCAACATGGGCTCTCCTTGTCATAAAGTATGCATGGACGATAAATCCATAATTAAAGCAATAGAAGAAGACATGGGAAAATACATCAAGATCCTTGTGGAGGTTAAATTTTTCATCAGTTTTTTGTTTTGTTATTTATTTTTGTAGATTTGGAAGACCATCCCATTAAAAAATTTTGGTTTCTTATCAACCTAGCACGGTAAAATGATATGCTTTTTTACACTTGTTTTCCGAGCAGTGTTATAGCTTATGGGACTTGTTTGCTCTCCCTGGCATCAATGACTATTTTGTGATTACAACCCATTTGTTGGGCCTTCTTTCAATTATTATTGTTGGGCCATTGCTTTCATATATCTAATACTGTCTGCAGTATTTAGATTTTATTAGTTGATTATGCCCTGATTTGCGATATCAAGATGTTTTAGATCCTCATCTTATCAAGTGTTTTGAAGTTTTCAGGTTGGAGTTCCTGGTACTATCCTGCGATGCATACATCATATGGATTTGAAGGAATTTGGCAGGCCTGTTGCCTTTCTTGCTAAAATGGTCTGCCATCGACCTTTGGCATTTCAACTTGTGAGCCAAGGTCTTCTAGATCCTAATAGGATGAGAAGGTTTTTTGATTGTCCGGTACCAAAAGAGGTCACGCTAGATGCCCTCATGATAGTTTCTGATCTTGCTCGTATGGACAAGGTAAGATTCTTTCTCATCAAATGTTTTCTTTTGATCAAGGCAAATATCATAGTTGTTCTATTTGCGCCAGTTTACATAACAATGGTGGGTACCTACAAGTAGAACGGAGCAGATAAATGGAGATATTCTGTTTGATATCGTATATATAATTATATACAATTTGAAAGCTAATAAATAAATTTTCAATGTATTATTACTTACATTTTATATTTGTTCCATGAACTTATCTTTGGTAAAAATTGATGTTTACTTCATCCATTTGTGGTTTCGGGGGCATTACATCTTGGAGATGAGGATAATTGCTTTTGTAATGCCAAAGTCACCTTTTCAATTTCTTTTGAATTTTCCTTCCAACAAATGTGTTTATATTATATGGTCTCCCGTGTTGTCTTTATTTTTTATTGTTTCGTAATCATTTGTATATCCTGTTTTTCTGTTTTCAGGCGTTCTATGAATACATTAAAGGTGCTTCAATCTTGGAGTTCTTAAAAGGTTTTCTTTTGCATGAGGACCCTAATGTGCGCGCCAAAACTTGCAGTGTTCTTGGAAATATGTGTCGTCACAACGCCTACTTTTATAGTTCACTTGTACGTATAAAATAACGTTAAGTACAATAAATGATTATCTTGGTGTAAGGCTTTACAATCACAAATTACAAATATAAATATAAATAAAAAGTAAAGCAATATTATCATTCATTAATTAAGAAGCTTTAATTTGGACACACATCCAATGATACTTGACATATTCTGCAGACCTCATTTTATACTTCAGTTTCTTATTAAATCGGATGTTGCAGGCAAGACATCAGATTGTAAGTATTCTTATTGAACGATGTGCTGATCCAGACAGACGTACAAGAAAATTTGCTTGCTTTGCTGTAAGCTTTATCGACTCCCTCAAAGAGCTAAAGATTTATTAATTTTGACTCATTATGTCTTTTGTGAAGATTGTAATTTCTTTTTGTTTAGTGAATACATGAGCTATTTTTGATGTTTCATGCTTCTCTTTTGGTAATTTTGGTAGTACATCTATGCTAGCAACTCTTTCATTCACTTTATTTATGTAATATTTAAAAAGTTTATTTCACTTTTGGCATCTTTAATTTAGTCACCAATATAATTTAGTCTTTTCAATTTCAATTTGATCATTTTTACCCACTTATTCTTCTTATCTTAGTCTGAGTAATGTTCTCTTTAGTTTTAATTTTGACCAATACTATTATTTTAGCTTTAGGAGGAGGGTTCTGTTTAGCTCTCACAGTAAATGTAGAACTTTGTCGAATTTTACATGAATATTAGTTATTGATAGAGTACAATTGTGTCTATGACACATATAGCTAACCCCACATGATGAAATAAGGCTTATTGTTGTTGATCACTTGAGTTTTAATTAAAGAAATTCAATCCATCTAATTATTAGATTAAATTAATGAATATTTAAGAAGGACAAAAGCTAACTTCCATTACGTCAGAAAGTGAATGTAAATATTATAGTTAGCTGTGGTTTATTGCCACATGTCAAGTTTGTTATGGTCAGTGATTTTCACATTTATTGCTTGTATTACAGTTTTAATCACCTACATTATACGGGCTGTAAATAGCCTTGACACTGTGTATGCTTTCTGTCGATATTTCTCTTTCTCTACTATATGAACAATAGATTTTGAGTTTATATGCTATTAACAAGCATTATGTATTCTTTTTCTTATTAGTAGATTCGTTTTTTTAGCCATATTAATAGATTCGTTTAATTTAAAAATAAATTTCTTTGAAAGCAAACTTGACAAACCAATAGTGTAACTAAAGGCTATGTTTTACATTTCTAAAAGTGAAGAGTCCTGTTTTTGTTCTACACAGCGAAATGCATCTGGCTTGGCATGAATTTTTCTATCCTGCTTTTGCAGCAGTTGCCTTGTTAGACTCCATATGTAGATCTAATTTGTTTTCTTCGGCCTGACCTCAGATTGGAAATGCAGCCTACCACAATGACATGCTATACGAAGAGCTGAGAAGATCCATTCCTCAATTGGCAAATTTGCTGTTGATGGCAGAAGAGAACAAGACTAAAGCAAATGCGGCAGGGGCACTTAGCAATCTGGTTCGCAACTCTGACAAGCTCTGTGAAGACATTGTATCCAAAGGAGCGATTCAGGTTTGTTGCATGCTATCTTAAAATATTAGGAGTACACAAGTGTTATGTCAACTTTCTGCATGTATGACTCAGACAATTAAACAGGATTATCCTATTCTATTTTATTTCAAATTGAGGATGGCTGATAATCATCAATGACTTTACTTGTTCGCATTGAATGGTTGATATTAAAACAGAGTTTACATTAGTGATGTACATGAGCCTGCCTGTAGAACTCCTCGAGCCAGGTTTTCTGGCCTATGGCCCTGCATGGGGGTATGCCCAGTGGGCGGTGGCCATCAGGCCAGGCCAGGGATATGTACAGAGGTCTCGGATGGACCTATTAAAATAGTGTAAAAACAAATGCCCCTGAAAATGGCATTTTTCTCCCATCTTCAGTCATCCAACAACCTTAAGCACAGCACCACCATTGAAGCACAGGATTAGCATAAAAAATACCAAATGAACATCATTTGCATCAAAATTCCAATGTCTCCAGGGCGGGTCAGGTTGTGCCGGATTTTCCAGTTTTGGTGCTTTTGATTTGAATGATCATTGACATGAAATTAGATCATCGAAACCATGTGATCAGAGAAGTTGAATCTTTGATACTCTAGTTTTGCATAATACATACATACCTACATTATACATACATAAATATATAACATCCAATCCAAGGGAGCATAAATTTATTACTTGATACTCTAATTTTTTGCTTCATATGATGAGCACACAAACATGCAGGGTGTCTTGTTACATTTATAAATCATGAGCAATGTGGCTCTGTTTCAAGTTACATGTTTGAAGACTTCTTTTTTCCCTTAACTTTTTCTTTAAATTCAAATTTTCGGCGCACATATTTATACTGCTGCATGAGATTCACTACTATTTCATCTTTACATTTATGTTATAGGGAGTTGCATTATTTTTAAGTCATAACAAATGCAATTTTGTTTCGAGTTGGGTGCTGCTTCATGACCTTTTGCCCCCTTTAAATTTGGATTTGAATGTCACTACTTGAGCAAGTGTGTCTGCACTTTGGTCACACTTCAAGCACAAAAGATTTTGTGAGGAGCATGTTACATATTGTAATGAAGTTTATTCCTTTCCTCTAGCATGACAGCTTACCCATTTTTAGTGGAATAGATCCATGGCTTCAAGTGTTATTACCAGCTGTACTTGTAATGTGATTTTGTTTTTTTTCATGTATGCAGGCCCTCCTGAAGCTAATTTCAGATTGTTCGCTTACAGCAATGAATCCAAGTAGAAACGATTCGACAAGCGAGTCCCCTTTAAAGATAGCTCTCTTTTCCTTGGGAAAAATGTGTGCACACCCACCCTGTAGACAGTTCCTCCGTTCATCGCCTTTGTTTCCCGTTGTTGGGAGGCTTCAGCAATGCCCTGAATCATCAATTGCCAAGTACGCCTCTGTAATTGTTAGCAAAGTTGCCGGAGCTTGATGCTCAAAATGCCAGTTTCACACGTGCCACCACCTTAAGCTTCCCTTCCATGGAGGTCACCATCCTACTTGTTCTATAATGTGTTTGAAGGTATAAGGAGAAAATGTAAAATAGGTGGCTAGTCTTAGTAACATTGGTATAAGTCATCAAGTGATAATAAGTTTATACTTTGTACTTGAATGGACTGTGTAATAATAGCTGATGCATATAATATGGGTCAACTATGTCCAATTTTATATATATATTCTATGTATAATATAAAAATTTTACCGAGGCACGGTCGATTTTTCAAATTCATGAAACGAGAGGACCTTTAGTACTCAACTCAACAGAGTAAATAAAGAAAGTTAAGTGAAAATGCAGGAGGGCAAAAGGAAGAAGGGCAAAAATGCTTCTTCTTCATTTAGTCAGTCAAAATTTATACTTTATTCCTTCAGAGAATCAGATGATGTCTAATATCAATATATTAATCACATTTATTCACTTGTATCACTATATTTAGTACATTAATTTTAATACAATTATCTAATTAATTATGTTCAAATATTATCAGACCCAATTAGAGATAATTCTTATAAATACGTTTTTTGAGTTTATACAAATTTAAATTTGAGATATGGTGTTTAAGTAACTAAGGACCATTTCACTAATACTAATTCTTATTACTCATTTGATCATTAATATATAATTTAATTATATATGTTTTACATTTAATATTAATTAACTTAATTAATTTTTTAATCTAATTAAATTTGTTAAATATATCATATATTAATAATTAGATGAATAATATTTAGCATATTAATTTTGTTAATAAATAGGATGATGTATTAAAGCTATGATCTCCTTAATCAGTCAATTGCTTTTGAAATGTGTTAGAGTAAGTTAAAATGCCACACGAAATGTCTCTAGTAAAAACAAATAAATAAATAAATAAAATTATCAGCTTAGTAATATATGGGTGTGAGATAAAAAATCCCCATAAAATGTTGTTCATAAAATAATATCATTGGGCAAAAAATTTATTGAGAAAATTGTATTTAAGTTCTATATAACGAATCTAATTATAGAGAAGTCTCAGAAAATTATTAAATGATTGTAAAGTATCATGGGACCTGAAATTAATTTTTTTAAATTATGAATGATAGAACTGTCCTTAAAAAAAATAACTCAAATAATAAAAATGATAACTCTATAGAAAAAAAATAACAATTCAAGTAATATGAATAATAACTCTTAAAGAAAAAACAATAACTAGATATAAAAAATAATAATAGAAATATTCTTTTTATAAAAGGTAATTCTGGCATTTTATAATTTTTAAAAAAATAATCGTAAGTCTCACATAACTTTATAGTGATTTGATAATTTTATGATATTTTTTTAATTCTGTGTTAAATGAAATCTTTCTAATGTTATTCAAATTGAAAATAAAGTGGAGAGGAAAGATGGAGTCACTTTTTGTAGGCTCTAAGCCATCTCATAGAACTTCATAACATAATTTCTTCTTAGCAATTCTATTTCTTTCAATTTTCATTGCTCTTCAATTCTCATTCTATTTAGCTTTCGAATTAAGGAAACTAAGGGAAAATGCATAGATCGGCAAGTTGGAATCGATACTCTGAAGATTATTTTAAACAATTCACGACGTATCAAACGCCGAGAGGACTTAAATTTTCATCATCGACGACGGATGACTCCAATCTACCAGTATGTGATCCTGTTGTAGAGTTAACCAAGAAGGAGAAGGCTCACATTAGGTTTGCAGAGAATGCAGTGCATATTATTCCTCTTGTTCTCTTCACTCGTGCTATCATTCCCTGGATTTTCTCAAATCCAGGTTTCATTATCTTTACCTATACGCTTTCATAAAATTTAAACTGATGGTTCCTTTGATTGATCTGTATTTTTCCCAAAATGTCAAGATTTTTTTTTTTTTGCTAGGAAATGTCGAGATTGAGATAAGAGTTTTGTCCCAAAAAAATCATCATTTTTATTATTATTTCTTAAACAAATTTTTTATTATAAAATATCTTAAAAGGGGATTATACTCCACCACTGTTTAATAACGAAATCTTATTTTCTCCTAAGTGATATAATATTGGATAGGATGAATTATCAATTATCCACAAATATAAATTCAAGTATCTAAGAAGTTGAAATTTTAAAACAATTAATATCACTAATCAGCCAAAAAAAAAGACAGAATATGGCCCTATATTATAACCTATAAAAAATTATAAACTAAAAGACAAAGAATTGGAAACAAAAACGATTCTTAATTTTAATTGGATCATATACATTATTATACATGCCATCTAGTTTTTCTTTATTTCTCTTCTAACCGTAGTTATACTTTCAAATTTTTAAATCAATGTCTTGGAATATACTCTCTCTATCTCAAATCATAAGTCTCGGGTGGTTACTTATAAATCTCATTAAAAAAAATTCTAAGTATGACTAAAGCATTTTGTCTCAAGGTACTCCTTATAAAATATCAAAATTACATGCTTTACGATAATAATATTTAATTGAAAGTAATACTGGATTTTTTTTTTCCACATCAATCAGATTTCAGTGCTTCCTTAGCATGCGTACTTTTTTTTAAAAAAAAATTTGGACTCATAGATAAAGGGGGTATAAATATAAAGCATTGGATTGGCAATATATTTTTCTTGAATTCGATATTGTTCAATTATTTTTTGTCTACCTGATTTACCAGAGTTTTATCCTGATTATATCTGAATCTGACTTACGTTGTGTACCTAATTATGGTGGGTGAGTATTCTAACGAGAATTTTTTACATATATCAAAGTTCGAATTCGAGATTTCATTTAAATGATATCAAATTACTTACCATTTGAACTAACCTGTTAGTTGATGTTGTTAAACTATTTGTGGAATAGATTTAGGGGAGATTCATTTGGACCTGAAATTGAAAGATTGAACATTGACGGTGAAATCAACCATCATAGCTATGTAATATAAATGTTCCGGTTTAAAATTTTAGAAATAGTTATTCTGCTTATAAGAATAAAATTGTATAAGATAACATATTTAAACCTTAGAAATAGTCTATTTATTTACAAAATAAGACCACGGACAACCATCATTCAATCTTTTTTTCTTCTTTTTTTAATGGTATTTTAAATATAATTATTATTGAAAGAATTTTATAATTGTAGGGTGCGACTTTTTTTTGGTTTTAATACTGGACAAATTGTTTAAAGTGACATAATTAATTATTTGAGGTTTAATACGTTTACAACACTCCACTTTTCCTCTCTCTGTTTTTTTTCAGTTTATACAGATAAAATGGGAATATTTAATAAAGACTTAAATTATGTAATATGTAGATTAAAACTTGATTATGAGTTATAAGTATTTATTACTAGAGGAATTGCTATCTATAAAAAAACGAAAAAAAAAAACAGATCCTGCGCTATGCTGTAATGACTTAATGCGTGTGCACAAAAGTATTTATTATGAGGCTTTGAGTTATAATTTACAAAAAATAAAAAAGCTTAATATTACTCATTAATCATTCATTACTAATTAATCTGTTTTACCCTTAGAAACGAAAATTGTTTTTGACGGCAAACATTCAAAACTTAAGTGGACACAAAACAATACGTTGGCGAAAAAACAAAGTTGACACAAATAATATATATATATATATATATATCAGGTTAATATTGAATACAAGTATTTTGTCCGTGGCTCATAAATATTTAGAGATAAAAATTAATTAAATGAGGACCATATACACTTGAACGATAAATTTTCATATAAATACAATAAAATGAAGATATTTCAAAAAAAAAAAATTACTGAAGATACCGAAAATCAATGCATTAAATTAAGAGATGAATTATCCAACTAGGCATGGGTAATTTTTGTCCAAGAATTTGAAAAACGAGGATTATTTTGGTCAACAAAATTTACATTAATATTACTAAAACAGCTCACTACACTTGAGATCAAAATTTGATAAAAAAAAAAGAAAGATCAATCAATCAAATCCAAATAAAATCTCTGGTAAAAAAAAAAAAGAAATAAAATCTGAGGGGAAAAAAATCAAAATAAAATCTAACGTATATCCTACGCTACTATAACGGAAGTGACGGTAATAAATGTCCCTTAATTAAAGAGATATGAAACGTTAGAATTTCAGGTACAAAGTAACGGTAACATTTCATAATTACTTTGACCATAAACTTTACAAAATTTCTTAATTAGTTTAGGTTTAGATTGATGAACACGCAACTGACCCAACCCAAGGACAGCTTTTTTTTCTTTTTTTTTTGGTGAAGACACACCGACACTTTAAGGCCGTAAAGTTGACGCTAAATTTGCCTTGAATAAAAGCCCAATGACACTCTTTCTCTATGGGCTGCGCTTAATCGCTTCCGATCTTCTTTTGGTGAAATTCCTAAACTAGCCTTTCTTGCACTAGGCCCAGCGCCCCACGTTTACTGCATTGATCGCCCTCGCTTTCTTGCAACTCTGCCTTCTCTGCTTTTCCTTCTTCTCACTCGCTGTGACTCTGTCTGGCTTCTTGGATTGCAACCGCTTCAACGGCCTAGCTAATGACTTTGATGAATCCTCCGCCACTAGATGTGATCACATATTCCTTTCTCCTCTGTTCTTTCGCTTTCTTTTTTGTAGCTTTTACTTCATTTCTAGAGCAATCGAAATTCGAAGCGGTCTTGCTGTTCATGTTGCTTTTTATGCTTTGAAATCGACCATAATTACTTCTTTTCTCTTCAATGTTTTGGTTAGTTACTAGGTTTTTTTGTCACTGGATCCGGTTTCCCAATTTGACTTTGTTTTCTACAGCAGCGGGAGGACGATGAGATGCTCGTTCCCCACTCCGACATTCCAGAGGGTCCTCAACCTATGGAAGGTAAATGCTATGAATTTCTGGATGTCACTTAGAGGTTTCTATGTGGAAGTTCAGTCACTGAATGTGTATGATGATAATACTTAGCGCGAAAGGGATCTCCCTTACTGTTATCAGATCATACGTATTTTTTTTAGGACTGTCGGTTTAGTGTTTTGGTCAAGTATGCTTAATGTAAATTGAGCGCTAGGTTTAATTAACACGAAGAGGTTAGCAATGTTCATTTTGTGGTCTTTTTGTCGGCGTTATCTTGCATATATTCCAGGAGTACCTGGGTTGCTAAGTCTGTTATTCGGGCTGGAATGTGGATATTATTCTTTGCTGATATTCTCGTGGTCTTGTCTTGTTTATTCGGTCCATTTAAAAGTTGAAGGTTTAAAACTTTTTCTTTGTTTTGTAACTGGCATAATGGTATCTACAACCGGTTTCGTTACTTATTTTTAATAGTTTCACATCTTTATGTTTCGCCTTGTAGTTGTCCAAGCAGAAAACGTTAGTGCAGTGGATGCTCCTCCAGTAGTGGATGACTCACCATCAGGGAGATTCACTTGGACCATTCACAATTTTTCCAGGCTTACAAGAAAAATCTATTCTGACATTTTCCATGTTGGGGGTCACAAATGGTACATTGATATTTGCCAATATTAGTTTTGGGCGTCTTAATATCTTCCAATATTACTTTTTTGGTGAATTGCTATCTGCAGCGTTTATTAGTTGTTAATATGGCTACTAGCATATATGAATGCTAAATTATGCTTGTCTTGACTGTTGGTTCTGATTGTCATTAAATTGCAATGAACAGGCGGGTACTTGCCTTCCCAAAAGGGAACAATGTTGATCATTTGTCAATGTATCTGGATGTTGCGGATTCATCAACATTGCCATGTGGGTGGAGTAGATATGCTCAGTTCAGCTTGACCATTGTTAATCAAATTCATAACAAATACTCAATCCGAAAAGGTACTCTCTACGTGGCGGGTGTTCTTCAACAGTTTTTCCTTTTGCCATTTATAGAAAGAAACATAGTTAGATTTTGCTTGTCTGGGCGGGGGTTGTTTTATGTATGAAGGAGAGCATTGCGGCATTTTTTCCCTCTATATCTCTGCAATATATTGAATTGAAATTGAGCTCATGGATGAGAATCTTATACTTCTCATCTTCTCAGCTAAGCAATTCAGTTTTATCTGCTGTTGAACCCACACTTCTTATATTTTCTGTTAGATTTTGTTAGCTGTTAATTATGCTAGTTAGGGAATTGAATATTTCAATTCAACTTTTTTGGCTGCTTTAGTGATAATTCAGAGTATATTGCTCTGATGTTTCATTCATTCAAGTGTAGAGTAATCCTTCGATTTTAGGGCCACGTAGTTTGTGGAGATTCAACCCAATTCCGTTGATCTTTGGAGTACAATAACTAATGAATCACAAAACAATAAAATCTTAATCCGAATAGAAACAATAATTCAAATAAATCTGATTCAGTCTACTCCAGATAGATGAGTATGCCAGCGTGAATGGGCTTTAGGCTCAATGGGTACAGTCCTCAACGTTTAGAAAAACAATTTCTCAGAAAAATCTATTGTACAATCAGTAAACAATATGTTTTGATGGTTGATTTACTAATTAAACTGCAAGGATTTAGAATAATTGTTTACTATTATGTTCATGGTGGCTGTTACAATAAAAGTATGGTAGTGAAACTTATGGGAAAGTGAATACTAATGGGAGATTTAGGTGGTCTTTAAATGAACTCTACTATTTGCATTCCTTATGAAGTACGCATTTTAATTTTATTTTGTTTTAATTTTTTTTATTATATTCTGGGTTGGATAAGATTCAAATTATGTTGATTTCATTTCTCAAGTGAATTGTGTCATACATTAATGTGGATCCCAAATGCTCCTAAGAAGTGCTTGTTTACTTGAAGTAACCTAAAAGTAGTCTTTTTCCCCCTTGTGTGAATATACTTTGTTCCTTATCGTGAGTAATATACAGTGAAAGTTAGCTCTCTTTCCTTGAATCATTCCCATTTTGGTGAAGGCAAGACGAAATATTAAGTTCCTGCATCCCTTGCAAAAGTCAATTAGCTGAGCTAACTGGCAGGTTTTTTGTTTCTTTTAACTTTTTATTCCATGAAGAGGTAGGAAATTTTCTTGAGATAGTATAATTGTTTCATTAGTTTTATTGATTCAGTTATCACCAAAAGAAGGCATTTTGATGATTGGGCTCCCTTTTTATCCTCTTATCGTGCTTGAACATGCATGTGACTACTCTTTTTTTATTGCAGAAACACAGCACCAGTTCAATGCACGTGAGAGTGATTGGGGTTTTACTAGTTTTATGCCTCTTGCTGAATTGTTTGATCCTGGTAGAGGTTATCTTGTAAATGATACATGTATAGTTGAGGCTGATGTTGCTGTACGGAAGGATACTGAGTACTGGTCTCATGACTCAAAAAAAGAAACTGGTTATGTTGGACTGAAAAACCAAGGAGCTACATGTTACATGAATTCTCTACTTCAGACATTGTACCATATTCCTTATTTCAGAAAGGTTAGTTGCTATGTTATAAACTATGGGTTTCTACATAGAAGGAAGCATCTTACAAGCCTTTTTTTGTTTCAGGCTGTGTACCATATGCCTACAACTGAGAATGATATGCCTTCGGGGAGCATACCTCTGGCATTACAGAGTTTATTCTATAAATTGCAGTATAGTGACACTAGTGTAGCAACAAAGGAGCTGACCAAGTCTTTTGGATGGGATGCATATGATTCATTTATGCAGCATGATGTCCAGGAGCTTAACAGGGTTCTTTGTGAAAAGCTAGAAGATAAAATGAAGGTACATGATTTTTTGTGGAAATAGTTTTCAATCATGTTGTCAAGACAAAGGTAGTTTTTTTCTTCTTTAGATACATGAACATTTATATGAATGTCTTGGAGGTCATTGCTTTGGACTTTCCTACTGGCACAGGGAACTGTTGTTGAAGGCACCATACAGCAGTTATTTGAAGGCCACCATATGAACTATATCGAATGCATTAATGTGGACTACAGGTCCACAAGGAAAGAATCATTTTATGGTATGCATTCTAGGAAGATGTTGCTTACATCATTATTTTATGCATTCTTAATTCTTATGAAATTTGGGATATTAAATTGTAGATCTTCAGCTTGATGTAAAAGGCTGTAGAGATGTCTATGCTTCTTTTGACAAGTATGTGGAAGTGGAACGGCTTGAGGGTGATAACAAGTATCATGCAGAACATTTCGGTCTCGAGGTAAAATATGAAACTATGAATTTATCTCTATGATTGCCAATCTAGCTTCTTTCTTTTGCATTAGTTAAGGTCGATACCCCAAATTCTTATCTTTCTTTCTTGTTTTTCTTATATTCTTACTGCTTGACCTATCACTGTTTTATTATTATTATCATTATTATTATAATTATTTATTTTGATGTTTGATTTCCCTGTTGTCATTAGTACTGTAATTGTTGTTGTTGTTGTTTTGTCATTACTGAGAGTTTGCTTTCAGGATGCTAAGAAAGGCGTGTTGTTCATTGATTTTCCACCTGTCCTTCAACTTCAGTTAAAGCGATTTGAGTATGATTTTATGCGAGAAACTATGGTAAAGGTCAGTTTTAATTCAACATCAAATCCCTTTATTTAATATAGTCCAAATACAAAAAGAAAAGGTATGAAACTTTCTTTGTTTACTTTCTTCTATGCTGCCAGATGTAGTTACTTTAGAATTTTGTGCATGGGAATGGTAATGAAGTGTAATCATAGGCTTGACGCCTCTTGAGAGACCCCTTGTTTGTATAAGTTATCCTATATTTTGCTTGTAGTCATAAATCACTAGTCACAACTTCTATTTTTAGGAAAAATGTGTTCTGATTCATGATGCTGCAAGACTGAAAGTTGTTTTTCCTTGCGCTCAATTGGGCGAAAGAGTTTCTTTTGAGAATTTTTTTTTGATATCCTTTGCTATGAGTCTGGCAATAGAAACTTAGGATTGGTGGTCTAAGTATGTGGCTTTCTATCTGGTTCTGTTCATTAAGAGTTAGGTGGAAGAAAGAAGATAAGGTTGATTTGGAAGTTTGAAGATGAGGATATCAGGCTGGTAGGGGATGCTAGGTTTATTGTGTAGCAAGTCCCTTAAGTTTAGCAGTGAGCTTTATGAAAAAAACAATCACTTTTTCCATCTTAAAAACAGCACTTCTAAGGAATTTTAAGAGGTTTATGCCTTTAAAAATAATTGAATTCTAAAGTTAGATTTCTGATGAGTTCAAGAATAGCTTTTGAATATTTGGAGAAATGCTTTTAATTAAAAAGTACTTTTTATGATTGCAACCAAATGCAAAATAACTGCATGTTCATGAAAGTTTCTAAACAATAAATCTCTTAGTAGGCTGCCTATTGAACAGAAGGATGGAATCTTATTGGTATTGTAAGGTTGGACAGACGTTTTGAGGATATTAGGTTAGGTTTACTATTTAAGGCTCTTGGCGATGCTTTTCACCATGGCTTACTCTCGTCCTTCTTGGAGCATTATTGAAATTGATTTTTTGTGGTTGGGTTCTTGGCTTTACAGTAGTGAAGTGATATTTGTTTTTAATGACGTGAAACAAACTGTTGAGTTGGCTTCTTGGCTCTACAGTGGTTTTTCTTTGCTTGTTTATATGCTATTCTTGGCTCTAGATACTGCCCGCATGTTGCTTTATTATTTTGTCCGTATAATTTTCCTTTCATTTTGATGCCAAGAATTGGAAGTCACTGATAGTTTGATTGCCAACAGATTAATGACCATTATGAGTTCCCCTTGCATCTAGATCTTGATAGGGATAATGGAAAATATTTATCTCCTGAAGCAGACAGAAGAATCCGCAACCTTTACATTCTTCACAGGTATTGGTGATTTCATTTCATCGATGATTCCGTGTAAAGCAATGTTTTTGAAATTCATCATTTGCCACATTGACAATCTATGTAGCTGAGCACTTTGTTGGACTTGAAAGCCTTTTTTACACCATCTCTATGTATGAGTTAGTGGAGCTGTTTAGCTGGAACTAGACAAGCAGTTTATGAAGTTTAGATATTGCAATCCATAAACAAATGCCTCATTTATGGAAGTTTTCCAGTTCTTTGAAATGCCCATTTGTTAGTCTGAAAACTATTATGTGTGGATAGTGCCATATTTATTTCTGTGAACCAAAAATATCTGTATGATGAAATAATTTGATTTGGTTAGTAATGAGTCTTGTATCTTGATGGTTTTGATTGCATTTGGACTGTGTATTTGTTTATGGATATTGTCAATGTTGTTTGTTTGCAGTGTTTTGGTTCACAGTGGCGGGGTTCATGGAGGACACTATTATGCTTATATTAGGCCAACATTATCAAATCAGTGGTATGTTTATTTGTTCCAGAAAAATTCCAAATTTAAAATTAGAACAATTGTTTTATTTTAATTTATTATGTATGATTTTTGAATTCTAAATTATTTGTATATGATACATTATTGTTCAATGTTGCTTTATAGTGATCCTATATTAAACATATTTGTACCCTGAATTGCTTCTGATGTGCTCTCAAAGCTTACGTACCCTTGTACTAAGTAACAAGAAAATCTTGTGCAGGCCAATCTTACCACCTTATGTTGTATTATTGAATTGTTAGTGTTTTTATCTTGTGATTTATGGCTTTCAAATATCATGACTTGTGTTCATATTTGGAATCTTGCAACGTTTAAGACCTAAGAGATTTGTAAATGTTTGATGGGGTCATAAAAAGACATCATCATCATCATGGCTATATGATTTTGGTGAAGTGGGATCTTACAATGTTGAATCTGAATCTTTTCAAACTCCTGCTGAACCTATCTAAGAACATTAATAATAAATGAAGATTGCGAATTTTAGAAATGTCAAAAGACAAAGGTCTTGGCTTGAATTAAATTTTTTCTGAATTGATTTCTTAGTATTCATTTTTCATTTTTCATTTTTCAGTGGTTTGATATTTTTAATATTTATTTATTGTTTTAGTTCTGATGAAGAGAGAGAGATGGAAGGCTGAAAACATAAAAAATCAGTGCTGAAAAAAAATCAAGTATGAGTGCTAAAAATATTAAAGATGAGCATATATGTATTCCCTATCTTGGTGAAATGTTATTTTAGTTTTCCTCTATATTTCCTATTTTATGTCCATCAAGAACTGAAAATATCAAAGTTGAGTACTAAAAAAAAATACTACTAAAGATGAATACTAAAAAAATCAGCTTAGAAAAATTTTAATTCTAACTGAAGACCTTGGGTCCTTCTTTGGAATTTCTAAAATTTGTGGTCCTTAATTGTAGTTAATGTTCTTTGAAAGTCCTCAAATGTCATTTTCCTTAAAAACTTATACAATCCATACTTAAATGTTGTTTGGATCATACAAAGAATTCAGTTGGATGGATAGAAAATTTTATACAGTTAATCATTATCCACCCGAGAAGGGTGGAAGAAGCCATGATAAGGTATCTTTTATGATGTTTTTATAGCAAAAAAAATATCTTTTTCTCAGTCGCCAATATATTCTCATCATCACTATCATCCCCATTGATACTACCTTGTCAGCATTGCATTCCTCCAGCTACTGCAGTTTCCACCTCTGCAAGAGTTAGCATGACTACCACCCATAATATTATGGGGCCATTGTTGCCTCTTCCACTACTACCACTACACCAAAACTGTCCTCGTATCCACTACCTCCACTTTCACCACTAACATTGCCATCATCATTTCCATGACAACTGTCAATCGTTTTCACCGCCATTATCTTTTCCCCACTACAGCTTCTACTATCTTCATTATCATGTTATGACAATGAGTATCATCTCTTTTAAATTTATAAACTATTATTTTTCATCTTATGAACAAATCCATGATATTGTCTTACGTGTTATAACTCTAAGCTTCAAGTACAAGATAGTATAAAAAGGCTTACCTATTGGATAGATTATACAGTAGGATCCAGTGCTATTTCTAGTATCACTCTGTATGTTGCACTAGCGGGGCCCTTAACGTATCTCTATTTTAGTGATTTCATATTGATATCAAGTTTGAATGTGCAATGTGATTTGATTGTTCATAGGTTTAAATTTGATGATGAACGAGTAACGAAAGAAGATATGAAGAGAGCTTTAGAAGAACAATATGGTGGTGAAGAAGAGGTAATATCCTGTAAGCAGTGATTTAGCCTCTTTTCATTTACAATGGCTGATATTTGTCTTAATGAAGTTATTCTGTTTTCATCCTCAACCTTTGTCTTGTTTTCTTCATTTTACCTCGTCCTCGATAGTTACCGAATACAAATCCTGGGTTCAACAACTCTCCCTTCAAATTTACAAAGAACTCAAATGCTTACATGCTTGTTTACATACGGGAAAGCGACAAGGATAAGATTATTTGTAATGTGGATGAGAAGGACATCGCTGAACACCTTAGAGTAAGATTCGATATGCTGATTAAGATATAAGGTTTATCTGATATTTTCGTGTAGGCATGGTTAACTTTAGAATCACTATGCAGATGAGGTTAGAAAAAGAACAGGAAGAGAAAGAGAAGAAGAGGAAGGAAAAAGCAGAGGCTCATTTGTACACTATCATAAAGGTTTAAGCTTGCTATCTTATCTCACTTGAAGAATTGTTGGGTTGTGATGTGTTGTATATCATGCATGGGCCATAAGATGGGGTTCAATTGTAATTTTTATCTTGGCCTTATCTCGGTCCCAGGTTGCACGTGATGTGGATCTGCGTGAACAGATTGGGAAAGATATATTCTTTGATCTTGTGGATCATGATAAAGTGCGAAGTTTTCATATTAAAAAACAAATGCAGTTCATCTCATTTAAGGTAATCTATTGGGCATTTTGTTTTGGCGTATTGCCTTTGATTGTTAAGATCGTGTATTTTTTGTTGATTGCCTTCTAGATTTGTGAAACTCGTAGAAATATTGCAGCTGGAAAGGGTTGCAAAAACACTTGTTGTACTGTGGCAAACCTGAGAGTGGGTGGCCGTGCTCTTCTTATATATAATTTCCTTTCTATGGATTAATTCCACAGCCTATGTATTAAAAAAAATTGAGCACGACCAGATCTGGAAATATTTCTAGATCTCATGTGATCCCACCTTTATGACCTTAAATCTGATTGTGCCAGCTTATTTCCAACTCTAGGCTCCTCTTAGCCGTTGGGCATTTCTTGCCCAGAATATTTGCTCTTTGTAATTTTTAATGCTTTTGTTTTTCTTGTTTCCAGGAGCATTGACTTTCATGTCCTTTATCTCCTTGGTTTCCATTTATTTTTGTTCATCTGTCTTTTTGTATCAGTAATCAATATTCTCTGACTGTGAAAAATTGATAATATTTTCAGTAGATAATCAATAACTTCTAAATTATAGTATATGTTTCTATTGAATTTCTGACAAAGGTTTTGTCAGGAAGAAGTTGCACGGGAGTTTGGTATACCTGTTGAGTGTCAACGTTTTTGGTTGTGGGCAAAGCGCCAAAACCACACATATAGGCCAAATAGACCATTGACTTCTCAAGAAGAAGATCAATCTGTGAGTTATTTTCTCACTTTTTGCCTTTTGGAAATCAAGTTTCTCCGTTGTTGTATTTCATAAAATATTTTAGCTATCGTCTTTATGAGTTGGCTTATATATATTGTACCCTTCTACACAAGCTTAGATTTATGGAATTTTCCTCATATATTTTATTCGTTTTGTAGTTTTAAACATTTGTAAAAGGGAATTCATGATGTGTGGGAGATGACTACCCTGTTTTAATTGTTTATATTAATGAAAGTGGTTCCAGGATTCCATTATTATTTCATGATCATATAAATTAATGGAGAGTTTCTTTATGTTGATGGTGGGAATGTGAAATTAGATCAGTGCTGAAACAGGCTAGTCATCTCC
Source organism: Leucaena leucocephala (assembly GCA_037074615.1). NCBI lineage: Eukaryota > Viridiplantae > Streptophyta > Magnoliopsida > Fabales > Fabaceae > Leucaena > Leucaena leucocephala. The sequence continues at coordinate 35,131,739 of CM073520.1, read as the reverse complement.
TATTATTATCACTGGAGTCAAAAAACCAAAGAAAGAAAAGAAAAACTTGTATTATCAAAGTTCTCTATTTTGTTATATTGTATATTGTGGAATGAATTTGTACCAAGGCTCATGAGATTTAGCCTTCAAAATTTATTCATTTGTCTGCCTGATTGAGATCTTCCTTCAATTGGAAAGAAAGAATTCTTATTTTAGTGAAATTTGATTTGAACATGACAACTAGATTATGTTCCCTTAGGTTGATTTATTAGGCTGCTATTTGTTAGTTAAGGTGTAACTTAGCCTTGGGTGATTTCTAACCGAACTTAATACTCACTTCTGACTTTTTTTGGTAAATTCTTAAACATAGAAGAAATTAAAGCTTCATGATAAAAAGTGATATTTTCACAATGGAGAATATTCATGATTATCTTGCTGACGTTGATTTGCATAAGCTGTGTTGTGAGTTGTGACGTGAACATTTGTAGGTGGGACAAATAAGAGAAATTTCCAATAAGGCTAATAATGCAGAGCTAAAGTTATTCTTGGAGGTAGAAATGGGGCAGGTAATGTTTTCCTTGATAATTTCTTCTTCCATTGGTTCTTCTGAATTATGTTACGGTTTTCTTGGGTATGAAATTCCACCTTTATGACTTACGTGTAACTAAGATGACTTGCACAATGAATTAGGATTTGCAGCCTATTCCTCTACCAGTGAGGTCTAAAGAGGAGTTCTTGCTATTCCTTAAACTTTATGACCCTGCAAAAGAAGAGCTTCGGTACTTGCTCTCCGTTTTTCTTTTGAGTTTAAACAATGGTTAATTACTTAAGAGTTTCCTATTTTGGTTTCCTCAGGTATGTTGGGAGACTTTTTGTGAAATGCTTTGGGAAGCCAGTGGATATATTAGCCAAACTAAATGAGATGGCTGGATTTTCCCCTGAAGAAGAAATCGAACTCTTTGAGGCTAGTCAAATTGCTTAACATCTCTATTATATGGTTGTACTGTATACAGTATCAAAGTATCAAGAGAGGGAAATAGTGCTTATGTTTTGTCTTGTACATTCAGGAAATTAAATTTGAACCTCATGTTATGTGTGAACATGTCAACAAGAAGGTTACATTCCGTGTTAATCAGGTAGAGTAGGTTTTTTTTATGAGTTGCTGATTTGCTACTTTCTTTTATATTGTTTCTTTGATAGTATTTCTTACATATTTTGCATATATGTTATTAGTATCTTTTTCCTCCAAACTTGCTTATTTATGTATCTTACTATGCCCTCTTAATTTTGGGCAGCTTGAGGATGGAGATATTATATGCTTTCAGAAGTCTTCACAAGTTGGAAAAAGTGAACAATATCGTTATCCAGATGTTCCTTCATTCTTTGAATATGTGCATAACCGTCAGGTTTGAGCTTTCTCAAAATATGATATTGTATTTCTTGTGTTACGTTCTTATTTTTGTGTACTTAATTGGCAAAAAAGTTAACCTTAAATATCTGATATGTAGGATATGTTACTCTATGCTGACCTTTCATCTTGGCCTACGTAGGCAGTACCCCTTCATTTCCTGATAGCTTAGTTTTGGAATAATAATAGAAAAAGGGAGAGAGGGCTCGATTGTTGAGATGAATGAATATTAATAGATCTCATCTTCCTTTGGCATTGCTTTTTCCTCCAATCACTTGTATTAATTTTTTCCTGTTAAGCAGCAAAGAAGAAGAAAAAAACCTGCTTAATTTAAATTATACTTCTTTTGTTGAATAAGTTAGGCTTTTATTTATAGAAGAACTATTGATTAATCAGAGAGGAATTGATTTTTGGTTTTTTGAAGATCCTAATATCTTTGATTCATGTTTTAATATCTTACAGTGATTTTTTTTTTCTTGATGTGATTTCTTACAGTACTTTAATCTGCAGGTTGTACGCTTCCGCAATTTGGAGAAACCAAAAGAGGATGAATTCTGTCTTGAGTTGTGAGTTTCTTGTGTAATTTTGATTTGTTTGTATTTTTCTATGAACTAGGGTGGGCTCCATTTGTTTGGATCCCAAGATGAGCTGTATCATTTACAAAGTTGAAATTTATGAATATATTGTGACTTTTTTATGTACTATTTTGATTCGTTGATATGTTTCATTTTAGTACATATGGTGGTTCTCATCTGTTATATTTTACAATAATATAGGTCAAAGCGTCACAACTATGATGATGTTGTTGAAAGAGTAGCACAACATCTTGGCTTGAATGATCCTTCTAAAATTAGGCTAACATCTCATAACTGCTACTCCCAGCTGCCTAAACCACAGCCTATCAAGTACAGAGGAGCAGAACATTTGTCTGACATGCTGGTACACTACAATCAGGTTATCAGTCTCAATTCCAAGTCTTTTGTTATATTTTCTGTTGTTTAAAAGTTTCTTGGAAAAATTAGTTGAGAGGAATTTTAAATGGATCTTTATTTCGTTCTCAGACTTTGATATGCTAAATTCTTGCCTTTTGGTTTTGTTTGTAGACTTCTGATATTATATATTATGAAGTATTGGATATTCCTCTGCCAGAACTGCAAGGCCTAAAATCTCTTAAAATTGCTTTTCATCACGCTACCAAGGATGAAGTGAGTATTGGTATTAGTTCCTCTCACATATCATATAGTTGTTGCGCAGTTATATTAAGTCTTATGCTTCTAATGGATTTACCATTTACCAGGTAGTAATTCATACTATTAGATTACCGAAACAGAGTACTGTGGATGATGTACTTAGAGATCTTAAATCAAAGGTAACTTCTACGTAGTCATAATGGTTGCTTTTATTATATAAGATGCATGGGTTACAGATAGAGACTTGCAGACACATGGCCATGCTACTTTTGGATTGTGCCCTTTCCTGTACTTCGATCTTGTAGATATTTCTTTTATTATGTTAATAGATTTATTGATGAGAAGGAAAAAAAAAAAATAACAACGGAGAATATGATGGCAGGATATTTAACCTCATGATATATTTGTCTTAATGAAGTTTTTCTTCTATTATCATCCTTTGTCTTAAGACATCTTTACTAGATATTGTGAGCAGCAAGGATCTTAACTCATAAAACTTATAAAGCTAGGGGAATTTTTGATACAAAGGTACTGAAATACATTAAATGTGCCTACTGTCTCGCACTTCTATTTATGCTTGAACATGACACATGACTTGTTATAATAAATAATAAATAAACAGTTACTGTTAGTTAGTTACTACCAGAGTATTATTGTTAGTTAGTCTTGAGGGGTAGCAGGAGATATAAATAGAAGTTGTTAGCACAATAAGAGATATGAAATAAGACACTAAGAAGATTGCATTGTTTACTGTTCTATTCTTTCCGAGTTTCCCTCCGTTCTCTTTCCCTTCTTGCTTATCATTGCTATATTCTTTCCATTCTTTTCTCTTCTTTTCCTATTCTTGGTCCCTCGGCATATCAGTGGTATCAGAGCTTGGCTTTCCTCGGACGCTCTGCAGTGCAGTGGATGGTGGAGACAAGACGGCAGATGGATGCCCGAATGCATAGTGTGGAGCAACGGCTTCAGGCGGTGGATGAACTTCAAGAAACGGTGTTAGGATTCCGGGATGAGTTGCAGAATGTGGGGCGAGCCTTCCGCCAGGAATTACAGCACCTCGCGCAAGAGGTACATAACTCTGGTCATGGCGCGGGAAGTAGAAATGGGAACCAGCGCAACCATGACAGTTCCGAGGGCCATAGGCAATATCGGCTGCCAAGGATGGACTTTCCGAGATATGACGGTAGGAATATCCATTCTTGGATAGTGAAGTGCGAAAGATATTTCCGCCTTGAAAACACCCCCGAAGAAGTACGCGTGGATACGGCAGCCGTAAATTTGGACGGCGATTCTTTTGAATGGCAGTTGGCGATGGAGCGTCGGTGGGGGAATAATAGACCAACGTGGGACGAATACGTGGAACTCCTGAAACGGACTTTCGGGCCGCCATATGAGAAGCCAATGTCGGAGTTAACCCATCTGCGACAAATGGGAACGCTGGCAGAATTCAACGTCAGATTCGATACAATAGCAGCACGGTTAGACTTGTCGGAGGGCTACCTTGTCGATGTGTACGTTGCAGCTTTAAAGGAAGAAATTGCGGATTCTGTATTGATGTTTGACCCCCAGACATTGGTGGAGGCGCGGCGGTTGGCACGGGTCCAAGAAATCGCGTTAAGTCATCGCATGGGTAGGGGTAGCGGAGACCGAGTGGGGAAGGCATCGACCTCGGGAAGTTCTTACAAGAACGCCCTCCTGAACAGTAGCGCCAATCAGCGTGGCAACCCAGCGTCGGTGATGGCCAAGGACTCGGTGCCGGCAACCCAGAATACAGGGAGGTATGTGCGGCCTCTCAAAATGCTGACAGCGGAAGAGGAGGTCGAGCATCGTGTGAAGAACCTCTGCTTCTATTGTCATGAACCATTTTCGCGTGATCATCGGTGTCTTCAGAGGCAAAAGATGCAGTTACATTTTATGGTTATTGATGAGGACAGTGTTGACGCTGGCAGCGCGGGGATTGTTTGTGAAGATGATGAAGGGTCAGCTTCGTTGATCTCCTTGCATGCTATTCAGGGAGGAGAGTCTCCTGAGATTATGAAGGTAGCTGGGAGTGTGGGGAAGCGAACCATCTATGTGCTCATAGATACGGGGAGTACGCATAATTTTCTGGACCTCAATTTGACAAGAAGGTTGGGCAGACAAGAGCAGGGGGTGGAGTGCTCATCTGTACAGATCGCTGGGGGGTGCTGTTTGCAGGTTCATGGCGTCTGGAAAAACTTCAGATGGAGAATGCAAGGGTTAGAATTTGAATCTGCGTTCAAGATCATTGATTTACATACATATGACATGGTGTTGGGGCTAGAATGGTTGAAGACCCTTAAGAATGTTTACTGGGAGTATGACAAGATGATTATGCATTTCTGGTATAGAGGAGGTGTGTGTAAGTTGCAAGCGGCAGGGCCTGTTGTCAGGGAAGCAGTGCCTATCTCTAGCTTGAGTTTCCAAGAGGGTAAGGATCAGCAAGGATTCTTGGTACAACTCCTTTGTCCCCGGGAGGGCATTGAAGGCCAATGCCTTGCAATTCAGCCAGAATTAGAGGTTATTCCAGAGGGGGTACAAGGGGTTTTGAATGAGTTCCGAGATATATTTGAAGAGCCCCAGTGTTTGCCACCGTTGAGAATAGGTCATAACCATCCTATTGTTCTCCAAGAAGGAACAAACCCCATAAATCTTAAGCCTTACCGATATCCTGCTATGCAAAAGGATATTATTGAGCAACAGATTAAAGATCTTTTGCAGAATGGGTTACTTCAGCAAAGTTCTTCTCCTTTTTCGGCACCTATTGTTCTGGTAAAAAAGAAAGATGGATCTTGGAGAATGTGTATTGACTATCGGGAACTGAATAAACATACGATTAAGAATCAGTACCCAATCCCTTTGGTTGAGGATTTGCTAGATGAATTGCAATCAGCCAAGTGGTTCACTAAGTTGGACTTGAGGGCTGGGTATCATCAGATCAGAATGGTCCCTACAGATTGTTACAAAACTGCATTCAAGACTCACTCAGGCCATTATGAATGGTTGGTCATGCCTTTTGGCCTAACCAATGCTCCAGCTACATTTCAAGGAGCTATGAATGACATCTTTAGACCCTTCCTTCGCCAATTTGTATTGGTTTTCTTTGATGATATTCTCATATATAGTTCCTCAATGATAGACCATGTAGCTCACTTAGAGGCAGTGTTAAAGATTCTACGTGAGCATCATTACTTTGTTAAAAGGAGTAAGTGTACATTTGCTGCTCAGAATGTCGAATATTTGGGCCATATAATATCAGCAGGGAAGGTGTCAACAGATCCCAAGAAAATCCAGGCTGTTTTAGAGTGGGCAGAGCCCACCAATGTGAAGCAATTAAGGGGGTTTTTGGGGTTGGCAGGGTATTATAGAAGGTTTATCAAGGGATTTGGTGAGATTGCTAGGCCGTTGACCCTGCTCACACGTAAAAACAGTTTCCTTTGGTCTGAACCAGCAAGGGAAGCCTTCCAAAAACTGAAGGACACACTGGTAGCAGCTCCAGTCTTGGCCCTACCAGATTTTTCCAAGGTGTTTGTGATTGAGGCTGATGCTTGTGGAGCAGGGGTGGGGGCTGTCCTTATGCAGGAAGGGCAGCCACTTGCTTTTTTCAGCAAGGCATTAGCTCCACAACACCTTAGACTCTCAATATATGAGAAGGAATTGTTAGCAGTAGTATTGGCAGTGGAGAATTGGCATCAATATTTGGAAAGAGCACATTTTGTGATTAGAACAGATCAGCAAAGCCTCAAGTTCCTGCTGGAACAGAAACTTAAAACCCCATTTCAGATGTATTGGATAGCTAAGCTCATGGGGTATGATTATGAGATTCAATATAAAAAGGGCAGTGATAATTCTGCAGCTGATGCTCTTTCCAGATTACATGGGCCTCAGATTTTACAGATGACTCTTGACACTGCTTCCCCGGAACTTTTGAGTTTAATAAAGGAATCTTGGGAGGATGATCCTACTATAGTAGTGGTTCTATCAGATATTCAGCAGCAAGTAGGAGGTCTTTTGGGAAGATTTTCATGGGACGGAACTATTTTGCGCCGAGATAACAAAATAGTAGTAGGGGATGTTGCTGGAACAAGGCAGAAAATTCTTGAATGGCTTCATTCTAGTGCTCAAGGAGGTCATTCAGGGATAAGTGCTACTTATCAAAGGGTTCGCAGCTTGTTTTGGTGGAAGAATCTTCATAAAGAAGTGGAAGAATATGTAAAGGGCTGTGATACCTGTGCTAGGTGTAAATATGAGACAGTAGCTTATCCGGGATTATTACAGCCATTGCCAATTCCAAGCAAGGTTTGGGAGAGCATATCAATGGATTTCATAGAAGGACTTCCTAGGTCTAATGGGAAGGAGGTAATTTGGGTTATAGTTGATCGAATGAGTAAATATGGGCATTTTATCAGTTTATCCCATCCCTTTACAGCTTCTTCTCTTGCTCAAATTTTTCTGGACCAAGTATACAAGCTCCATGGAGCACCAGTGGAAATTATCAGTGATCGAGATCCTATCTTCATCAGTAATTTTTGGAAGGAATTTCTCACAGTTATAAAGGTTGAGCAGAAATTGTCTTCAGCTTATCACCCTCAAAGTGATGGACAAACTGAAGTTTTGAACCGATGTTTAGAGTCCTATCTAAGGTGTATGTGTTGGGAGAATCCTAAGGAATGGAATCAGTGGGTGCCTTTGGCCGAATGGTGGTATAATACTACTTTCCACACTTCTACTAAGGCAACCCCATATGAGCTGCTATATGGTCAAAAACCTCCAGTTTATTCTCCCTATATTCCCAGAACTGCTGTCATTGAAGCTGTGGATAGGAGTTTTACTGCACGGGAAAGAATGCTAGCTGTATTAAAGCACCATTTGCATAAGGCTGTCAATACAATGAAGCAGAAGGCGGATGCTAGGAGGTCTGACCGTGATTTTCAGGAAGGGCAATGGGTTTTTCTTAAGCTCCAACCTTATCGACAAGCTTCTGCAGCAACTAGGAGTACTCAAAAGCTGGCCCCTCGTTTCTATGGTCCTTACAAAGTCATAGAGAAGATTGGGCCAGTAGCTTACAAATTGGAATTGCCAGCTGAGTCTAGGATACATCCCACCTTCCATGTGTCTTTGTTGAAGTTATGTCCAGATCCTGGTGTTAAACAAAGACACCCACCTGTCGATTACCCTGCTGTTCCTAGTTCTCAATATCCTGAAAGGGTACTGGCTAATAGGGTTGGGAGGAGGAAAAAGCGAATAATTACTGAAGTACTGGTGCAATGGAAAGGATATCCTGAGGAGGAGTCTTCTTGGATTTCTCTCTACAAGCTACAACAGCAGTTCCCTGAATTTCAGATTGCTAACCCTTGAGGACAAGGGTTGTTTGGAGGGGGGGCACTGTTATAATAAATAATAAATAAACAGTTACTGTTAGTTAGTTACTACCAGAGTATTATTGTTAGTTAGTCTTGAGGGGTAGCAGGAGATATAAATAGAAGTTGTTAGCACAATAAGAGATATGAAATAAGACACTAAGAAGATTGCATTGTTTACTGTTCTATTCTTTCCGAGTTTCCCTCCGTTCTCTTTCCCTTCTTGCTTATCATTGCTATATTCTTTCCATTCTTTTCTCTTCTTTTCCTATTCTTGGTCCCTCGGCATATCATGACTGGAAATTAACTTGACAGTACACATGACTTCAAACATAGGTGATAGCAAAACGCATAACCAACATTCCGTGACTTCTAGTACTACTTTGTTACTCCCCTCATACTAATCATGGGATAATTAGTGGTAGTTATGTAATAACTTACCCTTTGAATGTCCTCGTCAGACCTCTGCCCCACTCCCACTTCTTCCACTGCCATTTTTATCATGTGGTAGCATTGCATTCCTTGGTCATATTTGCCAATTATTTCTGATATCTGTAGTTGAATTCTTTTTAACTAATATTTGTGTGCTGTGAAACAGGTTGATTTATCGCATCCCCATGCAGAACTTAGATTGCTGGAAGTTTTTTATCATAAAATCTACAAGGTGATGTGTATTATTAAATCAGTAAATTTTTCTTCCAAATTCTCCTTTTACTTAACAGTATTTGAACAGGTTTTAGGGTTTGGGATTGTTGTTCAGGCGATTGGTTGTTCTAGGATATGTTTGGATTGAGGAGAGTGGAAGGGAAGGGGAAGGGGAAGGGGAAGGAATGTTTGACTTAGACTTTCCCATTGTATGTGTTAATGAATAAGGCGGGGAGGATAATTCATTAATTCTTCAAACCCTTCATGCTAATTTTCCCAGTTCAAGAGGTTTGGAGGAAAAACCAACCAACTGTTGTATTATACTTTCTTTTTTTAGATTTGCAATATCAAAACATTGTTATCAGCATTTGTGAAATATATTATTATATTTTTCTTCTTCTTTTTGTTTCATATTTTCGTTTCTTCTCATGCTTATTTGGAAGTTTCTAAATGCCAAACAAATATAATGGAGATATTTGGTGAATCATCCTGTTCTGACCCTTCTCTGCCATTTCTTCTTCTTTGGGTTCATTCCCTTTGCTTCCACCCGTAACTGTCATATAAAGCTTCAGTTTATGTTTATTGTTTATTTTGTTTTGCATTAAAGCTTTATTTTCTATTCATTTTTAATGTTGTCATTATTTGTGATCACCTGGAATGAGATTTGTTTGAAATTGGTTAATATATGAAAATATCTATTAGATATAATATACATGACAAGTAATTTTAATTTTCATCCTTCTATTGATTAGATTAATTATTATAATAATTGAATAGGATGTTTCAAGAAGTAACTAGTTCATTATTATCATTTAATAATTATGTTACTTGATGCTTTTTCAACATGTTTAGGCTTTCACGTTTATCCACCACAATACTGATCTGTTCTGTGCCATGTGCCTGATTTTAATTATTCTCGTTTTGCTGTTTTATTTTTTTTTCAACAAGTTTCTATTGCTGATTAGTTTCTATTGTAATTTTATGCTCTCCCTATTCCAGATTTTCCCTCTCAACGAAAAGATTGAGGATATTAATGATCAATATTGGACATTAAGAGCTGAGGAGGTAAAGATCTGTATAATGCGTTTAGATGGATTGATATATGATTATTGATGATTTGAATTGGTTGATATTATGATTGGCCGTTTGGGTTGCCTCTGCTTCTATCAAATTTAGGGTAATATTGAAGCTGAAGTTTTAATAAAAATGTGGTACACTATTGTTTTTTTATAAACTTTGTGATGAGTGCATTCAGTTTTTGATGTACTAGAAAAATGAACTTTCATGTCTGCATGGTATTAAACTAGGAAGAAAATGAGTTGATATAAGTAGATGAAGAAAGCGTACTAGGAAATAATTTTTATTATGTATTTACTTGTAAGTTTTGGAACTGCTGGGGTAACACTTACAAATGGTTTTATCTAGGCCAGTGATAACATTTTAATGACAAGTTAGTAATTTTATTATTATTATTTATGGGGTTTAACTATTATTATTTTCCACTTAAGATCCCTCTTCCATGTTTGCCATCTGTTTTTTTTAAACTACAACTTCTGGTGGCTTAAACTTGATCTACTGCTTGTTCGATGATTAGTAATGAGGAAATCAATGTAGGATTTAGCAATGTACCTACCTAATAGATATGTTATTCAAACTATCCCTATATTCGTTTGTTGATGTTCATCAAAACTGTTAATACTTGGATACACTTGTGATCCATGAGAATGAAATTGAACTTCTAGTGTTAATTATGGTTCTGGGTAAGTACATGAAGAAACCCTTAAAATTATCCTAATTATTGATTGCTTTATTCTAAATCATTAATCTCTTAAGTTCATGAGCAGAACACTTTAATTAGTCAAACCTCTTTGATAGTGAAATGTGCCTAACTGCCTTTTTTGGGTGGTGAAAAGGGAGGGGGGATGTTTCAAAATAACATTGAACACCTCTCTGTTGTGATATGGTTTCACTTTTTCACCCTAGAGTATTATTCCTCTTCCTTTTAGCGTCCTGCTACAAAGTTTTATTTTTAGTTCTCTATGCTCCAGATTCCTGAGGAAGAGAAGAAGCTTGGTCCTCAAGATAGGTTGATCCATGTTTATCATTTCATGAAAGACACAACTCAAAATCAGGTATTCTTTGATAATACTAATATTTTGCTGCTATTCCTTGATCACTTCTTAAAATCATGCTTTATTTGTGGCATTGGGTTACTCCCTGTAATTTATTTGATTTTATTTTGGTGGGGTGGCTTTGGTTTCTTTTTTCTTTTCTTTATTTTTTTTATGATGACGGGATAAGCAGCATGTTCAGAATTTTGGAGATCCATTTTTCTTGGTGATTTCTGAGGGTGAGACCTTAGCTGAAGTCAAATTCCGAGTACAGAAGAAGTTGCAAGTTCGGGATGAAGAATTTTCCAAGGTAGTTTTTTTAAAGAAATTTTCAAGGTATATAATTCTAAATGCATACAAATATATGTTTTCAAGTCATCTTTTCATGGCATTGTGATTAAGCTCGGTAGTGTGTGCACACATGCAATCACGCACACGCACAAGTACGCTCATTTTATAAGAATGATGAGAAAAAGGTTTATTTGAAGGAGGAAGATATTGAGATGGAGAATGGGGTATCTTGTTACAAAATGACGACAAAAAATTCATTGAATGTGCAGAGCCCCCAATCCCTCTGCATCTCCCACTGGGGCACTCCTTTCGATACAATTATGAGAAGAACGCCAGAGTGAAGCTCAAAACTCAATCGTGTCCCACCTACTTGCAAAGACCATGAGATGCCATCAGAATTCCTTGAATTCCTCTGCAATCCAATCAAGAACCCCAATTATCATATAGCCATTTTTTCTTTTCCTTTTCTTCTCTCTCTTTTCTTCTTTGATCTGTCTTGAATCATTTTATATGAACATCCTCATTGATGCTGCAATGTCAAAGGGATACTCACTGCCTGCCTATGACATTGAACCTCTTCATTAACTTAATCTTCTACCAAGGCTTTCAACTTCTGTGTTAACTTGAAGCCGTGCCAACCCTCAGCTAAGAAACCCGACTCTTTCTGCACACTTGACCATAGGCTTCGTCCAAACCATAGGGTAGTGATCTGACATGTGATGCACCAGAGACTTCTGTAGATGATTCTGGAAACATGTTCTTCACAGTCCTAACACTGACCTGGACAAACCTGTATTTTGACAACTGACCCAGTGAACTGGGCATTTACAAGTTTTCAGTCTGTAAGGAAGATAAAATTTCCTAATTGAAGTGTCAAATTCCCTCTATTTAGATGTCGATTGTCACCTCCCAATCCTTAAGAAGTGGACCAGATCACTATGATAGCCCCTCTCAAATAACAAGCATCATGACACCTTACAGCCAACTCCTCTACAGAAGATAATACTGCTTTGGCCTAGAAGAAATTTGAGCATTGTTAAAATATCATCGATCACCTAATGTATGCTTGTAATTAATAAGCATTAGTCAACCATACCATTTAACATCCTTTATCACAGCTATACACCTTCTAGTCTCTAATCAATAAGAAATGTTAAAATATATAAATCCACACTATTCGTAAGCTATCTATTCTATAACTCATTCTTCAGACTCTATACGGGAAAAACATGTCTAGTTTATAAGGGATACTCCCTAACTTAGTCTTTGAGGGAACCTACTTGGACCTTCTTCAACTTCTCTATGCTGCCAGAACACTTATTTCTTAGTTATGGGTTTTGTGGTACACAACTTTATTGCAGACTCCTTTTTTCTAGGTCTGTCTGCCATTGGACTTACCTTTGGAGATTCCGCTTCCTCTTTATACCCTATCCTGGTTGATTCTTGATCAAATGAGGCTATGCCACTATCCTCTAGATTAAATCTGTTTTATTACGGCCCCTTTCCTTGAGACATTTCAATTTGGGTTGGGAATGGCAAAAGCCGAACTTTGCTCTTAAATTGGTTACTTGTATAAACATTATCAAAAGAAAGAAGCCCTTCTCCCTTCTCCTGTGTCAGCAGGATCGCCCTCTTTCTTGATCATTGTTTAAAATGTTTATAGATGGGAATGTTGTGATGGATATGAAGTCATACAAGAAAAGACAAGATACATAGTTAATGAAAGGATATCATACATGTGTGGGGCCTCTTGTCTTTGATGTTGAACGAATTTGGTTTTTTGAAAGGATATCTCACGTGAGTGGGCTTTTTTTTCCCCTAGTTTCAGAATGGTTGCTGGCTGATTCGTTTGATCCATGTTTCACTCTAGCGTGTGAACTCTTAACTTTATGATGAACGGATTTGGTTTTCTTTTATGAATGACGTAATATTTCTGTTGTCCATTTTTCCAGTGGAAGTTTGCCTTTTTATCACTTGGTCGTCCTGAATACCTTCAAGATTCAGATATAGTTTCAACTCGGTTTCAGGTGTTTTAATTTTCTCTTTCCTGTGTTTTGCCTTTACTTTTGATTGTGTTAGTCTAAGGATTTCCTTAGGGACATTGCTTCTTTTCTGATTTACTGTATCTTTTTACTTCTTAGAGAAGGGATATCTATGGTGCTTGGGAGCAATATCTGGGATTGGAGCACACAGACCATACCCCAAAAAGGTCCTATGCAGCCAACCAGGTATATAATATGTTGTCAAGACTAAATCTATCTATTTGAGGGATGGGATTAAAATCTTTTGGATATGACGCTTACTGGTTAAGTAGGGTAGGATAAAACTATGGATAGGTTAAGTAAAGTAGCATCCTTTGACTTCGAGATTAATTAAAATCAATTACGTGGATTCATTATGTTGCTGCATGGAGTGAATTGAGATGGTCCTTGGTGTTGTCTTTCACTATATAGCCTCGCGTTTGAGCTGCTACCTTCCTGTGCTCCAATCTAAATCTGTTTTCATCCTAAAAATTGATTGATAGGACACAATATTTAAATGAAAACTGTTAATGGAAAAAAATATGCACAGGTCATTATATCGTCATCTATGTTGTTAATTGTATATACAGAGGTTAGATTCGTACAATTATTATTTCTCAATCTTGCAGAATCGTCATACATTTGAGAAGTCAGTGAAAATCTACAACTAGAAAATTCTCAGCCAATATAAATAATACGCTAATGGCATTCGCGGCTCTCTGAAGGCAGTAGGAAAATTAGCATAGAGGAACTGTCAATGTTCTTATCCATATCCCTAGTTCTTAAAAGCTGGTTGGGGGAGATAGCCTGGAAGCGTTTTTAACTAAATTTCTCTGAGCACTCTCCTCAAGAAAATTGAGGTTTTATATCTCTTTCTGTAGTTTGGGACATACGATTTTGGTGGGGCAGTTACTGCTGTATAGTGGCTATAGGTATATTCATGCCATCCAAATACTGTTTTGATCTTGTAGATAACCATCATTGAGGATGTGTTTGTGTATATTGTATTTGCTGGGTCATCCGAAGTTCTCCCCCCCCCCCCCGGTTTTTTGGGGCATCTCCTCATCCTTTTCTTTTGCTAATAGACGCATCATGAGTGGGTGTTAATAGTAACATTAGCTGGGCTTCTCGTACTCTGAATATCGTTTTGCATAGCTGTTGGTTATATTATATATAGATATAGAGATATTCTTCTATTCAATTTTGCATCTGTGGCAGCTGAGTAATTTATTTAGTTGTTTAGAACAAATAAGTGGGTAAGGAGGTTGACCGATTATTGGATGCATTGGTTTAACAAATTTTCGACGAAGATATCAGAAATTTGCTTCTTATACAATTAACTTGTAATTTATGATCATGGATAAATAGGGGCGTGGGTCAGCTAGTTACGTTATCATCAAAATGGATGCCCTTTTGCATATTTTTTAAACGTAATGCTCAGATTTCATTTGGCCATCGCCGGTTGAAAACACGCACTAATTCTTTGCTTATTTTTTTGAAGGTAATAGGTTCTAACTCGTAAAACTTGCACAGTTGTAGAAAGTTTCATGAATTAATCATTGATATGTTTATGGCAGTAGGCGTCATGGGTTAAGCTATGGTGTTGGCTCAATTGACATGGGTAAATTCTAGTTTATGTTATAAATATGCATAATATATAATTTATAATTAGCCACACGATTTAGCAATGTGCGTTGCCATTATTGTTAGCCATCATGACAACCAAAGAGGGAGGAAGGAGAGAGAGGAGAGGGAGAAACAAATGAAAATAAGGGAGAGTAGAAGAAATATATAAAGAGAACTCTAATTCTATTTGTAGGGTTAAATTATTAAAATATTTTATTCTTAAAGAAGATAATATATTATCCACTTAGGTACAAACTAAGTCCTAAAATAATCCTATCCTATATGGTCCAAATCTAAATCCTAATTCAATTAAGGTAAAAGCTCCTAGACAAATACTCTCCCAAATTATAAGGCCTAAAATTAAAAGATTAATTAGATTGATTATTTGTAATAAATGTGTTAATTGCTCTGAAATGAACTATTTAATTGTTTGCATAGCTTCCCTTATTGTTAAAAATCTATTCAATATATGTAATTAATAAGATTATTTGTGAAAATAATTATAAATTTGTATAATAAAGCGGGATGAGTTTTTATATTTAAGACCTAATCAAATTTCTCAGTTAGCTCAATTGGAGGGAGTAATTCTTATAATAGAATAAGCTTTATTCCATCATCACATGTACATTTTGGTTCATGGGTGATTTTGTACACGGCACAAGAAAAAATGTCTAACATTGTTCCCTTTATAGACGTGCATGTGAGGCAATAACTATATTAGTATTAGCTTTGTAACTGTATTTACATGTAACGTTTTTATTCATATAGCTTTAGGCCCCGCCAATCATATCTGGATGGTACAAATATAATGCACTTTGGGTGCTCATCCTTTAGATGAGCAAAGATGAACATTCAAACCGGCTCTGTAGCTAGAGTAACCCCATATAGAGAGTATTAATTATTAGCTTATGAAATTTTTAATTTTATAAAAAAATATTATGACATAAAGATACATTGGTTCATATGATTGGTTAAAATTTTTAACGAATCAATCTTACAAGTCGAAGTAGGAAAAAAAAAACGCAGTCTTTAATATTTGTTGCATAGAGAACCGATGTATCTTGGTTTCAGGTTTCACGAGAACACAACTCCTTACTCCTATCCTCATTAAAATATCATTGATTTATTCGAATTACCCATTTATTTTACAAACCTTTAAGTCGTCCAATATTATCATACCATTTCTCGGTCACCTACATTTCCTTTTGGAATTCAAACTGCCAAATTGAGACAATCGATAGCAAACAAAAGCAAAAAAAAAAAAAAACAGAGAAGAAATTAAATTCCTATGTAGAAGAGATCGAAGCAGCCAAAATACATATGAATCATCAGCAACCTTGTTCGGCTTGAGCTGAGATTTGTCAGATGAAAACACAGTGCCGTCATTCCCAGCCAGAGCTCTATACTTATCCTTCCTCGTAAAGCTCGTGCACTCATACGACAACGTTGCCGCAATCACCCTCTGTATGTAGTTTGCAACTTCATGGCTTGATTTCCCTGAGTCACAAGTCAGCTCTTTTGGCAACTTGTTCAAGAACGTCACCTCATAAGAAGGGCTAGGTTCATGAAGAAGTAAAATGGATCCATCCCTTTCCACCCTCTCGCCGTCGTTCCATGAAACATGCTCATCCGGTTCACCATCGCCACCGGGCACCAGCTCGTCGGTCAGTTCAGCGAACAAAGCCGAAAACCTCAGAAGAAATGGCTCCCTACAAGTTGTCCCTTCCGGGCATATCGCCAAGTCACCTACCTCCAAGAGCTTCTTTATCATGGCTGCGTCGGTGGCCCGGTCACGGCTCAGACGGACGGTCTTGATTGGTGAGATGATCTCGGAGAGGCGGGAGACGGAGTAGGTGACGGCGGGGATTGGGCGACCGAGGGCGGTGGAGAGGAAGATAGGGTCAAGTAGGGTTCTGTGAGAGCATATTAAGAGAACTCCGGATTGACCTTGAGCTTTCTTCACCGGAGGCGGTGGTGTACCCTTAACCTTTACACGAACGCCAAGTGCCCAGAAGGCATAGTAGACCAAGTGCATTGGCAGTAGTGATCCGGCGGCAATGCGGAGGA
Organism: Leucaena leucocephala; assembly: GCA_037074615.1. Taxonomy (NCBI): domain Eukaryota; kingdom Viridiplantae; phylum Streptophyta; class Magnoliopsida; order Fabales; family Fabaceae; genus Leucaena; species Leucaena leucocephala. The sequence continues at coordinate 35,115,023 of CM073520.1, read as the reverse complement.
CAGCTAAGGGGAAGCCGATGGGGATCCATAGGATTGTGAGCAAAGCCAATAGTGGTGTTGGTTTCTGCACCAAACGGCCGTCGTGGAAGATGATCGGTTTGGGAAGCTTGTCGCTTGTTACTGCTTTCTCTTCTGGTTTCTTTGGTACGATGTAACCCTCCTACAAGTCGTACGATGTCGCAAGTTAGTTTGTACCGTATGTAAAAAATCACTATTTATCCATAAAAAATTAAAAAAAAAATACTGAAAATTTTCTTACTACAAATTTTTTTACCCAATTGTAACTTATCTTAGCAGTATATGGAAAACTTTTATATATAGTTGAAGTATATTGCACACTATTATTTCCAGTTATAATTATAAGAGATATATAACTTTTTTTATAGATCTAAGAAATTAAATAAATCAGTTATTTGTAACTACTATATAAGAGTTAATTAACTAATTTATGTTATTGAAAAGTATATAATACGAATTCAATTTGAAAGTTGAATTTAATTATAATTAAATGATTTATTTAATTTTTTAGATATAATTAAAAAAATTATTAACTCTTATAATTAGGATAAAAAAGAAATACTAAAGATGAGTTGTACCTGTTCACGTGTGTCTTGGAATATCTTTGAGTAATAAATTTTACAACCAACATTTTTTAGCAATTTATCTATAACAAATTTTATTTTAATTATTTTCACTTTTGACCCAGTTTTTGAAGACATATGCGGACGATGTCTGATGTATGTTACCTTGCATAAAGCCATGAAAGGAGCATCGGTTGATCTATCACCAAGTCCAATTTCTGGCTGTTCATGGCCAAAAGCCTTCTTCAACGCATCAGCTTTCTTCTTCCCCACAAGAATTCCCGCATCTGAAACCAACCCTGTGGCTCTTCCCTTAAACGTCGCTATCTCCGTCCCCAACACCATGTCAGCCCCCAAGAATTCCTTCAGAAACAGCTCCACCATTATCCTCGGATTCGCCGTCAGTACGCACCGTTTCCCGCATGAGGAGAACACAAGCCAGCTCTCGGAGTGGAGGTCGCCGGCGTAGAACTTGTGCAGCACGGCATGCGCCACCTACTCGATACTCGACACCTTCATTCCTGCCATGGAGGCGAAGATGAGGACTTGGATGCCGGCAGACTCAGAAACAAAGTAGTAGAGAAGACCAGCAATGGGAGCCAACAAGACATAGAAGAGAAGCCTCAAAACCCCACCAACCTCAAACGCCACGATAGCAAAATACGGAAAGGAGCTTCTTCCTCGGAGTAATGTCCCGTCCATGTCGGCCACCAGAGTGTGCTTCTCTCGTCCTATACAAGCACATTTGTTAACTGTCGGAAAACTCGTGGCAGTGGCCGCCATGGATATATGAACTTGAAACTCAAACTTATTACGGTTAATTAAAACACTCACTAAAATGAGACAAGTGTATTATTGCATGGAGTATATATAGATAGAAGGGTAATAAGGAAGAGAAAGTGTTTTAAAAGTATGTGAGAGTGAACAATGACTTTGAAGGAGGCACGGAGATTTCCAAAAGTGATTGACTGACAGTTACATAACGGTAAAAACGAGGCATAACTATACTCTTTTTCTTTGTTGAGAAGGTAATAAGATGCGCCATGGCATAGGCTTCTCCGTCTTCGACCCTTTTCCTTGGTTGCAGGTATATATTTTTGCTAAGTGCAATATATATAAATAATGCCTTTGTCGTGGGATTAATGGGTTACTTATTTTAACTTTTATCTTTGTCTCTCAATAAGTTGTCAATGAATTAAATGTTGAAAGAAAAAAAAAGTACATAACTCGTATATATCTTTTAATACATAATAAGGCTACGTCAATTCAAGTTCAAGCCGTTTCTCATTAGGGGCATTTGGTATTATCTTCTCTTAGGTGCCAACAAAGTATTCTACATATAATCCTTCAACTTCATCTCAAACTTCAAAGGTACATAATTTAAAGACTATTTCCACAAAATTTTATGCAAAATATTAGTACTTTTGGAGCTTATCACTAATATGAATCACCAAGTGAATATTAAAGAGAAAAATGTTCTTTTTTTCCCCTTCTAACCATATGTTATCCTGCTCTCTCAGTAGATATTTAAATTTTAATTCGTTATATTATAAGAGATTAGTCCCTCCCATTAAATCTAACCCTATTAATAAAAATATTTATTTATGTCTTTGTGGATCTTATATAAATTTGCATACACTCAGACTAAATTATCCTATAAATTTAGAAAAAAGTGACAGACCAAGTAACTCAAAAAAGTGGACATTTATATACTTAATAGTTTTTGGAGTGGAATGATCTCGAAGATAATGTTTCGTAATTATTTTGTAAGTACAAAACATAGCATGTATACGTACAGAGGTAAGTGCAAGAAAATGTTAAGAGGAGGCATCATTTTGTTGAAATAATTAATGAATTGCTTGGTTGGTAGTATGTAGCATTTCAAAAACAATACAACAGTATGGGTACACTAATTAATTAGTGGCGGGTTAATTTGTGCTTAAATTTTTTCTCACATGCATGCTTTCAATTGCTAACAAGGGCAGTCTAAACAAATTTGATTTCTTTTTAATATAATTATTTGGTATATAATAGTATCAAGTCAAATTTAAATATTATTAGATTTGATAAGGAGTACCCCTCTCAAATCTAATTTAAAAAGAATTTAATTTCTTTCATTTAATCTAAGACACATTTAATATATATATATAGAACCTAATAGGAATTAATACTGATCATAAATATAATATATATTTCTTATATTTATCTATTTTGTTCAATTATCCATATTGATACACCCTTAACAATAATCAAGTAAGAGAGAAGGGAAGGAAATTAATGAAGATAATTGAGATTTTTTTTAAAAAAATATCATATTAACTAACTTAACTAACTCCTTAATATAATCAAATTAATTAAATATTTATATTAGGAGAAGACAATCACAAACCCCTTAAATGAATATTGAGAAAAATTGTTAATATTAATATTTTGTTTATTTTTTTTAGTATAAAAATTTTTGAAAAGGGGTTGAGCTTATTCACGATTCAAGTACAGGGCGAAGTATCTCTTCTTCTTAGGTGATACTAATATTGAATAAGGCGAACCATCAATTAACTTCAGGTGTAAACCTAAGCACTCAACAGTTAAGATACCTCCCTAAGTGATGTGAATGGAATTACAACAAAATAATATTCTCTAAAGATTGAATACGCTCTAAATAGTCGTGTCAATACACAATGTTTAATATATTTTTTTGTTACAAATTTAATTATTTTGTTTGTATATAAATGAAAGATATAAACAGATGGGCTTAATGGGACGTGGACTTGATAGTTGGTTTTGAATGATTAGCCCAACCAAGTCAGGCCATAGTCCCAGTCCACCTCTTGCAAGCAGACCTCCTCACAAGGTCGTACGACCTCCGTTGATATTGCGATCTTACAAGTTAGATTTGATTTGACCTAAAAATTCCTCCATAGCCACTGAAGTGAGGAATTTTCTGTTTGAGCTCCGACGAGGCAAAGATGGCCGAGGAAGGCAATAGAACTGTAAGAACCAAGTCATGTAGCCATAATACGCTAATCTTCACGCCCTAGCTATTGCGTTTTTGGCATTGTTCTAATGCCCAGATTGACATTTTCTGCTGGTTGGACACGTACAGGCTTTCCTCGAAATTCAAAGTCGCATGATCGAGTCTACTGCGAAGCTGAAGCAGGTGAAATCTCTGTTACTTGCGAAGTTTTTCAATCAGATCTACGTATAGAAATCTGTCCGAAAGTGTTTTAGGATATGAATTTTGAATGATTCTCTGGTCCTTGGGTTCTATGACTATCTTGCATATCTTGTTAAGCCTAGATGTTGATCCTTTTTAGAAATATTCTAAACATGATCCAAAACCGAAGTGAACTATGTTTAAAAACGAAATTGTGGCAGTTACACTACATGAGGTATGAATGATAAGTTTGAACCCCCAAGTTAAAACCACACCTCATCGAGTACCATCCATTAACTATCGTTCAGACTTAGAATGTTGAATTGCTGCCTTCTGAATCTTAAACAAAGTCTAATTAATGGTGTTACTGTCATTGAATAGTTAGGCTTAGCTACCATTGACTAGACAGCTAAATGGTATTGGTAATTTCCTTCAAGGTTGAACGCTTCATGTCACTAGTTAATTTGAAGCAAGAACAACTTAAATTCATAATGGATGGAATGCCGACAAAGCAGTAAATATGACTTGTCAATTCCTTTGAAATTTATATTGCAAGCATATTTGTCTGTTAGACCCCTATTCTCTCTATATTGGGTAATGGCTCAAAAATATTTACAAGCCCTAAAATATAGGAAAATGATACAAGCTAAAATGAAAGGAAGACATTAACATTTTGCTTCTTGAAGTTATATGCTCATGATAGGAATTCCTTGATAATTTGAATATCAAGTTTACTTTTACCCTTGGCCTTCAGGTGCAGAACCAGATGCGTAATAAGGAAGGTGAAAAGAAGCGAGCCTTTCTAACCTTGGAGGAGTTGCGGCAGTTGCCTGATGATACAAATGTATACAAATCCATTGGTACAAGAGTCAGATTCTCTTGTTTATTTTGTTATGTGATGGAGTTTTTTCCTGGATGAAATTGTGCAATGTAGTACTAGTCATGTTAAGTATAATTATAATTGCTACAATAATAAAAATCCTGTAATTTGAAAAAATTGGTTTTCTGTCTGTATAAAATGTATGCTCTGGTTTTACATTCCCTCTTACGTTACTCGCACAATTCATTTACCTACTACTCGCACAATTCGTATGATGTCTCCATTTATCTTGTTTTGCAGGGAGAATGTGAGTTGTTCATACCTATTCGAACATCAATCTAAATAGAGTACAGGAAATGCCTTAGTTATTGGTAGTTAAATGTATAAAAGACATCCTGTAATCAACTTTACCTTCATGTGCAGGTTTGTATTAGAGACCAAGGCAACTTTAATGACTGAACAGGAGAATAAGATGAAGGATAGTGAAGCTTCAATTACCTCTTTACAGGTGCATATCTTTCTTCCTTCCTGACTACACTGTAAAATATTCTTTTTTCGACCTGACATCAGTATAAAGTATTCTACTTTCCAAATTGTTTATATTCCCTGTATCCGCAGATGCGTTTTCAGTTTTAGGGCATGTGCATAAAGAATTTAAATGTACTTTATCCACTTTCAGCTACATCATTAAACAGTAAATATGAGCTTAGTTCTATCAGGTTAGGTGAAAATAGTTGTTTTCCTTGGCTTTGGACAGAGCTCAAAAGAATACCTAGAGAAGCAGATTGCTGAGGTGGAAAATAATTTGAGGGAGCTGTTACAACATGATCCTGGTCTCGCACGTCAAATCATGTCTATGAATGTGTGATGTGAAGTTAATCCACTGTTTTTGGCAGGTTTTCTTGTGCGTCTGAGCAAATACTGAAATTTAGGACGTGTTTTAGAGCCATTGTTGTTTGTTCGCGATGGAGATACCTTAATTTTTAAGATTTTTACTATGATATAAGTTAAGAAAATCCTAGATTATCTGCCTTTTCGTGCTGACGATTTATAAATAATTTTTGTTTGCTATCTCCTTTCTAATGTGAGTATGGCCATGCTGTACCTGTATATAGAAGTTTCCTGGGTGGGCGTGCTTATAGTATTTGTGGGGGAAAATGTATCCCCATGCCATATTGTATTTATGAACGCTTAGAAGCTATTATCTTGTAATCTAGTGACATGAAAGATCTTTTGTAAATGGGAATAGAAATTGTGAAAAATTAGTGACAGGAAAGATCTTTTGTAAATGGGAAGAGAAATTGTGAGCTTATTCCGGCTTGTAATCTCAAACTTTAATATCTATCTCTATAAATAAAAAAAATATCTGTGCTATTTTTTTTGGTTACTCACCTAATTTACTGAAATTTTATCTTAATTATATCCGGGTCTGACCTATGTCATAAACCTGCCTATAGTGGATGAGCTTTTTAATGAGAATTTTTTCATACGTTAAAACTCATGTTTAAATAATATCAAGCTGTTTATTACTTATCAATTTGCTTTTTTCCTCCTACCAAGCGGGTCTTTTAGGGGAGTAGAGCTTTAGCAAGTAGTTGTCTGTTTCTATCCACATGGATTGAGACCTGGTTCCTGACTTTGCAAGCAAATGTTCGATAGATATATTTATATTTTCTAATATTATTCTTTTCATAAAAACATGATACATTATTTAAATATGTTAAATTGATGATAACAGGTAGTAAATCTACATCTTCAATAGTTGAACATGCTTTCACTAAAACATTATATTTCTCTAATTTTTAATATATAATTTATTTAATTTATTTAATTAAATTAAGAAAGTTAAATTAATCTATATAGCATATATTTTTTAAAATATCATAATTTATTTTTTTAATTTTTTTTATTTAATTATTATTGAAGGAATATTATAGGAGTAATTTAAAAAAATATTAAATATATATAAAAAAATATTTTATATTTAAAATTAAAATTAATTATTAATTTCTATATTAAGAATAGGTGGAGTAGATTCAATGACTTATATGCATGCAAAACGACGTTTTGTATTTATGAAGAGTAATATAAGCGAAGATGACTTTTATAATGGATACCCACGTATATCAACAATTATAATAAATATTGAATTAGATTATACGTTATAAAATCACACATCAAATAAAATGTTACGCCTTATATATATATATATATTGTCAAAAATATTACTCTTCTAATTTTTAATATAAAATTTAAAAAAATAGTTAATATAATATTTTTTTAAAATATATTAATTAATTTTTTTATTTTTTTTTATTTAATTGGTATTGAGTATCTATTAAACAGTAACAATCTCAGCCTAAAGCCTTTGAACAGTGACACTGCTTTAGAGTGCTCTACATTGATGAAGTTGATCAAGTAACCCTTTTGAAACGGTATTACCGTTTATGCTTTTCTGAAGCGACTTTCAATAAGAAATCTGCGACTCCTTTTCTTCCTCGGCGTTTGGAACCTACGCTTTCATATGCGGATGAGATGACAAGAGAGTGAGAATCATCAAACTGAATTGTAAAAATTTGGAGTACAGATAAAGGGTCTGAAAGTAGAATTGGATTACAATAAACATTATAGACATTTATATACTGGGAAGGTCACAATACATTGCAGCAGTTATACAGAGAAATTACATATATCCTTATGACATTATACTATATATGCTTGTGTATATTCTTTGGAGTACTATGTTTTGAAGGCACCACTTGTATTTTAGTTACACGAAGTATGCGCGACATGATTCAGCTTGCGGGAACGATCTGGAAATGGCTTCCACGGCGAGCCACACCAGATTTAGGGATTTTATTGAGGGTTTATGCATAGAGGACTCGTCGCCCATATTCTCCAAGCGCCCATATCGGAAAGATGTTCCTGTACGACGAGTAGTTCAAGGTACAGTTCCTCATAAACACTCCTGTGATCTCCTGTAATGCCCACATATCCAACAACGATGAAATTGAAAGCATATTTATACTATTGTGTACCAAACTTACTGTAAAAAATTTGCAGAGCGTCAAATTTATTATAACGGGTGTTACTTTCAGTTTCAGTGAACCAGATAGGATTTTTGTCAAAAGGAAAATGTCCAATTGATTGTCGCATTACCTGCTGGGGGAAATCGCCATCTTCCATTTGTGAATTGATCAACACCCTTATTCCACGGTGTATAGGTGTTGGATCTATTTCAGCCTGTTGTCACAAAAACAATATAGCGAATTTGTGGTGATTATGGCCTTTAATGCTTGCTTAATCAAAGTCTATATTCAGGAATGTCCCCAAAATGAATAAAAATAAAAGATATAGTTGAATGGTTTTGCTTTTGATTATCGCATTACCTGCCCGGCATTAATGAGCGATAACAGAGCCCATGCAGTCTGAACTAAGTTTGCACGGTTTCCTTCAATATTCGTATATACCTGTTTTGCAAGGAAGGCATGTGAATATATAGTATCTTCTGTAGCTTCAATCATTCTCTCTTTTACTAATTAGCATGTAACTTTCACGTTCACTTGGTAATGTTGTATCATATATTCATATCAATACATCTATATATATAATAAAATTTATATAGATCATAAATAATACATCTTATCATTAACTCTGTGTATACGCAGAAAAGCATATCTTGTTTGATGTATAATGGTTGAACACTAGACATAATAGAATCAATTCTGAAGTATCAATGTTTAATGAAAAACACGTTTCTTACCTTATTTTGACTTGACAGGTAGCTCTCTCCCCAGCCACCATTAGGTAGCTGCTTTGACAACAAAAACCGACAAGCTTTGCGCAATGTCTCGCAGTTCTGGTAATTTCTTCCACAGGATGTCAGTCCCTCTACAGCAAACCAGGTACCATATGTGTAACATATTCCCCAACAACCGTACCTGTAGAATTGATTGTTTCTTAGTTTTCGCTTATACGAGTTACTTTTGGTAATCAATTAGTACATTGCACGGTGATCTATTTTCAAAGGATGTCAAAGAGATTAACATGTGATACTTACATTCTTGTTAGAATTAGTTTATGCTATGCATCAGTTGAAATGATAAAAAAAATATAACTTAGCTATTCTGTAGATTATTGTGATGTAAAGGATTAAAAATGAAATATAATTACCATGAACCATCAGGATTTTGTGTGTCTTCAAGGTATTGAATTGCTTTAGCAATGCTGTGATCTATTTCCGTTCTTCTATGCTTTGGGTATAACTTTCTAAAGAGAGCCAGCCCCTGCATTGCTGATCCTGTGCACTCAACATACCTGTTTCACAAAATGGCAGTGTAAGAATCAGATAAACTGTAGTAAACAGGACGTTAATTATTTAATTACAGCGTTTTATCGGAATGAATCTTACTCCATCTCAATTAGAGTGTCTTCAAAGAATTCTGTTGGATTGAATTTCTGCAAAACACATGGATGTGACTTAGTCTAGAGTTGTTCCTCAATCTTTTGCATGCTCAACTTTTTTTCTTCTTACCTCTAACCACCGATAGGCTCTCTGAGGCTCCCAAGCTGGGAATCCACCGTTGCTACTCTGTAACAAAGAAAAATGTTTAGGTTTCTATTACTGATTGGCTTTTTCTGCTTTAGAGAGAAAAATGAGATTATAGTTAGAAAGGCTTACTTGTAGAGAGAGGATAACATTAACAGAATCATAGAAACGTTCTGTTTCCATTTTTTCCCCAACTAGATCAGTAGGCATTTGTGAGAACAAGAGTGCAGCCTGTAATAAGGTGAAGAAAATGATCCAATTAAAAGCTAGAGGCACCCGAAAACATATTACCAATATAAAAATTTGCTTGCACATCTAGATATGCATACGAACCTTGAGTCCTTCAGCTGTGCAATCTGAGACTTGCCAACCCTGATCATGCATTGAGAATGTCCATGCTCCTTTGCTTATGTGTCTGAACATGGCTTTGAAGTCACCTGAAGGATTGTCCTTCACCTGCAAATATATTCAAATCTTTAGATTCATTTGAAAATAAGAGAGAATTTAACTGGGTTAATCGCCACGGATTAATTGACAAGGTGTAACCTGTGAAGCCTTCACAAAGTCATGTGCTTTACGAAGTGTAGGTCCATACTCTTCACTCAGATTACAAGAAAGGATTGCTTGTATAGCAAACGCTGCATCCCACATTTGACACCCAAAACTCTGTATATACATAAAATTATCAGTACGTTTATGTTATTAGAGATTGTAACGAATTTATCGATGACTTCTATGTAGAACTTTAAGGTTTTAATTTGAAAGATTTAACTCAAAAAGCACATGAACAAGTTATGATATTAACCTGGATTTTCAAGCCGTCCTCAGCAAGCCAGAAGTAATCAGGGATTCTGGCCAGATGAAGTCTGTATGACTCTGAATTGGGGTCTTCAACCCAACGAGCTATCAAACATAATACCTGTCATGTCCAGTCAGTATTGATATTACAACCCGTTCACATAAAGATATTGGTAAATTCTTAAGCAAGCTAATCTATATATACATAATCTGGTGGAACTGGTACCATATACGGCCAAGAACTGTATCATTTCCACACCACTTTTCTAGGCTGTGTAATATTATTTTACTTCTTGATTCTTGATGTTGATTTGTGTGCAATAAAAATTTTATCTCAACTTTCACAGGTGGGAGCCACATCTAGTTATGTGTATATATGCAAGATATATATATGTACCTTTTCTACACAACCAATGCAAAGGTATCTACTGTTCTCATCCTCATAGCGAACATGATTGATTGCGGTTTCGATTGCCTTCTCTCTCAACTTGGAAAAAGGCCAGCGTGTCAAAATAGGCTCTGTTACGTGATGAAGAAATCCCCATAACATATCTTGAATAAGTGGGTGTGGATAGTACAGATCCTCCTGAAATATCGGTTCTTGATCAATTCGCTTGCATTTTTTGCTTTCACAATGGCTTAGGAACTTCCTTGGGAAAACAAAGTGGAACAACGAAACTAATAGAATTAGTTTAAAGATTAATCTAACCTTTGCAATTGTATTTCGGGCTTTGTTCCAGTTGATTTGATCATAAGGTTCGTTGTACATTTCCTCTCTTAATGATCTGACTAAGTTAGTGATAGGACCCACAAACCTCTTGCCATATAAATATGACATGGGCATGTAAACCAGGCGACAATAGCACAACATTTTGCCTGCACACCATTAGGAAAAATGGGTCATGTGGTTACAGAGATGCAATTAAGTATGATTTCAAGGTGAAAGGGTAGGAATTAGTTAGGGAACACACTTGGATGAAATGGAGTGCTCTGAGGAAGAAGCCAAAACTCTGGTGGAAGAGGGTTGCATCCTAACCATTCATATACTCCAAGTACCTGTACCCCATATGAATAAATACTCTTGTTTTAGGTTCAGGGATTTTAATATTTTTAAAATATTAACATAAAACACTTTAAGATGTACAATTTCCTTATGTGTTTACTTACCACTCCAACCCTTATTATAAGTCCATTATGGAAGAAATTTTTTATCCTAAATATAAATCCACTTATAGGGCTATTAACTATTTTCTAATTTTACCTTTGTTGAATGAGAAAAATAGGTGAGAGAAAATATGTAGTATATTTTTTTAATACACATTACTTAATAAGGGCAAACTTACAAAATTTTATAAATCCAAGACGTATTTAATTATTTAAATATCACTTTTTTAATATACGAAAATTAGTTAAAATTAATTTATAATAAAAATTAGAGTGGTAAGTTGTTCGTAAGAAGTGAAGAAGAAAAGAATACCGTGACCCAGAACTTTCCCCAAGAAGGAATGGCGACTAAGCCACCATGGTCAAGGATCCATTGTCTGCCTCTGGCCATGGCTCTGTCTTCACCATCTTCAGGACTCTGTCCCAGAATTCTTAATGCTATGTAGCTCAGTGCTGTCCCAAACATGGTGCTGTGCCCCTCAATGTGGAATCCCCATCCTCCGTCTTCGTTCTGTCCCATTCATTCATTCACTTACTCATCTTAGTAATTCTGTGATTCTGTCTCATTTAAAGCACAAGAAGGCTTTGCCTCACATGGTACCTACCTGATGATTATACAAGTATCGTATGATCTCCTTCTGATGTTCTGGCCCCAATACCGCACTAAGAGATCCTGTTATATACAGCGCCATCACCTGCAAATTTCATCATTCAGATTTCAAATGCTCCTTCAAGTTCTTACTATAAAAATTAGTTAGAGAATTATATTTAATTTTAAATATAAAATGTTAATATATTTTACATTTAATATTTATCATTTTCTCTCAAACTAATTTACTTAACTTATTAGTTTATATATAATTTAATGTATGAATACTTTAAGAATATCAGGTAATATTTATTATAATTAAATGATTGATATGACTTATTTAATATATATAAATTAATTAATTAAATCTTATATTAAAAATTGGAGGTTCAAATTCAACCTCTTGTAATGTACTAACAAAATATATTGGATTACATAAGTACTCTCTAATCTTAAACTTGTATCTTAATTTTAACAGAGGATTGTTATCAAAGTCATTTAAACTTTTTTTTGTCCTAATGGTCAATTTAAGAGCCTTAGAAATTCTCACATGGGTCCCACCATCTTTATCTCTCAGCTAATTATATAGTGTAAATATTGTTCAGAAAATAATGTGACCCTATTGTTAACTCCGTGTAATACAAATAGGACCCAAATAAATTTTTTTAGATGTAATGTCCTCTTATTGTATACAATTTTGTAGGTAAGTTTAGAGTATTTATTGTCAAAAATAGTGACTAATTCCCTCTATTGTAGACTTCTTAAAAAAATTTTAATGCTAGTCATAAAATTATCTCTACAGACTTTGTTAGGGATCAAATTCTTAACTAGATATTTAAAAAATCCAATTAAATGTCAATTGGGCTAAGTCTCATGGTTACACTATTGAATTATAAATGTCGGGACATATCTTGATAGAGATTTTAACTTTAATTTATTATATTAGGAAATACTAACCCCTCTCTATTATACTCAATTTCTGTTGGTGGCCACATAATTTTTTTTAAGTATTATTCTATTAAAAATAATCATATTTAAAATATTATTAAATATTAAATATGGGTACTTCTCTCTATAAAAATTTAAATCTTGAGTCGCCATATTATGAACATTAACCCTTCCTACAATATTCCATGTTGGTTAGTTGACCACGTCAAATTTTGGTGAATAAAGGAGAGAAGACTTTTTTTTTAGCTAAATTTTTTTTAAAGGAGTTAGGATCACTCATAATCTAAGAATAGGGTCAAATTTCCCTTCCTCTTAAACAATATCAATATCAGGTAAGGTGAGCTATCTATTACCCTCAAGCGTAAATCTAAACACCTAGAAGTTATGATGCCTTTCTAAACACTGCGACTAGAAATACAATAAAGTAATACTCCTTAAGATTCGAATACATTTTAAATAATTATTTGTATTACCCCTTAAACCCACTTTGGTGGAGAGAGGACTTACCAATGGTTGAAGGAAGAACAAGGGGCCAGCAGATTCAGCAGGCCAGTGACCGTCGTGGGCTTGAATCGTTGAATAGAAACTTATGGCTCTTCTGGTCGTCGTTATCACTGCTTCCGCCGTGATCTCCTCCTCATCTCCCACTTTCACTGCTTCCGGAATCGTCACACTTGGATTCTCCTTCCTCAGCTGCAAGTTCAACAACCCACTTTGTTCATTCCTTTATTTTCAATCACTTTACTACATTATTTAAAGCAATCACTTTTATGTTTCACGAACAAGTATGGCTCCACAATCAAACCCATTCGAGCACCCTTTTTCTTTTTAACATCGTCGGTCGAACTATTTTAGAAAAGCACAAGAAGGAAGACTGAGGCCGGCAATTAATGCGCAAGACATCCATCTTGTGAATCTTTTTGCCTTTTGTTCCTCTTATTTCCTATGTAGTAATTCAAAAAGAATACTAGATAAACATTTAGTCAAACTTTCTCTTTATTGCCTCGACAAACTTGCACGATAATTAACCTAATTCTAGTTTTAGTTATTCCTTCCTTCTTGTTTACTTCATTTGCTCCTTAAGACTTAAGCTACATAATTCTGTATTTTTTTTTGGTACAATACATAATTCTGTATTTGTTGATGATGACTTCGTGCTTTTTGTTTTTTTTTGGTAAAGACATATTTCTTCCTATCTTTATGTTTACTTCTAAGTAATAGGATAGAGAAATAGTACTCCATTAAACTTCAAATATCCTCCTAGTAAATTATAACATGAATAATATTTTTAAAAATATTTTAAGAAAATGTTAATTAATGGCAAAAGAACAAAAGTGATGTGTGTACAGAACCATTAATTCTTCGGAGGAAAGGGAGGGAGTATTTGTATTAAATGAACAGATTGTCCTAATAATTGTGGGGGGTCCGAGTAGGCGGCAACGTGCGTAATAATTTAATGGCACGGGTATATATAAGAAACAAGTAAATAATAGTATCAAAGGAAGTAATTAATACAGTTCGGGCAAAGGAAAACTCAGCTATCGTTTATTTTTAAAAAAAAAAAACAAAAGAAAAGAAAAAACTTTAGAATTTTATTCATAAAAAAATTAAGAATAATCAAATTTAAATAAGTGAGAGAGATGCTCTATACCGTCTCATGACCATCATCAAAACAAATTCTGAAGCATACTTATTTCATCTGTCATTTACAGTGTTAATACATAGATTAAAAAATATGATTAATATTTTATCATTTTTAAAATGGTCTAAGGTACCCTTTATTTATTTTATAAATTTTCCTAGTAATTATCTCTCTTATTCCATAATTAGAGTTGGTGAGGATTAAGAATATACTACTTAGAAAAGCAGTAATTCATGTTATCTTGGACTTTTTAAAAAAAATTATCACTATACACATATATTACCTGGAAGTTGATGAAGATAACCCATATTTTGTTTAAAATCTATAAATTTTATTACACGCATTAAAATATATACCTGGAAGTTGATGAAGATAACCCATATTTTGTTTAAAATCTATAAATTTTATTACACGCATTAAAATATATAAAACATAATTAATACTCCATGACTTACTAGAAGTAGGTGAGAGCATATATATATATATATATATAGGAAGGGAGAAATATGGGACAGATAAATGCAGTCAGGAGAGGAGAAACGACGTCGTTTTATGTAAGGCTTACCTGTAGACGCATCAAAAGGTCAGCACTTTGTTTAACATGAAATCGATTGAGTTTGAAATTAAGACGAAGTTCTTCAATCTGTGCTCGTTCTTCAGGCGTGCCTGCGTCTGCATCGAATTCCCAGTGTTGCCTTCCCACGAAGTTGTTCGCCGACACCAAGTCCTTCCCTCCTTCTGCAATCTTCAACCTCCACATCTTCTTCTTCTTCGATCTCTGGAGTCTCCTTCAATAATTCTGGTTATTCACAGATAATCATGAGTTAATTATTTTCATCTATGGCAACAAACAGGAGCATGTTATTTCTATATATGCAGACTCTTATATCAGAACATTCATGCGGGAATGGTGTTAGGGAGGAAGATGAAATGCAGAAAGCTAGAAGTTGATTATGAAGGTATTTGCGTGAGAAGGAGCCTATATATGAAGATGCTTTCATATAATGCAACAACTAACGCTATTTTGTACGATACTCGATGATTATATCAGCGTCGTCTTCAAAATTAATTAATAATGAATCCGAAAGAGATGGATTGAATGGGAGAGAAGAAGAGGAAATAGCAGGAGGGAGAGAGAGTACATACAGAAGTTGCTTGAAATGGAAGAAGGGCTAGTGAGATGAGGTGGGAAAGGAAGGGATGTGTGTGTATATATATATACACACACACAGATATATATATATATAGAGAGAGAGAGAGGTGAGAGAGAGAATTAAATGAGGAGGAGGCAATCGAAGGAGGAAAAAGGTGGAGGAAGATATAGTAGTAGGATTCTCATATATATAAAATAATTAATAATTAATGAATTAATGTGAATCACAATGGGAGACGGAGCGAGAGAGGGCTTATTAATTTAATTTTGTCTTCACTAATTTTATAAGCTTTTAAAAGCCCCAACACCTTTTGCCATCCACTCGGTTTCATTTGTTTCTATATATGTTCTTATCTTTTGCTTCCTCCTTTAAGTTATTCAACAAATGTGCACCTCTCCCATCCTCTCTAATTAATTTTATATCATGTTAACTTTCTCTCAAGTTACTTCTTTCCTTTTTAATATAATTATTTTGTATACTCTTTGCTAAATCCTATTATCAAATATTTAATTTTAGAATTCATGGTTACCCCTATTTTATGAATCGAACTTAAAACCTAAAAGGATATAGTGAGATCTTATATATCTGGATTAACTCTATAGTAATTTTTTAATAAGTTATATAATTATGTTAGATTTGATTATTATGAGTCTAATTGAAAATAACTCTTTTAAAAATATTTTCTATATTTATACAAATACTAACTTATTGCCTTATACTTAAGCACCTTTGGATTACTTTAATTGAACCCGGCACCTTCAAAACTCAACGCTACAACAGTATTTCTTGCAAAATTGACTCTTACCTAACACTTCTTTAAATTTGTAATAATAGTAATAATTTAATTAAGCCAAATGCCAAGTTTCAACGGAATATTATCACAATTTTTAATAGAAAAATGTTCCTTTTATAGCAGTAATTAAGAATCATGTACTTAAAATGTTGTAGCCAAAATATGTTGATTGCTAGAAAGTAGAGACGTTCTTGGTAATTGTTAGTAGGAAACTAAGGAGGCTTCTTTTTTTTGGGGTGGGTGGGTTGTGGTGTGGGTTTCATGGTTTAACGTGCTTATAGTCTGTAATGAGATGCATCCTCCAAGCTTTTAAAACAGATATATATGGAGCGCTACTTGGTTTGGGCACTGTGATTAGTTGCCAGTTTTTTTTTTTTTTATATATATATATACTAATTATTGGATTATATTATCAAATATCTAATTTTAGGATTTATGACTGTCTCTCCTAAGATAAGTATCTTATATAGAAATTAAACTTAAGACCCAGATAAATTTAATAGAATTTTATACCGCTAAACTAACTTTATGTTAATAGTTGTTAATATTTGTCAATGTTTCTTATTATAAAAAAATAAAAATAAAAATAACAGAGAGACATTAGTAGTATTTTTTGTGCATTTTACTTAAATATATAAAAAGATTTAAAATATATGTAATAGGATGAAATATACAATACTCTCTCTATTCTTTTATATAAGACTCAGTTGATTAATTTAGAGATATTAAAAAAATTAAATAAATAACTTAATTATAACATATATTAAGTATCATTAGATTATGTTCATTTCATTCTTTAATATAAAAGATAGTTGACATTTTTTAGTACATTAAAGAAATCAAATAAATCAGTTAATTATGATCAAATATAAACTCTTAAAATAAATTTATATTATATAATCACTAATCTATCTAAATTAATGAACTAACACTTATATTAGTTATAATTGATTGATTGATTGATTTAGTTTCTTTAATCTATTTAAGAAAATCAACTAGCCTTTATATTTAAGGAACGAAGGTAGTATATCGATTTATAAGTCAGACAAATTAGTTTAAAGAAAAGTGATAAATATAAATACTTTAAAATAATTTATTTAGTTGTTTTAATTTCCCAAATTAACTAACTGTATCTCATATTAAGGAATAGAGGTAGTACTTCATTTACTAAAATAAATAAAGATTAAAATAATATTTTGATTTTCAAATAATTAGTAATTTATAATTTTAATTTTTATTATCGAAAGAAAATAATTATATCTTTAATGTAAAATTTTAAATCTCTTATTTTTTTAATCTTATGAAAAAAGAAAATTATGGAGAAGATAATTAGAGAATAATTTGGTGCAATTTGAAAACAGTCAATGATCTTGCGCTGAGAGGATATTGTGGACGATAAAAGAAATGGGAACATGAAAATAGTCAAAATTAAGGAGATTCTGATGATAGATATTTAATAATAATAATAGAATAACTTTTTGTGCTTATATATAATTAGCTCTCTTTTTTAGAAAAAGTTGTGTGTAATATAAAGTGAAGGATCTGCAGCACCAAAGAAAAAATATTTTGAAGGATCTAAACTTGTAAAAGTGAATTCATCAAACGTGTGCGCAGACGCTATGCCTTTTCAGTTCTCAATCTTTTCCTTTATCCTTCCTTTTCTTGAATTGACAGATTCAATCTCTAAGACAGTATTTTCTAAGAAAGTTGGCAATACCAATTAAACATATAAATTGCCTATTTGGATAGCATCAAATGCAAGTTTTAAAATCACTTCTAACCTAAATTTTAATTTAAAAAAATTAAAATAAATAGTCATATTTATATAAAAAATATTCATAGACCAAACTATATTTTTTGATAAGTTATTGGGAATAACTTATAGAACAGTAAAATAACTTGTGGATTATCTAATTATTATTTTACCCATATTTTTTTATACTATTTGTTTTCTTTCATCTCTCTTATATTTCTTCGCCATCATCTCTTATCTCTCTTCTATTTTCTTCACCCCCTCTCTCATCTCTCTTCTATTATATTTTTAATAAAATTTATTTTCTAGTAATTTATCAATCACAAGATAATAATTATCCAAACACTTATTTATTCATAACTATTTTTTTCTATAAACTCTTATCAGAAAGTCTTTTTTCTAAAAATTATTCAATTTTTTTTTATAAATCATTTTATAAACTTGTATTCAAATAGGTCTAAAGTGTGAGTCATTTTGTTTAACAATAGTGCCTAGTTAGCTAAGTCAAAGAAGAGAGTCTGTTATTGTTATTATTATAATATTTTACTGTAATTACATTTCTTATATTAATCACTTTCCTCTTTACCTGCCACTCAAAATTCCAGAAAAAAAGACTCCTCGTCCGTGGCCTTGTAGTGGAAAGTTGGAGGTAATCTCAAATAATGGATGCCTATCTCTCTAATTTAAAAAAAAGAACAAAAAAAAAACTCGTTTTAATTAACAAGAATATTTTTCTAAAACATAAAAAAGAATTATATTCGATCGAATCTTCTCAAATGTTATTGCTTTGATACAAATTAATCTAATTCATAATTGAAATTTATATGATTATTATGTTGTGTTTTGCCAAGAGATTATCATGTTCATAAACGTCAATATGATATACATATATAAAGATACTTTACAACATTTTCTTCATAACCTTGTCATTATGCACATATACTTTTTCTAAGTGGAGAGCTTGCAGGCGATGATCACTGACTTTTAATTATTCTTAGTTTTTTTCTTGTCGATTATATATATATATATATATATATATGTATGTATGTATTTATGGATTAATTCAAAAAAACACCGCCACCACTTTTGTTGGGTCTGGCTTTTTTATTTGTTGGCTTGCATGTGAGTTCTTTCTCTCAATAATGTTAGCACGTCGCCGTCTTCACTTAGCTTTCTTCAAAATTAAATAATATTTTTTATTGCCTTTGCTATCGACTTTTGTATTTTCTATTCATTCGAGTAGTTCAGCGAATCCAAATTTTGTTAGGTTTTAAGATATTGCTGAGAAATTTGTTTCACAAATAATGAAAATCGATATGTAAAAAAGTCAATAATTATTCGACGATATTCAGACTAATTAACTTTAAATTAGTGTCTTCATAAATTCAATAGTGAAAATTCAACTTTAAAAGAACAACAAGTAGTTATTTTTATTAGGAACTAAGTGATATATATAGATAGATAGATTTTGCTTGAAATTTTGGCTGTCTTTCTCATGATAGTTATAATTGATAATAACATATTTATTTATATCCACAGGGTATCTAAACAAATCACAAATGCATGAAATAATGGAAATATAATATCAGAAATAAATGAGGTTTCGTGTGTGCAGCTCAATAATGGACATGCTTGATTAATTATAGTAATTTTCAATCGAAATCTGATGACCTCATCGTCGTTCTTTTGATAGAATAACACCAACCAACCTTAAAACAATAATATTTTTAGAAGAAGAAAAAAAACAGATAGAGTCTGAAAAAGTTGATTAGTTTTGATTTAGTGCAAAACTCGCGGATTGACCACTAAGCAAGTCAAAAGCGCAAGTATCACGCAGATTCGTTCTTATAACATTCATGTGTGCCAAATCTACACTTAAGACGTGGACACGACAACAAGTTTCATCATTCATTATTTCATAATATTTTATTTTCCTCATTTATTTATCCTTTGCACGTATTTTCATAGCTATTGTGCATGTTAACGAGCCAGGGATTAATTAATTAATTGTTAGTAATATATTATTAAAGAAAAATTAGATAAAATATATATATTATATTCAATCCTTAATATAAAAATTAATTAATTTTTTTTAAAAATAAATTAATTAATTAATAGTGACTAAATTTAACTACACAAGATAATTTTTTATTATATATTTATTAATTTATCTAAATTATTAGTAAATTAAGTTTTATATTAATTATAATTAATAGATTAATTTAACTTTTATTAGGGAACGGCTCTAGAGTTTCATTGGATTGGATGCAGGTAACTTGGAGGAAGCTTGTCAAAGTCGAACATTGACCTCACAATTAAGTTTTCACAAACGCACACGCACGAAATATATAGTGATGAAGAGGTAGGGGGGATTAGATGTATTTGCAGATTGATTGGTAAATATAATGATTAATTGTAGGTTGATGGTTTGAACAGAAAGAACAAGTACCGAATAAGTAAGTTAAAATAATAATAATAATAATAAATTAAATTACGGGTCATGATGGATGATTAATTGTAAAAAGCATGACCTGTTTTGAATAACAACACGCGAGTGAATATATACCAAATAATATAATTAACGATCCATGAGTGCAAATTGTACATAAGTATTTTTCAGTTCATGCTTTCAAGACAAATATCATGAGTGTAACATTTAATTTCTGGCCAGAACCCTAGAACCAGTTAATGTGATTAATTCGATCCTTTGTACAATTTCCATATGTGCGACTAATCGATACACATTCAATGGTTCTAAGGTTCTGGCCAATATTGCATGCATGGATGCTTAATCACAAATGTGTATCGATTAGTCACAAACATGGAAACCTTACAAAGGATTGAATTAATCGCATTCACTGGTTCTAGGGTTCTGGCCAAAAAGTACGTGGGACACATATGCATTGTTGATGGCCATAAAGTCATATCTGAGTATGTTAGAGATGTTATATCATAAGGCATTGCATAGTAACTTTTGGTTCCCTCATCAATATATATAATCTCACTATATATGGATGGATGGATGGATGGATGGATGGATGAGATTGGAATGAGTTGTGGTGTGGGAGGAATTTGAGTTTTGATGGATATTATTATACAAACCAAAGAGATAAAGCCGTTTTATAGATGTTGTTCTCTTCTACGTAATTAATGTACCATGAGTATGTGGATTGATCCAAGCGCACTAAAGCAAAATTTAGACGTGGCATTGATTTTAATTCTTCTGTTAACAAGTCACACCAGATAATATTATACTTAATATTAGAATTATTTAATTTTTTAATATATTAAAAAATTAAATAAATTAACTATTACTAAATTTAACTAATCGAAATAAATTAATATTATATACTATTTAATTTATTTAAATTAATTAATTATTATATTAATTATATGATTAATTTATTTAATTTTTTTAATATATCTAAAAAAATTAACTAATATATAAAGTCATTATTATGTACAAAGGTAGAATCTTGCCAACCCTTGATTACAAACTGCCTATTTCTCGTCTTGTTACGTTACTTTCTGGAAATTTGTTTGGATATGACAACAGACTTTTAGAAAGCAATATAATATTGAGCTTGAACTAATTTAAAATTAGGTGTTGGTGGGGAATAATTCACTATCCCACAGTCCACGCGCATGGAATATAAGGCGTACATTATATGCGCCTCTTTCACAACTTTTTCTGGTCAACCATGCACATTCTTGACTGTTTTTTTTTTTTGTCGGTACCCTGCATGCATATATTCCAAACATTCTTGCTTTTGCCCAATTATATCATTTTCCTCTATTAACATCTGTGCACTATCTTAATTCTTAGGTATAATTATTTAAGCTTTTTCTTTTGCCATTTTTGTTAACAGTGAAAAGTATGAAATATTTTAGGAAAAATCCTGAGGTGCCTATACTTTTTCATTCAATAATTCAATCCTCCATTTTTAATTGCTCTTAATTCCTTAAATCTTGTGTGTGAATTTTGGGAGAATTGTTTCTCTATTTTTAAGAGAGAATTAATTAGTTTTAAATCATAAGTTAGAATTTTCTTTCAACGGTATAATTTGGAAAAAAGAAAAAGAAACCAATACGAGTGGGTCTCAGTTACGTTGTTATATTATATGTATAGCAGTATTTATTTAAAAACAATGTGATGCGCGAGGGTATAATTAAAAGAGTTCGAGTCTCGTTGTCTTGCATCACCAAGCAATTTTGTTTTTAGCCAAACGATAAATACCTTAGGGACGTACGTAGTTCTGTTTTCAAGTGTAAAATATAAGTTTAATTTAATAATATTTAGAGCATTTAATAATAGGATACAATCTGTAAAATCCCTTGAATTTAAGGTCAATTATATATGACTCCCATGATATTTTAATGTTTATATTTAAACCCCATAAAATTTTAATTTTTTCATATTAAACCACTGTTGTTAGTCCACCGTGAAATTATTGATGGAAATTGTCATGTCATCTTAATAGAAAAAAGTATATCGGCTTCCTATATGATATCTTACAGGTGATCCTAAAGGATAAGAGACTTAAAATTGAGGTGACCATTAATTGCTTTCTTGAATGAGCTTCCCCGGATATCAATTGTGCCTTTATGAAGGGCTTGATTCCTCTTGAACCATATAGTACTGTGCTGATGAGAATGTTGATGCCTTTTATCTCGTCCCTCTCATGCAGCGGTTTAAAATAAATAATTATATTTATTTAAATAAAATTTTAAATTAAATTATAATTTAAAATTAAAATTTTAGATAAACTAGTCAGAGTAATTTATAAAATAATAAAAAAATTTATAGACTAATCAATTACTATATTACTCTTACTTTTTTTACACTCACTCTCCCTTTTCTTCTACTTTTTCTTATACCCTTTCTTTTCTCTTATTTCTTTTATACACCATCTTTACTTTCTTTTCTCTTTCTACACTATCTTTCATCTTTTATCTCTCCTCATTTAATACTCATATATTTTTTCGTAATTTATTAATAATAAAAATATTTTTAAAAATAACTATCTAAACTCAGAACTATTTTTTTTATAAGTTTTTTTAAAAAATTATTTTTTAAAAGTTATTAAAAAATTCTTTTTTTAAGGGCGCTTAATGTACCTATAACCATTTTTAGTTCAAGAAGCGCGACACAGACAAAAACATTAAACTTTGTCAATATCTATACTTTCTGACATCAGGGGCTTTGAATAATATCACAAACTATCGATAGGGAATAGCAAAGAAAAGCTGTACTTAATTTCTTTAATTTCTTGATTTTCTTTTTCTTTGACTAACACTTTCTTCAATATTATCTTCGATATGTGTACCATATGTATGCAGGTGGGCTGAACCTTGAGCACTAAGCGACTTTACGGTAACCTTTTCAAGACTAGACATACATAGCTCATCTGTGGATATAGTGAAAAAAGTAATAATTCCTTTTTGTTCAACACTATTAGTTTAATTACTTAAAAGAAAATTCTCATAGGAAATTATTTTAATTTAACAAATTACGAGTAATTCTTTAGCTTGATGTATTGGATCCAAATCCTTATCAGATATAGCTACTCTCTAGATTAAACACACTATTAAAAAAAGCTCGACGCTATTTTACTACAGTTAAAAGTAAACTCTAATTTAATTTTGTCAATAGTTAGAAAAAAAAATGAACATAATAAAAAAAAAAGATAAAATGAAAAAATTAAAAGATAATTGACTAATATATCAATAAATCGCTAATAAAAGTTTGATAAAAAGTTGAGTTATTACTCATAAAATTATGGGTTCAAATTCTTAGTATAAAAATTTTATTTGTAGACGATATATAAATTAATTTTTAAATCAAATAAACTTAGATATTAATAACTAAACACATTGTATTCTCTTATGCACTATATGACACTTGAAAAATAAGTTTAATTAATATTTATCTAAGTTCAAAAATAACTAAACACATTATATGACACGTTTTATTGATAATTATTCCTAAGTGCATTGAACAAACCATTAATATTTATGTATCAGTTTAATTAATTTCTTTGTATTCACAAAGGGCACTACATACATTGTTAATAATCATTGAACCATCATCTGATTTTACAGATCAATTCTCAAATATTTTTCTCGAGAAAAATATGAACAGATTGTTCTATGTATAACGTGCGTACTTTAATTCAAAGAGTATGTATGGATTTGTAGACACACACACATATTAATAACAAACTCTTTAGATACACTCCTCTTGTCCTATATATATACACATAACATATAAAAGATAAAGAGAATGATTTTTTTTTAATTCTAATTATAAGGGATATCCTTCACTTTTTTCTTATAAATTACCCCTATTAATTATTTGTATATGTTATTAAAATAATGGTAAATAAATATATTTAATAGAGGTAAAGCTAAAAACTAAAGTTAAAAAAAAATAATGCTTCCCCTTCTACTTTGTTTTTATACAATAAAGTTTAAGGGGATTCAGTACCAATTCTTCATTAAGATTAAGACATAGTCCTACGATTCAGAGATCACTTATAGAAAATTTATGAGATTGTCTACTAAATAAAATCTTACAATGTCAACGAGAATCGAACTCTCCATCTATTTAGATCAAACCTATTGATTATAATGTTAATTTAATTTCTTATTTATGGAAGATAAAAAAAAATATTAATTTTTTTGGCCCTGTCCATCAACATCGGATTCGGACCCGCCAATCATACGAATTTGGACGTACCTTTTGAGGCCCATATATAATTATATACTTTTAACAAAAGTTAATTCGACTGATAATCAATTTAATATAAAATTTTAAATTTAATTTTTAATATATATAAAAAAATTTCGTTAATAGACTCATATTATATTTAGGTGTGTGAAACGGGTCAAATTTAAATATAATCAGAATAAAATTCTAATAAATCAGATAAAAAATAATATATATATATATATATATATATATATATATATACACACTCTTTAAGTTCTCCCCTCAATCTACAAATGCATTACGGATGATAATTGCACAACATAAACATATTCGAATGACGAAAGGACATAGTCTACTAATGGAGAAAGAGTTATGTAATCAAAATTGCTTTTATAAATTACTTATTCAAATATTATAAATTTAAGTGGTCTTAACTATCAAGAACAGACGCTCTGTAATCTAGAAACAATATGACATGTGAGATATTTATATGATTAAATTTTTATATAAAAATAATAAATAATTTATTCTATTTAATATTAATATCATCTAAATAATTTTTTTATTATAGATTATAAATGAGTACAATTCCTTTCTTAAAAACTCTAATTCAAAAAAAAAAAATATGGCGTGTGGGATAACATACATCCATTTTCATAATAAAATTTGATCTTATTTGATTTGATTGCAGAAGAGGAGACTATTTGTTTTCGGTATTAGGGGGTAATATTTTATAAAATTTGATTTGATTGCAAGACAAGACTTTTTGTTTTTGGGCAGTAACGTGATCAAGGCAAAAAGCGTTCCCGTATTATTCTCCGCCGCCTTAATTAAAGATACAAAATTTATTTTTAGCCTGATATAAAAATATCAACTAAATAATGTCACAGTTTACCTAAAATACCGGCGCATTTATCTACATCAAAAATATAAAAATAGAAAACTAATTAAAAAATTAATTATAATTCTAAAGGTCAGAATTTAATTCACTTTGTGTATTATATTTGTCATTTTTTTAAATTAATTTTTTTAATATGTTATAAAGGTTATTTTAGATAAATTTAATAAAAACATATTTATTATAATTAATTAAATTATCTAATTTTTAATTAAGTAGATGACTAAAACAAAACCTCGCTCATTTCACGATTCATCTCAGGCTAGCTCTAGGCATCAGCACTATTTTTATAATGAAAAATACATAAATAAAAAAGAGAGAGAGTACTAAACGGATAATATTTTATTGAATTAGTGCATAATTTGTGTGTTGATGGAGAGAACTGAAAATCTGAAATATTCATAAACGAGGTGCACGAGGGGCTGCGTGGATAAAAATAAATGCAATATGTTATTATTTATTATAATATTAAAATTAATTTAAGTTTATATTATTTAGAGACAGATAGATGTTGGCCCTTGACGACTGATGCGAAGAAAAGGTGGCGTTGAACTATTCAAAGTGGAGAAATGACATCGGTAGCGTTGAGCAGGCCGATCTCGCGTACATATATTATAAAATTAATTACAATATACAAATTTCTATGTACTATTCTTAATACGGAAAAACAAAATTTTACTACCTACTCAAATCCTTAACATAAAAATTAAATAATTAATTTTTAAATATTAAAAATTTTAATTAAATTAATTATTTATAACATATTTATTTTAATTTTCTTAAACTATTTTCTTTATTCATGTGTATAAAAATTATTTCTTAATTAAAAATTACCTTAATATATATAATCAATATAAATATTTTAGAGAAAAATTATATAAAATAGAGTGTATTCTTATATTTAATATTAAAATAAATAATTAAATATATTATTTAACTTTTATATATTTAATACGAGAGAAATTATTGTTCTTAATGGGGATGAGTTTTGGTATCAAGAACTAATCACTGCTGTATGTCATTTGAATAGTTAAGATTGACTTTTTTACTTTTTTTTAAAAAAATATTTTAATATATATACTATAAAATAAAAATAATTTCTTTAACTATATTTTTTTAAAAAAATATTTTTTATTAAATATTATTAGTTAAAAATTTTAAATCTAAAGTATTAAAATTGTATTTGAATAATACAAATCTCATAGAAAATATAAGCATCGAAACTGGTTACATCCTTAGTCGTAGAGTTTATTTAATCCTAAATATCCTAATTTATTTTATCGTAAATTTATAATTATTTTACTATTAATGGCACATACTTTTGAATACAAATAATTAAAAAGATTTTTTAAATAATTTATTATAAATAACTAATTTAATTAATTTTTATAATTTATGTAAGATCTAGTATCTTCTAAAGTAAAAATTGGAGAGAATCCCATACTTTTGAATACAAATAATTAAAAGGAACTTTTAAATAATTTATTATAAATGATCAATTTAATTAATTTTTATAATTAATATAAGATCTAATAACTTCTAAAGTAAAAATTGGAGAGAATATTGATATTAATTATACTCGAGATTTCCTTCTTACATATTCTTTTACTTTTAAAAATCTTTTGGGGAAAAACATATAATAATTAAATATGACTTTTTAAAAACTTTAGGCTCATTTTTTTAATAAAAATTATATTGTAAAATAAAGTAAAAAATAAATGTTTAAAATACATGAAAACAACTGCTAGCTTGGTTTGACCAGTGGCTTTGGCATGGCATATGTCATTTTGGAACTCATACACACCACATTTAGCCCTATATATGGCAATCACGACGCAGTGCCTCGGAATCACATTTTCAGACTTCGCAAAGCAAATCTCAAATCATGGAGCATTTCCACCTCACCCTCCTCCTTCTCTTCGTCTCTTTCATCACTCTCCCTCTCTTCTTCCTCTTTTACAAGCACCGGTCTATGTTCACCGGCGGCAACCTCCCGCCAGGCAAGATTGGTTTACCAGTCATCGGAGAGAGCCTCGAGTTTCTGTCTACCGGATGGAAGGGCCATCCCGAGAAGTTCATCTTCGACCGCATGCATGAGTTCTCGTCGCAAATCTTCAAGACTTGCATTCTCGGCGAGCCGGCGGCGGTGTTCTGCGGCCCCGCATGCAACAAGTTCTTGTTCTCCAACGAGAACAAGCTCGTGACGGCGTGGTGGCCGGACTCCGTGAACAAGGTGTTTCCGACGTCGCTTCAGACAAACTCCAAGGAAGAAGCGAAGAAGATGAGAAAGATGCTTCCTCAGTTCTTAAAGCCGGAGGCTCTGCAACGTTATATAGGAATCATGGATGGCCTCGCTCAGAGACACTTCGCTTCAGGCTGGGAGAACAAGAAGGAGGTCACCGTCTTCCCCTTGGCCAAGAGGTATGATTCATTCATATTAATCATTCATCGTCTTATTAGCAGAAACTAATGAGTAGCAGGCAGCCTTATCTCATCTCTCCTTAGATGGGATCGATTATATGTTCGCACACAACATCATACACAACCAAATCTTTACAGTACGTTTAGATACTCTTTAAAATCACAAGTTTAAAGAGAAAAATTATCAAATACTTTCTAAAATTCAATAATTGACTATCTATATCAAAATTATAGATTTAAATTTAAAACTATAATTTTCTATGAAGCTAATTTTTATTTTTTAGCTTTTGAAAAGTTATTATTTATTAAAATAGTTTTTAGAACTTCTTTCTTCAAGTTATTCTCTAAAAATTAATCTAAACATATTTTTAGATAGTTTGTTAACAAAAAAAATAATCCCATTTTCTCTAGTTTTTCTCTATCACTATAATAGACGTCATTAATTAGAATCTCATGAGCATTAAAACCAAACCATAACTTTTTTTGTTTGTTTGTGACGAACGATGTATCGCAGATACACCTTCTGGTTGGCGTGTCGTATATTCATGAGTGTTGAAGATCCGAACCACGTGGCGAGATTCGCCGACCCGTTTCATCAGTTAGCTTCTGGGATCATATCAATGCCCATAGACTTACCAGGAACACCATTCAACAAAGCCATAAAAGCTTCGAGGTTCATAAGGAAGGAGCTTCTGGCGATTATAAGGCAGAGAGAAGTGGATTTGGCAGAAGGAAAAGCGTCAGCAACACAAGATATATTGTCTCACATGTTAACGACGAGTGATGAAAATGGACAGTTCATGACTGAATTGGATATTGCTGATAAGATTCTTGGTCTTTTGATTGGAGGCCATGATACTGCAAGTGCTGCTTGCACTTTCGTTGTCAAGTTTCTTGCCGAGTTGCCTCACATCTATGATCAAGTCTACGAAGGTGAGCCTCTAGCCAGCTATACAATCTCTCTTACGTACACTTTATTTCTTTCATTAACTAAACTATTTAGATAGAATAATTGACGATATAGTTGAAGAACTATAAGGAACATTATATTGATGCCAACAAAATTAGTGTACTAGGTAAATAATTATGCCAACAAAATTAATTCTTTATTTAATGAAAATTTTTAATCTGAATTATTTAAACTATATTTGGATAGCACAGATCTCAACATAAGCTTATCACCTTGATGAACATGGAAGCCGAGTCTCTTTTTCTCATTTTTTTTCTCTACTTACTTTCTCTCGTCTCTTTTTATATTCATCATTTCTCTCCCCCTCTCTATAAATAGAGATATTTTAGAAAAATAAATTGTATTTTTTACATATTTATTATATTTAACAAACTTCTTAATTTAGACAATTAAATTATTATTTGTAGCTTAAAAATAAGCAGGGAGTAATATTTAAATCTCGATTATTGTCTTTCTGTTTTTGGTGACAGATTATTGTCTTTTATATATATATATATATATATATATATATATATATTATTGTTACGTGATCATTCGGCAAAAAGGGAAAGAGAGAGAGAGAGAGAGTTGATCCTATTCCTACCCACGACCCTATCAATGATTTTGTACCCAGCACGAAAAAATGTATTTGCAAATGGCTGCTCCTTAGTTATTAATATGATGCAGCCATTTATATTAATTTACTTGACAGATATATCATTTGACTTATTGTTCTTGCCAGAGAAAATTGTCCATTTTCATTGTCACACGACATCTTGCAAGTCAAACTCTTTTGGATTTATATATACTTCATAGTTCCTATTTTCCAAAACAATTAATACATTCATTAAATTTCACGAATTCGCTTGCTGGCTTTTGGCTTTTACCTTTTACCTTCATCTATTTATTTATTCACTTACAAGGTGGGTTCATGCACCATCTAAATATAGTTCTAGAGATTTAAAATTTTCAATTCATGATTTTTAAATAAAAAACTTATAGTTAACATATTATCTTTATTTTAGATTCTGTATGTACATGTAAAAGTAATTTTTTTAAAAAAATAAAATAAGAAAATAAAACCGAACCATCCAAATTAAATCTAGAGATATTTATTCCTAGGAGAATGTAACACTGTTTTAGCATGCAAATTTTACCTTCGTTTTCTATTTTATCTTATTATATGAAGAGTTTGGTAATGAAATGAAATCTTGATGATCTTTTGCTCACTCTCTTTCCTTGTGGTTTTGTGAATACAGAGCAAATGGAAATTGCAAAATCAAAAGCCCCAGGAGAGTTATTAAACTGGGATGACATCCAAAAGATGAAATACTCATGGAACGTTGCTTGTGAAGTCATGAGACTCGCCCCTCCCCTCCAAGGAGCTTTCAGAGAAGCCATCAATGACTTTGTCTTCAATGGCTTCACAATTCCAAAGGGCTGGAAGGTACCATATACCAAAATGTGTATTGTAAAATATTTATTGAGTTAGTATTTTCTGTTAACCAAACTAACAGTATTAATACTAAAGAACTAATGACACACTTTATAAACTTAATGGAATTATTTGAATTATATCTTTTATCACTTCAGCAACTTATTAATGAATGTGTGCATGGTTGTCTCTTGATGAAAACAGCTGTATTGGAGTGCAAATTCAACACATAAGAACGCAGAATACTTCCCAGACCCAGACAAGTTCGACCCGACGAGATTCGAAGGGAATGGTCCGGCACCGTACACATTCGTGCCATTTGGAGGAGGTCCAAGAATGTGTCCTGGAAAAGAGTACGCTCGTCTGGAGATTCTGGTGTTCATGCACAACTTAGTTAAGAGGTTCAAGTGGCAAAAATTGCTTCCTCATGAGAAGATTATTGTTGATCCTATGCCTATTCCTGCCAAGGGCCTGCCTGTTCGTCTCATCCCTCACCACCACCAACCTTGAAACCAGGCCTTTTTATCTCTGATCTCTCTTCGTTACTAGCTTTTCACTGGTCTCTCTTCATTCTCTTTTAATATGACAAGTTTTCCTAATGATTTCACAATGAAACTAAATATATAATAATAACGGAATAATCTCTCCTGCATCTCTTCCCATCTCTCACCCTCTTTCTATCTCTGAGGTGTCATATTTTATACTCTTCTAATCCTTAATATAGGATTTAATTAGGAAGTTGCCCCTTCCACTAGACACAACAACCATACTATTTATAAAAATATGGAAATTGTCATTCTACTATTCTGATCCAATGTATAAATAAATGAAAATGAAGTTTAACGACAACTTAGCTTAAACGTAGAACAGATGTGCCTATTTTAAAAGGTGCAATACTTTGGGTATTATAAATATGTTATGCATATGATGGAGTTGTCCTAAGTGATATAACATATTCTTTTTAAATATTTTAATTATCTTCTTTAACTCCCTCTCAATTTCTCTTATTTGATTATTATTAATAGAATATTAATAGGGGTATATAAAAAATATATCTTATATTTAAGATCAAAATTACTTCTCCAATTATAAATATGCAGAAGATGTAACACATTTGGCTTTAATGGTTGGTTATAACATTAATGGCCATATGGTGAGGGCAAACTTTCATGTTTATGTATAGGTATCCTTCTATGAGAGATAATATTATTTAAAGTACTGTCAGATATTAAATGTGTATGTCTCTCCTAGTAGAGTATGAACATTAGTTCATCATGTTATGAGAAATTAATTTATTATACTAGATCTAATTCCATTCGTATTAGTCCATTATCACATGTTGTGTGATGGAACTTGGGTTTGAGGATCCAGCTCTCCAACATGTTAATTTTTTGATTGATTGAATGAATGCATTTTGTTTTTGGTGGTATAATGTGATAGATCACATTACTAACCGAAAACAAAATGTCTTGTTGTGCAATCAAATCAAACTTTGTCATCAAAAGTGGATGTATGTTATCCCACACGTCATATTGTTTCTTGATAGTTAAATTGGAGAAGTGGAATGAATTAAAGGATGAATACCACTTAAATTTATATTAGAATAAGTATATAAAAGTAATATTATTATATATCACCTTCGATCCTTAATATAAGTTGATTGACTTTTTTGGATAGGTTAATAAATCAAATAATGCTAGTTAATTAATTTTGATAGATTAAAGAGTATATAATATAATTTTTTATGGGTTAAATTTAATCATAATTAACTGATTTATTTTATTTCTTTAATTTACCTAAAAAAAAAGTTATTTAGTTCTCACATTAAGGATCTAAGGAATACTTAATTATATTAGTGAAGTAGACATGCTACCTAATACCAAATTAAAGTAAAGTTTAACAACTTAATTAGCTTGAAACGTAGAAGATGAACGTGCGTGCTTATTTCAAGAAGTCAATGAGCATTACTAAATATGTTTGAGCAGTAAGTTACGTAAAACATGTGATGGACTTTTCTTTTTAAGTAAGTGATTATCAAGATGCACAAGAATTTATGGCACACATCATATCCATATACACTATATGAATGAAATTTGGCGTTAATGGTTATATGGAAAAGCAAAATTTACCATAACAACAAATAGAAATTGACTCTAACAGAAATAGTTAATAATGATGAATTAAAATTTAAATCCTCATTATGAAAGAGGCCTATATTCATTGTTTGATCATAAATCCAGTATGTAAGTCCTAGTTGCCATTGATATCCATTTTGCCAATGATTATATTCTAGGAGACATAACATATTCGTTTTCCTTCTCAATTTGTTTTTTTGGTGAGGCCTAAGATGAGTTTTCTCAAGTTGTCCCCCTACTGCACCCCCTCGCCCTATCTGCCTTGCAATACTCTTGCGCACAGACCATGGGGGTCTTTTTATGTGGACGCGGCTACAAATATTTAGTTGTTATTGTCTTTTTTTAAGAATTGAATTTCATAGAATGATTTTGTTTATTTAGTTTTGGATAATAGTTTATTCATTTGCATTTTAAAAAGAGCTAATTTATACATAAATTTGAC
The DNA here is from genome assembly GCA_037074615.1 of Leucaena leucocephala. Classification (NCBI taxonomy): domain Eukaryota; kingdom Viridiplantae; phylum Streptophyta; class Magnoliopsida; order Fabales; family Fabaceae; genus Leucaena; species Leucaena leucocephala. The sequence continues at coordinate 35,082,086 of CM073520.1, read as the reverse complement.
AAGAGAGTATTTTTATACCTACATAACCCGTGGTTTTATGATTTGAATTAAGAATTTTGAGAGTTAATATTTTTTTTTTTGAAAATGTAAATTGATCTGATGCTCGCAGTGTTGGCCCTGATTTTGGCCAACAAAATTCTTATTGCATAAGCAGATTTTTCAAATAAATTCTTAGAAGGCATCAAATAAATTTACGATTTATCGAGTGGGAGTCAGCAAACCCCACGGGAAGCCGAGAAATAAACACTCCCTTGGTATAAATAATTCTCAAACGATAGAAGAAATATATACTCATTCAAGAACACAAAAAATCAGAGTAAATGAAACTTGGCACAGCCTTCAAAAAAATTGCACTCCCTAGGGTAAATGAGAAACTCGACCCCTCCAAATAATTAACATGAAAGATGACACTTACAAAATGGTACAAAGATATTGATAATAATGTACTACAACACCAACAACGCCTGCGGACCTATTGGCTATTTGGTTGGAGACACTGCTGAAGATCATTATGTTTGTGCCGCTGGAAAGATTCTCACAAATGCTACTTTTACTCAAACTCTCAAATAGTGATGACTAAAAAGAACTAATTATAAAACAAAAGTTTCTTTTTACATACATTCGAGTTCATGATTGGCTAACATACAGAACAGGAACCAGTCCTGCCATCTTGCCATCCCTCCCAGGGCGTTTCTTCTTAACCTGCAGCAACATATAAGCATGGGCTTCAACGGGTGACAAAACACATTTCCCAACAACGGTAAAAAATTACGGGACTTACATAAAACCAGCCATCTACTTCATCCTCAATCTCAACTTCTTCTCCAGCAGTTAAACTCAACTACAAGGTAAAACAATGATGTTAATTATCTCCGTGCTTGCACATAATATTTGCAGTTCTACCTTCTAGATAAAAATCATGACGAAATTGAACAGAACAAACGAAAGAAGACCAGCTCAGTGAAATGTTCACAACACATTAGCCCATGATGAAGTTAAGCTATATAAAGTTAACGGTCTGAGTCCACTCACCTCATCATCACCTCCTGCTGTGAAGTCATAAAGCGCTGATCCATATCGCACATTTCCAGATGAAACTTGATCTTCATCTCGAGACTCAAAACTTTGGCTTGCTAAGGGGTTTTCAAATGATTCATATCTTTTCATGATAGGAGATGAGTATGCAGGAGGCTCCTCTCTTATCTGCACAGTATTATTAGATTTAATATTGACATGGAAAATAAGATCAGAGGGAGCATGACTGGTACATAAAAAAGACAGTGGGATCTTACCGGAGAACCAAGACCCTCACCAAATGAGGAAGCGCCCCAGTTGGTTTGTGCCTTCTCCTGGAATAGATAATTTATAGAGAATCAAATTTCTATAAAGTAGGTTACTTATAAAGGAATCTATTCCCAAAAAATATTAAAATGCACGGGGAAAGGCACGTCAGATGTTACAATAACCATAGATTCTTAATAATGTATATACCCTATTTTGTGATGATCCATAAGTGGAAGGTTTAGAACTGAATAGTGAAGGGTAGTTCATTCCACCAAAGTGGGATGATATCGAAGTTTCAACTGATCCTGTTGATTCTGGAGAAGATGATCCCAATGATTTTGCATCATCTTCCTGTCATTACAAGAAGTTAACTAAAGTCATATAAACAATTAAGTATCCAGCCTCACATCCTAGGTTGAGTATAGTCAAGATTTGGGTCCACCCGTACCTCTACTTCTTCAGATTCTAGAAGTGATTTTGCCCACAGGTCATCATAGCTAACTGAGGGTCTAGAGATCATATTCTCCTCATCAACTTCAGGCGCATCAGTTCCAGCACCAGCCAAAAATTCATTAACCTAATACCACATAATCATTCAGGTTAAAGGACCATTCAAGAAAAAAGTTTATGCCCATTTAGTGTAAATGTACAAAATCATAAAACTAAGTGACGCTAAGACACTGGCCAGTATGATTTGTTTCCGCCTTTCGTAGTATGTATAAGTATAAATTTACATATTCTCAATGTTATCAATAAAAAATATACATCTTATCAAAATAAAGTTACAAAACAGTACCCCACCAAAAATAGAATTTTGAAAACAGAAAAGATTGACCACATCATACCCTATTCATTGCTGGTGCATTGTTTCCCCACAAGCCATCATCACCAAGGTTTGCCGCCCAAGCATTTACTAGGTCATCATCAAGTGAATCTACTGGCTCACTAGGTGCTGGTTTGGATTCATACATGAGATCAGATATTCCAGTAGCAACAGCTGGGTCACTCAACCCAGTTGATGCACTAATATTATGGCGTGTGCGATAAATGTCAATGAGTTTTGCACTGTCAAAATATAGAGTATCAGAAGCACAGATCAGGAAAGAAAAGAAATCCTCAAGAGATAACACTTCGAATACAACCACAGAACCATGCTAAGAGGCTCTTATCGTATCATCATCTAGCCTGAGCATCCTAAAACAAAGTGACCTGTTTATATGTATCATCTATAGCACTAAAGAAAGAGGTCCATAAGTAAAATTTTCACATTAAGTTACTGAATAAAACAGTGATTTTCCTGTCTCAATACATATTAAACTGATTCAACTATTCCAGAGAGCTGAGTCTTTAAATGGACCGACAGCCTCTATTTGTTTATTAATATGCAAATCTTTAATACTGGTTTGGAAACATTTTTTTTTTTTTGGGAAGGGGGTGTTTGTAAGAGGAGATAAGTTAGTATACCAGCTGAACGATGAGAAATATCCCCGTTACATTTCTTAGCCTCTTTGGCTTTTTCCCTAATTCTATTTTGGGAGGATTTCATATTTCCACCTAATTGCACCAGCTGAACAGCTTTCTAATTAAAATAAACAATGAGATATATCAAGTACAATGTTAAAGTAAAAGATAATCAATTTTTTAATTTTATGAAGTTATAGATGAACCTATAAATATGCAGAGTTACACGTCTGGCTTCTAAAAATTATAGTCTATTAAGATATGCAAAAACCAAAACAATAAACGTATAATGTACTATTTTTTTAAAATAATAATCTATCTTGATTTCTGAACCATTCCATTGTAGAAAATAAGCTCCAACTAGTTTCTTCAGTTTGAACAGAAATAATTTATGAAACCATTGAAAAAGGTATTGATGCAATTTGAGCAAAATGGTACCTTATTGGGCCCAAAGGCAGATACTTCGCTCTGGGTACGTAACAAAACAATGAGACAAGGTCCAATAACCTTTCATGGGTTTCATATAGTTTCTTCAGTTCATCATCAGTCCATTCTTTCTTAGCGTTGTCATGATTTCGCATCTCCCTATTTATAAGCAGAAAATTCATGAGCGTTTTATGATCAGGCTGACATATTTGAAGCAAGCACCAAAAAAATTACAGCTCTTACTTGATCAAATCATCTTGTCCTCTATACATTTCATCCAGAACCTTTATCATAGGACTTAATAAAACTCCAAGGCCGGTGCCACTTGCCCCTTGATCTTCTCCATTACTAAGATGCATATCTGAAAACTGTGACTGCAATCCACCCCGTGCTAAAGTATGCAGAAGCTCATAAATCTGAAGCCGGAAAGGCTCACCAGATCTGACTGCCATCGTTGTAAGAGCCTGAGCAGCAATAATGCGAATCTGTATGTCCATTCAACACATAAATATATAAATTACACAGCATATTCCCAGTAGAAGAATTGAACATTTATTTTGGAGTGGCAAGCTAACAAAGTAACATTATTCTTTAATATTGCATAAACTCATTTAACAAATGCCATCTGAAAGGGCAAAACGGGATTTCATCAACAAATTTCCTAAGGCCATAACTACAGGATTGAACAAACTACTCAAGTTATGAAACAGAGGAAATGAGTTGCTAACAATAAATACAGCTCAGACAAAAGTACCTCCCAGCTACCGCTGAAAGCACACCTCTGGAGCCGAGTCAGGGCACCAGCTAGAGTAGGATTACGAGAACTAGCGGCAGCCACCATTTTATCAGCATCTAACATCATTAATGCAGTACCAGGAGGGGTCGCAGATTCCCAAGCATATTCAGATGCAGCATAATTTGCATTTTCTCCAAGAAACCATACCTACAAGCATATGTTAGATTGCAGCAAACTGAAGACAGTTGGACTGATGATTGAATTTAAGACTTGTTGAGCGTAACACAATGCTTACTGCAGCTTGGACAAGTCTTTGTAATGCAAGAGCAGATTTTGGGTCAGATGCAGAAACCCTGTCCACTGAAGTAAGACCAAGCATAGATCCTGGTTGTGGAGGTGGTAGATCAAGAACAATAGTAACAGCTTCTAAAGCTTTATGCTTTCCCTCAGGACCGGCTCCAACAAGACAAGTCTGGAAACAAAGTACAATTCCAGTCAATCTTCCATTCTAGTAGAACTCGTCAAGAAAAACTAGAGAATGAGCAATTGATCAGAGTTTGTGCATGCTTTCATCTGATTGTAAGTACTAATACTTGTGTGTGAAAGAAGTTGGGCTACAGAAATGAACTGATTTCATCACTTTTTAATCAGTAGGTACCAAGCAGATCAGAATTGCAAGACCCTGTCAAGGTTGAAAAAATAAAACAAACTTACTTTCCACAATAGTTGTAGCACATCAGCATCAACCTTTCCTGGAACCTTGGTAGCGAATATTCGCGCAAGTTCAAGAAGAGTAACAGCCATGTCTGGAGAAGCCTTCAAACCAAAATTGAAATAAGGCAAAATTATGCTTGACATTATGGATGAATGCCAAAGGACATAAACATATATCTTACGCAATGTTCTACAAAATCGAAAATAATACTGATGATGTGACACAGTAATGACTTCCAGCCAGCATATGTGAGCACTAATGCAGTTTCAACATTTTTTCTCCAGTCACAAGCCCCACAACGCCCACAAAAGACAACATTAATTCCAAAGGAGTAACTGATTAGTTATAGTTATCCAGAAATAAGGAACATTCTTAATATAATGTATGTTGTTAATAATTTAATGTATGTCAAACAGCATGAGTGATGAAATCACATATCAATCATCACCAAAAGTTCATTTACCTTAAAACGAGCATGTAGAGTGAGCAATACATCATTTAACAATGCAGCTGGCCAAGCTGGATCTGACAGTTCAGATGCAATAATAGATTCTAGCTCATCAAATGAGTCATATGGGCTTTGCATCCAGATTAAAGCCTTGATTACCATGCCCCGTACATAAACACATTCGCAGGCAACGGTTGTCCGCACAACTTCCAATAGTGAATCCAATAAACCTCCAATGGTATCTCTGCCACCAGTCCCATTAGATATAGATGAAGTTCTTCTGATGCCTACGACAATTAACACTTAGAAGCTAAGCCTGCAATCAGATCATCTATACACAGAAAGATCATCTATATACAGAAAGACTACCCATTTATCAATACTGTCCACCAATCAACTTGGTTGTCACTTGGTTTTACACATTCAAGAGAAAGGGGAAAAGAAAAGGAAAAAATGATCTAAGTTTAAGTCTAACGAAGACTTGATAGTGTAGGATATTAACTCCCACATTAAGTAGCATAGGATGCTCAATAGGGTATTTAAGAGTGTTCTCCTACCTCAACATATAGCTTTAGGGTAAATTCCCTATCGCACTAAGGTCCCCATCAAAATCAAAATAACTAAAGAAATTTGAGGTCAAAATAGCCATAGACAGAACTCAAGTGGAGGGTCCCTATTACTTTGATTTACGGATTATGTAATGAATCCTACAATTTTAATAGAATTAAGGGTCACTATTAAATAGAAAGCATGTAACTGTACTTGCATGTCCAATGAAGTATTAAGGGTCCTGTGAGCTATTTAGATCTGTATGCACTTACTGGGATGTAACTGCTAAATAACCCTTAGAAGAAAAACCAGGGATTCCAACAAAAGCAAAGAAAAATACTCTAGCACTTCAATTATCTGCCTGTCTCCCTCTCACTTTTAGCCCCCTTTTATTCCCAACAACCAAATTAACTTCTTTTAGAACAAGACCAACACCATCCAAAATCTCATCTGAACATAATAATTGAGCAATAGGATCAACTTTGAGAAGCCAAAAACAAAACGCAAGACATAACTATAGGGAAATCAAGTAAGAATATTAAAACTCAAGGATCATGAGCCCCTTGCTACATAGTTGTCCTCAGATGGCCAAAAAATTCAATAACAATGTTATGCAAAACATACACTACTAAACGAGTAATGTTAATAATAAAGATTACTTTCGGGATGTGCAGTTTCATCTGAATCATGAACATCTGTAGCCTCTGCATATGTATTAACATGAGCTCCTTCGTCAATATCCTGTAAGCCCAAAGCAAATGCAGCAGCACGACTTTTACCCATCTCTTGAACTACTCTAGCTGCGGCATGGAGCACAGGTCTAGAAAAGCTACGGAAAGAACTCTCCAGCCTAGAGAAAAGCAGTAAATAACAGATAAGATGCCATTCAACAGTAAGCATTAGACAAGTATGAACAAGTGCATAAAAAAGTTTTCAGAACCTTCTCATTACAAGTTTTATAAGGGGCTGTGGACGTTTAGTCTTTTGAGATTTATCTTTAGAACCTTCCTTTGATGATGCTTCTGGTAACTTGAGAATCTCCCTGGTCAAACGATACCACCCAGCAGCTCGCTCTTCAGTCCTAAAAATAAGGGGGAAATCCAATCATTATAGCAGTAGGTTGATAGCATAACTTCTAACATGGATGCTAGAACTTAACCTAAGAAAGATCAAAATATGATGATACAGGTGGGAAAGTAGATAAAATTTATTGAACATAAAGCACACCTCTCCGTGTTATCGTATTTTCCCAGTACACATAAAATTGCTTCAAAACAGACTCTTTCACTGGGATCCAAAAGAAGTTGATAGAGCACTGAATTGAACTGAGATCTGATATCAGGCCTCTCTGTGCAAGCAAGTAAAATAGAAATTAAATCATCTCAAATTTCATAGTAATAAGTTCTCCTCAAACAATTCATGCTTTTGAAGACACCAACCATCTAATGCTCGAGCTCTAGATATAGAGTAGCACAGCCTGGCTAGAGAAACTCTTGCAAAAACATCATGCAAATGGAGAACATCTTGTAAAGCACCTGCAACATACAGCAAAACAAACCGGACAAAAGAATTTAATTGTGGTGGAACGAAAGCATGGTCATTAAATTCCACAAGGATTTACACCTGATTAAGCCCACAAGCAGTAAAACAACTCAATAAAGAAAAGGAAGTCTCTGATTTTCTTGTAAACTGTATGCTTCAAGAGTTTTAATTGTTATCACAGGATAGGTGAGTTCTCCATTTTCAGCAGGACCACAAGACTACAAAATCCTTACATAAGGAATCACATTTATTCTTGAGCCCCACAACAAGGAGGGTTTACCAGATGGTCTTTACGACAGGAAAAAAATCCTGTGACCCAGAATATAACTTGATATGGCATATCAATCAGGAAATCCTACCACGTACACCACCAACATAAAAATCATGGGACAACGGTGATGCAGTTTTCTAGCTTTAAAATATTCTACTGAACGAAAGAAGCATCCCATTCAATTTCAAATTTAGCCTTGCCTTTTTTTTCCAAAGGAAAATTGTAGGTTAAAAACAGACGAGTAAAATGTGGGACATAGAAAACACAAAGTAAATGATGCAATGCGTTGCACTGACTTCAAACTATGAAGAACATGGCCTTCAACAAAATTTCTGCTTTATGTATTTGATTCAATGAGCAATGGAACCTCATGAATGCAAGAGAACAAGAAAATGAGGATTTGAGGAATATTCATTCAACATACCTCCAGGCTGCACATGATTCCCTGCAGAAGATTACCCAAGAAATATTAGATTCAGGAGTTGGGGTGAGGAGGAAACTTTATTCCAAAATTACATTGTCAAAAAAAATATCCCAAAATATCACCGAAATGGAGAATGATTCTCAAGATTCACTAAGTTACCTAAGGCCATTGCGACAGCATAAGGGTCCATTGCAGCTAGCTCAGAAACAATTTCCAATGAATGCCTCACAGCAATAGGATCAGCAAATGAAATCCTGCAGTCAAGTCTGCTCAGTACTGTAAACTATAAACCAGCAAGGAGAAAGGAAACATCAATACCAGAACTCCCTCTCCATATAAGTTTTCAAATATATGCATTCCTTTTATTTTTAGACAACACATGTTATCATACAAGTCTTTTATCTTAATTATAGATTGCATAATTCTATACAGCATACTTTAGTTTGCCATGCACAAGAGCCCCTGCAGCAACGGCAATACTGTGCCGAACGCTGTTAACAACTATGCCAGAATAATACTCATCTTCATATTGCAAAGCAAAAGTTCTAAATGTCAAATACAAGAGCATCTAAGTAACTTACCCTTGTACAGCACGATGCAAAAATGCTGGATTTCCAGGATCCAAAGGAAGTCTTCTCAAAGCACTCAGCGCAGAATATTGTAGATTGCTCCGGATGATTGACTATATTCAAGATTATTCAGACACAAGATAAATAAGCAAATTTACAGCCATTAAGTTGAATGAACATCTTTAATAAAATAAGATTTATTACGATTAAATGGTTATAAGAATAAAAAGCTTAAACCTGAAACAAGTCATTGCGCAAATTATACAAGAATAATTGAGCAAGTTGACTAGAAATGAGGTTTAGAGAACGTTAAACAATCAAGTAACTTCAAATATCAGCTACTGCCCAGTCTTTCATGAAAAGGAACAAACAGAATGAAGTTAACAATCACTTTATCAAGTTAAGATGGAAAATTGGAGAAGAATTACCATAGGCAAAGATGATTTAAATTAAATTTTTGTTTTTAGTAACTTTTAATTTTAGTGATTTCTATATTTTGGTAAAGTTCATTTAAGTTAGGTTCTTTTACTTTTATTATAAGTTAGGTATTCTTTTATTTTAGTTTTAAGTTCCTATTATTATTATGTTTGGAGCTCTATAAATAACCCTAGGTTATTTTCATTGTTAGACTTTTGATGAATGGAAATTGAGATTAATTATTTTCTGCCATTCTCTCTCCGGGATTCTCTCTTCTCCCTCTATCTCTCTTTCTGCCACAATTCTTCCCCTATTTATACTTTTACCACTCTATTTCTATTTCTTTCTCCTTCCCCCCACCCCTGTTTTTCTTCATCGTTCTCCATCAAGTTACTTTCTATCTAGATGCATTACCGTTCAGCATTCTCTCCATATTCTACAGTTCTTCAATATCCTTGATAAACCTGTCAAACCTTGCCCTAGGCAATAATTTGGAGTGATATTGAGTTTTCTTCAAACTCCAAACCTTCCTCCCACTTAATAGTGCATGAATCTCTCCATATAACTGATAAATATCCATGCGGAAAAACTTTCTTCAAAAGATAGTTGCAAAACAATTTTACCTCCTGATCGCCACCTTTAGCACCAAGTATGCCTTTTTTCCGCTTTTGTGGTGCATCACCCACCTAAAACATTATAATAAAAGAGATTAAGAAAGCTCAAGCAACATAAATTCACAAATCTTAGGACTATGCAAGAAAACGAAATGACATATTAACCACTGCCCTTTCAGATATGGTGAAATCCTCATCCGTATATCCATATAAATATAATAAATTATAATTATTTTAAGAAAAGCCACACAACTTATAACTTATGAGCAATGCTGCTCATCTTAGACTCTATCCAAAGCATGCGATCAAAATCTAGTTTTACAATATTGTTCAAATAGTTTATCAAAATTAACATGCTCCAAGGAAGCACACCAAAGTCAAAATTATTGTTCAATTAAAAAAGGGATAATGAACCTTTTAGTCCCTCAAATCTGCCTCAATTATCAATTTGGTCACTAAAGTTTAATTTTTATCAATCAAGTTCTTAAAGTTTCATAACATACACAATTTAGTCCTTATAGTCTGAAGACATACAATCGTAAACATACGTATGGTCTAATCATTAACTCAAGGATGGAACCTCTTCACAGATTGCAGAAAAAATTGTTGGAAAGATGAGATCAAATAAGAATATAAAATTGTATATGACGCTTTAGGGCCTTGATTGATAAAACTTAAACTTCAGGGACCAAATTGATAAGATCAAAAGTTTCATTGTCCCTAAAAAATGCAGAAATAAAGTTTAGGAGACAAAAATCCTAGAAGAAATTTAAAAAAAAAATCAAAAGATCAATTATTAAATGAGTGGGGCAAGCCAGCCCAAACAAGGAAAAGAAAGTCATAATTCTCTGTAACAGTAAGCAGTCTCTTATAGCTAATAAATCGCAAGGACTAACAACATAATTATGTCCTCCAAAGTATTCTTTTAAACCACCAAGTTTGTAGAAATATTCATATAGCTAATAAAGACTATATGGTAGCACAAACCTTCTCCAATATGCCAAATACAATTTCATACAGTCGGGACAAAATTTCAGAACTATTTGAAGGAGCAGATGTAAGAGCCTTCAAAGCTTGCAATCTTCGTGCATGAACTTCAAAGAAACCAAATAAATAAGGGTCAAGACTATTTCAACATGGCAAAAAAAGGAGATTTAACTTCTAAAAGTCAGTCAATTATGAAATTTATGGAAATTTCAATGTTTGAATAGGTCTTATCCAACTTCACATGAAGACCATCTGCAGAAATCTGATAATCTATTGTACACTATTACTCATATGATTCATTTTGTTTTGTTATAATGTATGATAAATAGTTTATCATAAGGAAAATATGCCCAAGTTCACAGACACTTTAGATAAAGCCAAGCCCCATGGTCAGAATATTAAAGGATATTTATGTCTGCCATTTTAGTAATTTTAACTATTGTGACAAACCTGCCCTATCAATTGCCAGAGGCTTCATTCCCCTCCCAAGCAAGAATTTCCTTCTGTTCATCCTCAATATTCTGGCCTTCCATTCATTATAAAGTATCTCATTTCTCTACACATTCCTAACCTCTAATGTCTCAATCTCACTTCCAGTTAAATATGTCACTAAACAAAAACTAGAGAACTCTACATATGCACAACTGCAGAGCAAGAATTTCAGATTAGCAATCCATGAAGCAACAGTTTCTCATTCTCAGGTCAATTTTAACTTCTAAGGGAATACATACAAGTGAATTCACAAATAGAGACATAAAACCTTGTGCCACAAATGGTTAAAAACACCTCAAGTAAAATGGGGGGCTCACATTCAACATCGGCATTTTTTGCTTCTGCAGTAAGCTGTTCTACTATTCGTGGTACAACATCAGCTCGAGTAACACCTCCAACAGCATCAATGTCAGCCAAGGCATCCCAGTTTGGAGTGGGTATCCCACCCCCTGTACCCACACCTTGGGCACCGGTGTCAGACAAAATTCTGGCCAGATAGTAATAGACATACCGCAGCACACTTCTATCTTCACATTGCTGGTCAAGCTGTAGAAAAAAGACAATAATATATTATTTGACCAAAACAAGGGGTAGAGAAATTATGAAAGCTCGATTTTGCCCATGAAATTCCGAAAGAAAAATACCGGATATCCCATAGAATAGACAATTCTGTGGTAGGTCCATCTAATTCATGAAGGCACCACAAATAGTCCATGGGAATATAGGGACACACAAGGAATGGCATCTTAAGAAAATCAAGTGGAACTGAAGACATACCATGAGAAGTGAAGGTGCCAATGACGGGTCCACAGAGTTATACACGGCAAGTTTTGGAAATACGTGGCGCACGAGTTGCCGCTGAGAATTTTTCTACAATTAAACGATCATCAGGACCAAACTATGTTACTAGAGTATTCAGTGATGAGAAAAATATGATCTTGTCAGTTCATGAGTGCCAATGCTTACTTGATCAGATGTGGCAGCTAGTTCATGAATACTTCTGGCGAGTTGGGAATATGAAACTGGCTGTAAATACAAGTTCACAACACATCAACCACACAGAGCTATACATTATCATTTCCCCTTTTGTCCAAATAAAAGCTTCAAGAGTATTTTGAACATTTATTACCAATTCGATAAGAGAAAATAGTAGCACAGCTTTTCAAGTGCGACGAGCACAAGTGATGCTGTTAAACTTAAAACCAACTATCATACTACTCTGATAATCTCCGATCTCTTTTAAAACATTGAACAGAGCAACATATTGATGGAATATACTAAACCAGAGCTTGTTAAAGAGAAATTGAGATAAGCAATTCCCAACCTTTTGCTTCTGCTTTTGCGGCATTATATTAGTCCTAACTGGGGCTAAAGCAGCTTTGGCAACGGTTAGAGTGTCGGTCTGGATCTGCATAAATGTGGCTCTCTTGGACTTCTTTTCCCCAGCCGGCTTGCCAAGCGCGGTTGGCTGAGCTGCCGGAGCCGCTGTCGCTGAAGATGAAGCCGCAGACGAAGTTGAAGCCGTGGACGACGCCGTTGTTGGGTCCGCCGTGATTAGATCCATAAGCGTCGTCCCCGATGAGTCCTGTAGAAATCCGAATGAAGAACATGTTCAAATTCAGAGGGGAAATCCGAAGGAAGTGCAACGTAATGCAGAAAGAACAAGAAATGAAGTTTAGAGGAATTACCGCCATCAGAACTGTTTGTTGTCTTCAGATCAAATTACCAGACAATTTGCACTTGGGGTTGTATACGCCCGTTAGTTGGTACTTCGTCAAGAAGGCCAAACATGAAAATGGGCGAAGTACCCAAATCACCCATTTTATCTGTCTCTACTTAATCAAATAATTTTCTTGGTGCTTTAATTATCATATTATTTGTATCAGTTAAAATTGTAGTTATAATTTTGTGGTATACATTGAAGGCCAAAAATAAAATTCGTTGCGTCTCTTTTTCCTTATATATTGTTACATTAAATTTAAATTTTGAGGTGAAAATGAAAAAAGAAAACGTATTTTGGACCAAGGTCCCAGCTATACATACATACATATATATATATATATGTAATTTATTAATTCTCAATTAAATTTAGTATAGTTATAGTTTAATTTATCCGCCACATTGAAGCCATGAAAGTAAGGGAAATGTGGGATGGAAGTCATCCATAACAAAAAGCTGATATTGCCTTACCACATGCAAAATTTCCGACTCCAAAACATGTCAATAACATTTCAAACAGACCTACTTGTATGATATATCAAACAATTATATTTACAGAGATATCTGGCAAGCTGTAATTGGAGATGGATTAGCTTGGCTGTGGTCTAGGGTCTAGTGGTCTACCATGTAGGAAATGTAGCAGATCATAGCCGTCATAGCTGTAAGACCAAATGAAGATTGTATTTATGCATTTGCACAGAGAGCCCAACATTCTTTGTAATGGGCTTAGTGGGCCAATCAAGGATCTCCCATCATCAAGCCCACTTCTCATACAATTTGTGAACCCATTCATCCAATTCAAGTTTTTTTTTCTTTTACCCACCCGATTCATTTGAGCTTTATCCCGATTACATCTGAATCCGACTCACATCACACACCTGCTATGGTGGGTGAGTCTCCCAACAGGGATTTTCTATATATGTTAAAACTTAAAGTCGAGACCTCGCTTAAGCGATACTGAACCGCTTACCACTCAGACCAACTAGCGTTTGTTCCAATTTAAGTTAATGTATCAATGGGTGGGTGGTAACCACATTTAATATGCAGTAACTGATTGTACCACATTGAAATATGATTCTCAACCAATGCACTAGTGACACCTATAGCTTGGTTATTCTTCATATCAAGAAATGGTAACATATAGTTGGGACTTACAATTGAAACATGCTGCAAGATATTGGAATTGTGTGACTGGCACTCTAGTAAATGATGATTTATGTAATTCGGTGGGAGAGGCTTCTGCACGATCTAGGCGGAAAAAATAAAGAGAGGATAACCGTTTTATACATTATATAAAACTCATGATCACCTCTCTCTTTCTCTCTCAATTTAGACTCTACATCCATCTGAATAGAATCTATATCCATCATTTGATCTACATATAATTGAATATCATTAATTTTTTTTTTAAAAATGATGATATAATAATAAAGTAACACTGCTATTGAATAATACTAATAAAAAAATCATATAAATATTCTATATTTAGATTTTTTTTTTTGTGATGGATTCTCTAATCAATATGCTAACCAAAGGAGGCCAACAAATAATATGTAAATATAATAAGGTTTCTCTTTAATAACCAGTGAATTCTCCTAAATATCTAAATGCGTAAAAAGTACACAAGTTAAACCATGATGAGTTAAGTAAATGTCCTTTAAGAAAATCCAAAGAAAATGAACACGTGTCATTAATTAATTTGGTTGAACCAAATTATATACATTAGCCAGTAAATACATAGTCATCATAAGATAACTCAAATCTTTTTATATCCACAAAGAGATACAAATTAATTATATATTATATGAATTATGAACGTATATATTAATTAAACATATATTTCACAAGAATTCTTTTATATGACTTTCTCTGAACAAATAAATGCACGTACAGTTAGTTTATGCCATAAGGATAATGACCCAGAAATTAAAGAGAAAAGTATGATGGATAGCCATATATATATATATATATGTATATATATAATTCAACTGGAAAATTCCCATACACATGAGTATGCTAACAACAAATAAAATCATATACACAGAAAACCTGGTGATTCATTCAATCCTAAATATTTGACTCAGTATTTTAATCTACAACTCAAAACTCCGGCCCATAAGCATCAAACTATGTCCCGGCCATCGACGGAGTTATTTGAGCGATCATCGGGAGCTTTAACAGACAAAGAGGAGGATATTCGAGTTCGACAGATAGGGCAAGTGTTGTGTAACTTGAGCCATGGGTCAACGCAACGAAGATGATAAACATGGCCACAATCAGGAAGCAATCTTAACATGTCGTCTTCCATATAATCAGCTAAGCAGATGGAACAAGAAGAAGAATTATTAGAAGGATCTTCAATATTGCTATAAGAGCTTTTCTTTATCTCAGAGTAGGAGAGCTTGGGGAAGGTGTTGATAGCGGAGTCATCGAGCCCACGTTCTGCCACGTCGGGGAACTCCACGACGGCGCCAACTGGTATGGTGGCGCCGGCGTCGGCGGAACCAGGAGGACGAGCAAGGAAGTTGAATATAGCGGGGTTGCCGGAGAGCTGGCGAAGGCGGAGGTAGGCCAAAAAGATGGATAGGATTAGAACGATGGTACCAAAGGTGAAGGCGAGGGTGCCGCTGTTGAGGTTCATCTGTAAATAATAAAGCCAGAGAAGCTGTTGAGGATGGATCTTTTGGCAATTCACGGAAGCTAACTATAGGTCAACTATTTCTTTGTTTTCACACTTTGTTTCTTTCTTCTTTTTTTAATAAAAGAAATACATTTGAAGATCCAAATGTTACGAGGGGAAATTGCGAAATATCTCCCACTGAAAATTTTCTTTTCCAAAAGTATTTAAAAATTTATTTAATCAACTCAACTGGTGATATAAATTCTTTTTTAACTATATATAATTTATTTTAAACTATATATAAAACATGAAATATTTATATATAGTTAATGTTATATACAGTTAAAAAAAGTTGTATTTATTAAAAATATATTTAAAAATAAATAAATCTTTAAATGTCTGTGTACTAAAAAGAAATCAAAAGATCAATTATTAAATGAGTGGGGCAAGCCAGCCCAAACAAGGAAAAGAAAGTCATAATTCTCTGTAAACAGTAAGCAGTCTCTTATTGCTAATAAATCGCAAGGACTAACAACATAATCATGTCCTCCAAAGTATTCTTTTAAACCACCAAGTTTGTAGAAATATTCATATAGCTAATAAAGACTATATGGTAGCACAAACCTTCTCCAATATGCCAAATACAATTTCATACAATCGGGACAAAATTTCAGAACTATTTGAAGGAGCAGATGTAAGAGCCTTCAAAGCTTGCAATCTTCGTGCATGAACTTCAAAGAAACCAAATAAATAAGGGTCAAGACTATTTCAACATGGCAAAAAAAGGAGATTTAACTTCTAAAAGTCAGTCAATTATGAAATTTATGGAAATTTCAAGGTTTGAATAGGTCTTATCCAACTTCACATGAAGACCATCTGCAGAAATCTGATAATCTATTGTACTCTATTATTCATATGATTCATTTTGTTTTGTTATAATGTATGATAAATAGTTTATCATAAGGAAAATATGCCCAAGTTCACAGACACTTTAGATAAAGCCAAGCCCCATGGTCAGAATATTAAAGGATATTTATGTCTGCCATTTTAGTAATTTTAACTATTGTGACAAACCTGCCCTATCAATTGCCAGAGGCTTCATTCCCCTCCCAAGCAAGAATTTTCTTCTGTTCATCCTCAATATTCTGGCCTTCCATTCATTATAAAGTATCTCATTTCTCTACACATTCCTAACCTCTAATGTCTCAATCTCACTTCCAGTTAAATATGTCACTAAACAAAAACTAGAGAACTCTACATATGCACAACTGCAGAGCAAGAATTTCAGATTAGCAATCCATGAAGCAACAGTTTCTCATTCTCAGGTCAATTTTAACTTCTAAGGGAATACATACAATTGAATTCACAAATAGAGACATAAAACCTTGTGCCACAAATGGTTAAAAACACCTCAAGTAAAATGGGGGGCTCACATTCAACATCGGCATTTTTTGCTTCTGCAGTAAGCTGTTCTATTATTCGTGGTACAACATCAGCTCGAGTAACACCTCCAACAGCATCAATGTCAGCCAAGGCATCCCAGTTTGGAGTGGGTATCCCACCCCCTGTACCCACACCTTGGGCCCCGGTGTCAGACAAAATTCTGGCCAGATAGTAATAGACATACCGCAGCACACTTCTATCTTCACATTGCTGGTCAAGCTGTAGAAAAAAGACAATAATATATTATTTGACCAAAACAAGGGGTAGAGAAATTATGAAAGCACGATTTGGCCGATGAAATTCCGAAAGAAAAATACCGTATATCCCATAGAATAGACAATTCTGTGGTAGGTCCATCTAATTCATGAAGGCACCACAAATAGTCCATGGGAATATAGGGACACACAAGGAATGGCATCTTAAGAAAATCAAGTGGAACTGAAGACATACCATGAGAAGTGAAGGTGCCAATGACGGGTCCACAGAGTTATACACGGCAAGTTTTGGAAATACGTGGCGCACGAGTTGCCGCTGAGAATTTTTCTACAATTAAACGATCATCAGGACCAAACTATGTTACTAGAGTATTCAGTGATGAGAAAAATATGATCTTGTCAGTTCATGAGCGCCAATGCTTACTTGATCAGATGTGGCAGCTAGTTCATGAATACTTCTGGAGAGTTGGGAATATGAAACTGGCTGTAAATACAAGTTCACAACACATCAACCACACAGAGCTATATATTATCATTTCCCCTTTTGTCCAAATAAAAGCTTCAAAAGTATTTTGAACATTTATTACCAATTCGATAAGAGAAAATAGTAGCACCGCTTTTCAAGTGCGACGAGCACAAGTGATGCTGTTAAACTTAAAACCAACTATCATACTACTCTGATCATCCAATTCAAGTTAATTTTTTTTTATCTACCCGATTCACTGAAACTTTATCCCGACTATATCCGAATTTGAACTTCATCACACACCTGCTATGGTGAATGAGTCTCCCAATAGAGATTTTCTGCATACGTTAAAGCTCAAATTTAATATATCGCTTAAACGATATCGAGCTACTTACTGCTCCGACCAGCGTTTGTTCCAATTTAAGTTAATGTATCAATGGGTGGGTGGTAACCACATTTAATATGCAGTAACTGATTGTACCAAAATATATATATATCCGATAACTGAGTTCTCATATGTTGGGTAGTTGTAGTGTCTTTTAGGATGAAATGTAGGCTATTTTTAAAAAAACTCAGTTTAGTTTAGAATATAGGGTTTTAGTAAGTTATTCTTAAATCTAACTCTAATAATGAAATATGATTCTCAACCAATGCACTAGTGACACCTATAGCTTGGTTATTCTTCATATCAAGAAATGGTAACATATAGTTGGGACTTACAATTGAAACATGCTGCAAGATATTGGAATTGTGTGACTGGCACTCTAGTAAATGATGATTTATGTAATTCGGTGGGAGAGGCTTCTGCACGATCTAGGCGGAAAAAATAAAGAGAGGATAACCGTTTTATACATTATATAAAACTAATGATCACCTCTCTCTTTCTCTCTCAATTTAGACTCTACATCCATCTGAATAGAATCTATATCCATCATTTGATCTACATATAATTGAATATCATTAAAATTTTAAAAAAACTGATGATATAATAATAAAGTAACACTGCTATTGAATAATACTAATAAAAAACTCATATAAATATTCTATATTTAGATTTTTTTTTATGGATTTTCTAATCAATATGCTAACCAAAGGAGGCCAACATATAATATGTAAATATAATAAGGTTTTTCTTTAATAACTAATGAATTCTCCTAAATATCTAAATGCGTAAAAAGTACACAAGTTAAACCAAGTTAAGTAAATGTCCTTTAAGAAAATCCAAAGAAAATGAACACGTGTCATTAATTAATTTGGTTGAACCAAATTATATACATTAGTCATCATAAGATAACTCAAATCTTTTTATATGCACAAACAGATACAAATTAATTATATATTATATGAATTATGAACGTATATATTAATTAAACATATATTTCACAAGAATTCTTTTATATGACTTTCTCTGAACAAATAAATGTACGTACAGTTAGTTTATGCCATAAGGATAATGACCCAGAAATTAAAGAGAAAAGTATGATGGATAGCCATATATATATATATAATTCAACTGGAAAATTCCCATACACATGAGTATGCTAACAACAAATAAAATCATATACACAGAAAACCTGGTGATTCATTCAATCCTAAATATTTGACTCAGTATTTTAATCTACAACTCAAAACTCCGGCCCATAAGCATCAAACTATATCCCGGCCATCGACGGAGTTATTTGAGCGATCATCGGGAGCTTTAACAGACAAAGTGGACGATATTCGAGTTCGACAGATAGGGCAAGTGTTGTGTAACTTGAGCCATGGGTCAACGCAACGAAGATGATAAACATGGCCACAATCAGAAAGCAATCTTAACATGTCGTCTTCCATATAATCCGCTAAGCAGATGGAACAAGAAGAAGAATTATTAGAAGGATCTTCAATATTGTTATAAGAGCTTTTCTTCATCTCAGAGTAGGAGAGCTTGGGGAAGGTGTTGATAGCGGAGTCATCGAGCCCACGTTCTGCTACGTCGGGGAACTCCACGACGGCGCCAACTGGTATGGTGGCGCCGGCGTCGGCGGAACCAGGAGGACGAGCAAGGAAGTTGAATATAGTGGGGTTGCCGGAGAGCTGGCGAAGGCGGAGGTAGGCCAAAAAGATGGATAGGATTAGAAAGATGATACCAAAGGTGAAGGCGAGGGTGCCGCTGTTGAGGTTCATCTGTAAATAATAAAGCCAGAGAAGCTATTGAGGATGGATCTTTTGGCAATTCACGGAAGCTAACTTTAGGTTAACTATTTCTTATTTTTCACCCTTTGTTTCTTTCTTCTTTTTTTAATAAAAGAAATACATTTGAAGATCCATATGTTCCAAGGGGAAATTGCGAACTATCTCCCACTGAAAATTTTATTTTCCAAAAGCATTTAAAAATTTATTTAATAAACTCAACTGGTGATATAAATCCTTTTTTAACTATATATAAAACATGAAATATTTATATATAGTTAATATTATATACAGTTAAAAAAAGTTGTATTTATTAAAAATATATTTTAAAAAAATTAAATCTTTAAATGTCTGTGTACTAAAATTTTCAGCAATTTTTTAATAGGGAAAAAAATTTCCCAGGAATTCATATTGAATTTTAAAAAAATCATTATAAAAATTTAACAAAATTTTTTTTGTATTTTTTTAAAAGTGTAGCGGTATGTTTCTTAAATCTCTAATTTAACAGTAACTTTAGGATCTCGAAAATATCTACAATTTTAAAATATTTTGATAGATGGGTCTTTAGATTAATATACTTTCTTAAAAAATTATAAAAATAATAAAATAATAAAATATCTGGAATTGTATTTTTTTTCAAAAAATTGATATTAGATATCATAATGTATATTAGTAATTTTTTTCTTGAAAATAAATATATTTTTTTAAAAAAAACTTATTACAATTGGGGGAGAAATTGGATGTTTAGTTGTATTTTTCTCTCTATTTTATTATTTTTTTTCTTGCGTATTTATCGAGATGGGTGTTGGTTGGCTTCCAAATTTGGTATAAAGTATATTCCATTTATCCCAGAGAATTTGATGCCCAAGAAAATTGTGATAATGCTTACGAGTCTTCGTGCCTTTCTGTACCTTGAATGATTAATATAACTATATAAAATGATTATTATTTAATATCTGATAAATTTCATTTAAATTAATGCGAAAATTTGGTATTAAAATAAAATTCGATTCTGCCTTTTCCTTGCATCTCTTGGTTTTTTTAAAAGGAAGTATGTTGTTCGTGGGGGTTTTGTGTGTTTGAATTATTTATTGATATAAAAAATGAAAGAGGCCAGGAGTTTGAGGGAGTGTTGATTTTAACGGCAAGAAAGATGAATATTTTACTATCGGAAAAAAAATTATGAATATTTTAACTTCGAAAAATGAATAGAAATTTTCAAAATACATAATATTCCTACCTTTTGGTGACCCTTAAAATTCATAATAAATAATATTTCATAATTATATATGATGATGTGATTTTTAAAGTAGGAAAACGTGCTGAAAAGTCATTTCTTGAAAAATTATAACATGCATTATGTGGTCCGAGAGAATGAATTTAATTACCAAGGTGATGTGCAAGAAATCACCACGATGACTTCAAGCATTCCTATACCTTGAACGAATAACATATCTATTCTATTATATATATATAGTATCTTAAAATATTTTGATATTTTTAGAATTTTGAAATATTTTGTAGATACCTTAAGAACTTTAATATATATTTTATATCTTACTATTGGATATATTAAAAAATATTTTAGGATACTGAATATATCTAAAAAATATTTTAGAGAATTGGATGCACAAAAAATACTTTTAAGATACTAGACATATTTAAAACAAAAATTAAAGTATTGAATGTATCACAAAATATTTTAGAATATTGGATATATTTAAAAAAATATTTTAAGATGCTAAATACATTTTAACTCTTAATATAATATATATAGGAGTTAGTTTGAGATTTAAATTTATTTCTAAATATAATAATTTAATTTACTTTATCTCTCTTATTTTGTCATTTTTTAAAATTAATTTATTTAACTTATAAATTAATATATAATATAATATTTTATATAGATATTTTAGAGAAGTTGGATTATATTTAGTATAATTAACTAATTATATTATTCATTTAATCTCTCTAAATTATTATATTAAGCATGGGATAAGTATATCCAAAGATAATTGAATAAAAAAAATATCAAATGATTTAGTGCCTGTTCAATAAAAATAATTTGTTTTTCAGTGTCCAACACCCTTTCTGAAAAAGAGTTTGATATTTTAAATTGACTTTCTGTCAAAGCAAAAAACAAATTGGTTAGCTCTTCCCATACAAATTGGTCCATCTTAATCATTAGTGTTGTAAGGTAAAATGGATTATTGTAATTTTTAAAAAAGAAATGACACATTAATCAAAACAACTATTTGCCAACTATCTTTCAATATTACATCTTCATCATCATCACTCTTAAAATAAAATGAAGGTTGATCAAAATATAGAAACCATAATAATCTAGCTTGTGTGAGAATGCATTGATCGATCCAAAGCAAAACCAAACTAGCACTTTGTACAACTATATAATAATTTAGCTTAAAAAATGACTGTAGTGGTTGGATTCTTTTATACGTAAAATTAATAAATACTCATCATTAATATAAGATATATTTAAATAATTTAATTAAATTAAAAATAATAATTAAATTAGTTAATATAATATATTTTTTCAATTATCCTAATTATTTTTCTTAACTTCACTACTTTTTACACAAAAATTAACTTTTGAATTAATTTTTATATTTATGATCGAATGAGTATATCACAATTACTAATAAGTTATTAGTTGAAGTGATATACGGTTTTACTATTATAAAAAAGATAATATAAATTTAAATTATATACAATATATTAATTATAAGAGGCAAACAAAAATTTATTCCGATATACGTTGTGCTTAATCTATCATCTATACTAATACACTCACTTTGCACAATCCCCAAGCATCTCACTTGACACACGCGCTTCCCCTTCCTCATCAATTATATTCCTCGCGAGCATCTCCAATGACGCAATACCACAATGAAGACGCAGTACAGTAGGCTTATGCATCCTCTGTCGCCAGCGATGATGGCTGCAGAGACGCCGAAATCATCTCTCTATACCCTCTCAACTTGCGATGATGACTCCCATATGTAAATGATATAGAGGGATTCAGTTTAAAGAAAACAAAATAATATATATATATATATATATATATGCGCCCGCTACTGGGCTTTTCTAACATTATCTGGACAACAAAATTCCAATTATAGAAAACACTGCAAATAAAAAGAATAATATTGTTTTTATAACCATCTAAATTAAATTCAAGTATTGCTAAATTTCATTGGGGACAATTCTTTTAAATTATTTCCTGTATTCATTGGTAATTGAGATTTCATGTTTATGCCTAAGCAATCAAAACTTTTTTACTAAGATCAAGCCTATTGGTAAGTTAAAGAACAATGATATTTTGGCAACACCTATATATGATTAAACACTTACAAACTCAAGCCCCAGATCTTGCCAAGGGAGTAACTTCAGCGAGTGGAGTTGAAACCGGCGTCGGAAGCGGCGAGGTCCGGCACAACGGACATGAAGAGTTCATCCTCAGCCACATATCAATACACTTCTGGTGAAACAAGTGACCACAATCCGGCAACTCCCTCAACCACTCACTGTCACTGAAATCCCCCAAGCATATCGAACAAGTAGCCTCCGCAGAATCACCACCACCGCCTTTCCGATCACGATTCACTTCTGAGTATAGCAGCACCGGATAACTCTTCAAAGTCGCTTCATCCACACCTAACTGTGGACTGTTCGTCCCCGGAGCATCTCCGATGCTAATGGTGTGTAAACCAAAGCTTACGTTGCGAACTCGTGACAGTTGCGTCGGATTCATGGCGATTCTGCGAGAGCACAAGTACAAGATTACGGTGATGAAAGCGAAGAGAAGGAGAATTCCGGTGGATAGTCCGATGGAGTAATAGGCGTATCCGCTAAACGACGGCTTAGAGCCATGCGCCTGCGATGTGTTGGTGTTCATCGTCTTCTTCGAATTTGATCAGATTCTAGAGAAGAAGAACAAATATAATAGGAGGATCAAATTAAAGTGTTGAGAGAACGAAGGAGTCGAGTTATAGATAGATGGTAACGTGTATTTGGTTGGTAAGGAAGCCACAGATTTTTTATTTATTCTAATTATTATCTAAGGTCAACTGATGATATCTGTAGTTGCAGTATAAAAATGGGAAACACATGAAGAAGTCTCCTAAAAATATCACTTGAACTTTAAAATCTAAATCATTTTTATTTCTTGTACTTTAATAACTATTAATTATATAGGATAAGAAAATAATAAAATATTTTTGTAAAAATATTTCACCAATACATGTTTCGTATTTTTTAACAGAAACAATATGTACATCGTCAATATCCATGGTCAATATATGTAATAAATTAAAATCTAAGTACCCACGTACATTTTGGGGCCTCTTAAAATAATTATTTTTAAATTTTAAGAGATAAAACTCATCTTATTATTTACTTCGTCATATAGAACAAAAATACTTTTTTTAAGCTAATCCAAATGGATTAGTAGTCTATCAACTTAGATCAAGGTTTTGTAGTATTTTTATTTTTGAAGATTTAGTTCTTCTGGTTAAAATTTTTAATACTACCAAATATAATTGCTACATCGACTACAAATTATTGTCTCTGTTTTTGGAAGAAGTTGTTTTTAAAAATTCTAAAATTTTCATATATGAATTAGGTCCAAAAAAACATATTTGAAAAAAAAATCTTATTATATTCTATCAAAACTTAATGACATCATAATCATATATATAGTTGATCATAGAATGTTGAAAACTGTACAATAGATTAATTAAAAAATTACTATACTAAAATCTTACATTTGGGATGTTGACTTCATATTTTATATTGGTGGAGTAACTTTCCCAACAACTAGAAGAAAAAGTGGATGGCAATCAACTTGGCGTGAATCGAACTATAAAATTAATTTGGTGAAATCATCCATCTGGAAATTTAATGAATGTTTTCCAAAGTCAACCTTATCTTCAGTGATTTGAAGAAAAAAAAAAAACTATCTAACGTAATGAGTCTTTGACTTCAATGGTGGAGACGAACATATGTATGGCGATCGATATATATATATGTGTGTGTGTGTGTGTGTGTTGTTATAAGTTAGCTGTTTAAAACTCAAATTCTGTTTTCTTTAATTATATAAATAATTATGCTGTAACCAAACTGACCCAAAGTGAATCCTCAACATCGTGCCAGATTAAAATAGACACTTATTTTGCAGAGTGGTTATTAGTGTGCTTATAAGTAGGATTATGTGACCATTTGCATTTTGCCCAGTCCATCTTATAATATTATTTACTTCATTAATTTTTTAGTGTCATGTGTATGCATTCAGTACACATACATACTATCTTTAATCTTTAATATAAGAGTTAAATAGAAAATAAAATTTGATCATAAATATATAAGATATTAATATATTTTATATATAATATCTATCATTTTTTAAAATTAATTTACTTAATTTATAAATTGACATATAATCTAATATTATATATAAATATTTAAGAGAGATTATGTTAAATTTATTATAATTAACTGATTTATTTAATTTTATTAAAATTAATTTACTAAATCTTATATTAAAAATTAGAAAAAATGTAGAATATCATGTTAGGCGTTGGCTACATAATTTTTTTTTTGCTTACCATAATATTTATATATATGTGTGTGTCTGTACAAATTCAAACGTAAGGTTACCTCTTAAAACTCTTGAACGGTTGGAATGTCTACATTATAGGCTGATCTCAAAAGTCTTATATTTGACCTGACCGGGCAGAGCCCCGCTGTAAATTTCTAACCGAGAATTACTCTCTCGTCCTATAGAAGACAAATTATTAATGTAAGATCCCACGAAGTGTCAAAATAAATAAAAAGTCTCAAGGGAACTGTGGTAATGGAATGCAATTTTGAAAATGCGTCACTGCCCTTAGTATTAACTAGACAAGGAAGCAGAGGCTGTGTCGCCCCCCGATTCACAATTTCCCTCAATCTGAATATTCATTCAGCCCTCAGAACCCAAAATCTCATTCAATCTCCGGTCTCTCTACCCTCACAGGAAGCGAACGCCGTTGAAGTTCTTCACCGTCGGCGTCATCGTGGGAAGAAGAGCTAGAAGTCGACACCCTGGAACACTTTGCACTTCTTAAAGGAAAAACTGCAGGGGAGATTAGGGAACTTTGCGTTTCTCATTCGATAATTATTATTAAAAAAATTATAATTAAAAATTTATTAAAAATATATATTTTATTAAAAAATAGGAGTAAGGAGAGATGAGATAAGAGAGAAGAGAGAAGGTATAGAAGATAAATGAAAGAAGAGAGATAGTGAAAAAGAGAGAGGAAATAAGAAATATAGTAGAAAAAAAGAGGAAATAGAGTGTAAGAAATAATAATAGTAAAATAATAATTGGTTAGTCCATAAATTCTTTTATTATTCTAAAAGTTACTCTCAGTAGTTTATCTAAAATTTTAATTTTAAACTAAAATTTAGTTCAAAATTTTTTTTAGATAAATATGACTGTTTATTTAAAAAAAATAAATTAAAATTTAGGTTAAAAATCTTTTTAAAATATTAATTTATTATTTTTCAAACAAATAATTGAGTAATTCTAGTACGTAAAATATCCCTCATTATATGTCCTGTTTACCTTGATTGTAAGCTAACTAAAATTGTAATACGTTGATGCAAAAACATGTAATTATTATATATAATTATAGCTTGTACTTTATCTTTATTATTTTATCACCATTATCAAGATTTCAATGATCCAAATTTTACATTTATACAAATATTATACAATTTTATATAAAATATATAAATAAATTTAAACAGCCAAACTTTGTATATTATTATTAAATAATTTTTAATCATTTTTTCACTATAGTTCTGAAATGTTCTGATCAAATTTTAGTAATTTAATTTTATTCATGTATTTTTTAACTTATTTACATATTCTTATATAAAATTATAATAACATTTTTATAAAATATAAAACCTGAACCATTAAAATCTTGATCCAATGGTAATGGAGGGGTGGAGGAGAGAAATTATGTCTTGATACTTTTGAATAATTAAATCTCTTGTATATGATCTTATAGTAATTTTTCCTATTTTTATTGCTTTAACACATTTTAAAAAATATAAAAGGCAAATTTCCACGAAGGAATCCAAAACTTCAAAGCAAATATATGAATTAGTGTGTTTTTCTACCATTTCTAAACAAAATACCAATTACGCATAACATCATTATGGGCCGTTTACATTAATTTTTAAAGAATAACTTATAAAAAATAATAATTTAAAAATAATTTTAAATAAATTTTTTAGAGAAAAATTTATTAAAAAATTTAATTTTAAATATAAGAGTATTTAGATGATTATTATTAGAATAATTTTTATAATTTATAAATTATTAAAAATTATATAGGATTAAAAAAAGTTTGAAGGCTGCCATTGTTTTCTCTTCCCTGTGTCCCTCCTCAATCGTTCTGTTCATCACGCTAATTTGTACTGTCCATCATCATTGTTGATGACCTCGCCAACAAGCCCAGATCTCCATTAATAGTGACGCTTTCAAAAGAAGATAGAGAAGAGCGAGTCGGTGCAGAAGAAGACAATCACCCAGATCTTGGATGGCGAAGTTTCTACCTTCTTCATTGACCACCTAGATCTTTGCTGCAGAAGGGAAGAAAGAGAAAAAAAAAAATGAGCACAATGATAATTAGTAAATATATAAACTATTTTTTCTATCTAAAAATTAATTTTTATTAATTTATATAAAATTTAAATTTAAACTAGTTTATAATAAAAAAATATTTATAGAATTTAGATAGATATTTAATTATTTTTTTTAAATTATGATTTGAACTAAAAATTCTTTTAAAATTATAATTTTGAGTATAACTAAATATTCACTAAATATTAAAAAAGTTATCTGAGTAGTAAGCAATTTAGTATCGCTTAAATAAGGTCTTGAATTTGAATTTTGGTACATGTAAAAAAATTTTATTAAAAGATTTATCGACCATAACTAAATACGTGATATGGGTTAAATTTAGATATAACTAAGATAGAGTTCTGATAAATTGGATAGATAATAAAAAATACTCACCATATAAATAACTCGTCAAAGTTTATATTATGCTCAGAACATACACAATGCTGTGGAAGAATAGATACAATAAGTACTTTATTGGAGATCGATATAGCATATTTAACCACATACGTTGTTAATGAAGATATGAAACTCCAGGTTTAAAAGATTAACGGGGAAATCAACACAGTACCAAGAAAACGAATTGTTGGAAACCGGATCCAAATGGGTATATCCACGAAGGCTTTGCCTATATTAATGTAAACGAAGCAATTAAAAAATAATTAAACTATTTAATATGATATGTGATTTTAGAATATTTTAATCATTGTCACGTATTTTTTTGTTAAAAAATGCTCTATTAATGGGAAAAAAAATAAAAACGTGAGTCTTATTAAAAATAATATTACCTCTCATTAAGGGTAAATTTAATATTACCTCTCATTAAATCATCTCATTATTTACTATAACATATTTTTCTTAAAATACTTTAATCAGTTTCCTTCACTCTATCCCTCATTTTCTTAATTAATAGTGTTAATTTAATAAAGAGTTGATAAATTTAAAAAATAATTATATTTAGAATTAAAATTAATTGACTAAATATATTATATATTTAGAATATTAGGTTAATATTGAATACAAATTTTTTATGGACATCCCGTAAAAAATTAATTAAATATGATGTGAAATTTTCATAATTAAAAGCAAGTGAACATTGCTTCACCAAAAATGAATAAAGGTGAAGATATCTGTTATCTACACAAATATTTAATACTTAATATAAAATTTATTTAATTTATTTAATTAAATTAAAAAATTAATTAAATTATTTAATATAATATGTTATTTTAGAATACTTTAATTATTTTATTTAATTTTTTATAATAATTATTAAGAGAGTATTAAAAAAATTTAAAAAATATAAAAAATAGATATACTATATCTAAGAATAAGAGGAATATAACTTTAAGATCAATTCTTCAATTATTAAAATTTGACCAATTTCACCTTTTGAAATTAACAAACATACAAGATTCATTAATTTTTTTAATGGTTTTACTGGCTTTAATAATAGTGCCAATACGCTAAATAATAATAATAATAATAAATAGTAATAATAATTGGAAGATGCTGTATGCAGTGGAGGGGATAATTTAAGCAACTGCATATTTATGTGGGTGAGCTTAGATTCTTATGTCTGACTATTTGTAGGATGCACAAGGACATCTACCTCTGTCATCTCATTTTCATCTTTTTTGTCACGTATATTTTTGTTAAAAATTCTATTAATGGGAAAATAATAAAAACGTGAGTCTTCTTATTAAAAATAATATTACCTCTCATTAAGGGCATGTTTTATTATGTTTATATTTTAATATAAATATTAAGGTAGCTGAAAAAAAAATTAAGATAAAATAAAATAAGAATAAAAAAGCAGCATAAAAAAACTAAATCGAAATTTGTTTGAGAAAAGCATATATTAAAAACAGTTTTGGATTTTAGATTGATAAAAACGCAACCCCAACATTTTTAGATGGTAGATTGATAAAAACGCAACCCCATTTCGTGGGTTGCGTTTTTATTACGCATTTCGTGGGTTGCGTTTTTATCCGTTGGACATCTCTCAAATCATTAAGACTCGGGCGGTGGCTTTCTTGACGGGACCCATCGCCTCCCGTTTACTGCATAGATCATCTTCGCTTTCTTGCATCTCTCCCTTCTCTTTGCTTTTCCTTCTTCTCACTCACTGTGACTGTCCGGATTCTGCGGTTGGAACCGCCTCAATGGTCTAGCCAATGACTCTGATGACTCCTCTGCCACTAATGTGATCCAGGTTCCTTTTTTCTCTGTTCTTCGCTTTCTTTTTGTAGCTGTTCCTTCCTTTTGTACCTTTCTCTCTTGTTTTTCTTAGTGGCTGGGATTTTCGTTCACTGATCCGGTTTCCCAATTTGACTTTTTTCCCCTTACAACAGCAGGAGGATGATGAGGTGCTCGTTCCCCGCTTCGACTTTCCAGAGGGTCCTCGTCGCTAGAAGGTAAATGCTCTGCATGTCACTTAGAGGTTTCTATTTAGAAATTCAAACACTTAATGCCTATGATGATAATACTTAGCGCGAAAATAATCTCACTTACTGTTATCAGATATTGTCTTAGGGCAATCAGTTTAATGATTTGGTCAACTATGCTCAACGTAAATTGAGCGCTAGGCCTAATGAAGTCGAAGCAGTTCGCAATGTTCATTTTATTTTTTTTCTGTTGGCAAGGCTGTTATTTGGGTTGGCATGTGGGTGTTATTCATTGTGGATATTCTCAGGGCCTGGTCTAGTTTATTTGGTCCATTTAAAATTATGAATATTTAAAAATCTTTCCTTTGTTTTATAAATGGCATAGTGGTATGTATTACTAGTTGAGTTACTTATTTTTAATGTTTTCACATCTATGTTTGCCTTAGTTGTCCGAGCGGAAAATAGTAGTGCAGTGGAAACTCCTCCAGTGGCGGACGACTCACCATCCGGGAGATTCACTTGGACCATTTACAATTTTTCTAGGCTTACAAGAAAACTCTACTCTGATCGGTGGTTACAACTGGTACCTTGATTTTTTACATTTATATTTTTGGTTGAATTAATATCTTCCGGTATTGTTTTTTCCCCAGTGAATTGCTATATGCCATTGTTTTGACTGTTGGTTCTGATTGCCATTGAATTGCAATGAACAGGCAGATACTTATATTCCCAAAAGGGAACAATTTGATCATTTGTCAATGCATCTGGATGTTGCGGATTCATCAACATTGCCATATAGGTGGGGTAGATATACTCAGTTCAGCTCGACCATTGTTAATCAAATTTATAACAAATACTCAATCTGAAAAGGTACTCTCTAGGTGGGGTTGTTTTATGTATAAAGGAGAGCATTGCAGCATTTTTCTTTATATACTCTGCTATATACTTAATTAAAATGGAGCTCATAAATGAAAGTTTTATTGATTAAAAGTATATACTTAATTATAGTCTGAGGTGGTTAAGATTCAAATTATATTGATTCAGTTTCTGAAATGAATTGTGTCATACATTAATGTGGACCCCAAACTCTCCTAAGAATTGCTTCTTTCCTTGGTAAGCTAAAAGTAGTTCCACCCACCCCAAATATAACCATATTTTGTTCCTTATTGCGATAGCATAATTGTTTATCACAAGTGTAAGCATACTTGGTGTTGGAAGTGATGTTGATTTCAGTTTGCTAAATTTCTTGTAGGGATCTCAATTAGGAGGCTGTCATGGTTCATTGTGACTCCACAAATTAAACTTGAGCCACCACCCAAAGATGCTAGAGAAAGATTTGAAGAAAAAAGCTACTCGAGTGGTTGCCTGTTTCACATCAAGGATAGGAATTCAAATTTCAAAACCCTCAAGCAGCTTAAACACACTAAGTTGTCTCTTTCCTTAATTGCTCTTTTCTTACTTGCATTAACTGTGGGATTTTCTTTTTATGGACAAGACCAAGTTTGGGGGAGAGATTATTAGAAGGCAGTATTTTCCTTCCTTTAGCTAGTAGTTGTCTTCCTCTCTCCATAGCCTCCCTTGTTTTATTTTTGAATCCATTGCTTGGATCATTAGTTTATATTGCATTAAGGACAATGCAAGGGTTAATTGTATGTTTGGGGGTGATTTAGAAAATTTTTACCTTTGGAAAATTTTATTTTTCCATCTTTTAAAAAAAAATAGTTTTGGAAGGAACAAAGGCATTTTGTGTTGATTTTGAGGTTTCATGAAGGAAAGTTGATCGCATGTACTAGGATTTATGTGATGATGCATTGTTTAGCTTGATTGAATTATGTGAGATAGTATAGCCCTGTTGGAAGGAATTTTGAGCCTCAATATTCAATTATTGTGTGATTTTTTACTTGTCTCGACTTGCTCTTCAGAACTTGTCCTAGTTCTTTACATGACTACCTTACACATGTGCAACTCATTTATATGATAGAGGCCTTCATTTTTGCTAGCTAGTTAGACCAAATGGCCTACCCTTCAATGAATGTATCCTTTGCTACCCTTTTGAGCCTACTGGCCTTCTCATTCCATTATTCATTGCATACCCCTTTTCATACAAGAATGCATAAGTTATTTCAACCCATCCTAATTGGAGTATGATCTATGATTTTAACATGGATTGACATTGTACAATGTGTTACCATTATCATTACACGTGTTTGTTAGTAGTCAAGGTGCAAGCAGGCAATAGTAAAAAAACAAACAAAAGAAAAACAGAAAAAGAAAAGGAAAAGAAACAAAAAAATTCTGCTTCGCTGGTTTAAGCTAGCTTAGTAACCGGGGGTCTTCATCACCAATGTTGATCTTCGCGTCAAACGGCTAGTAAGAGCCATGAGCATGCTAGTAGCATCTTGGTGCCATTGAGTTATTAACGCTTGAGTAACCGGGCCTTTGTATCACCAATATGAAGGTTCGCGTCAAAAGAGCATGTACATAACGGCCTAAGAAAGTTGGAAGGAAAAATGGAAAAAAAATTCTGCTCCGCTGGTTTAAGCTAGCTTAGTAACCGGGGGTCTTCATAACCAATGTCGATCTTCGCGTCAAACGGTTGGTAAGAACCATGAGCATGCTAGTAGCATCTTGGTGCCTGAGTTATTAACGCTTGAGTAACCGGGCCTTTGTATCACCAATATGAAGGTTCGCGTCAAAAGAGCATATACGTAACGGCCCAAGAAAGTTGGAAGAGAAAAAGGAAAAAGAAAAAGAGAGAAAAGAGAAGAAAAAAGAAAGAATAAATTAGCCCTGCATCCTATTTGCTTGATAAGAAGTTTGATCATCATTAAATACTCCACAAACACTTGAGCACCATGTTAATCCTACATTAATCTTCCCCATTCAATGCATTCTTGAGCACTTCATTCCACACCCTTACATTACAAGCCACAAAGACCTCTTGATTTTTGATTGCATATGTAATGGGTGGTAGAGAATTAGAACTACTACAAGCCTATGGTAGGGTGATTGAGCAGGTGAATTGAGCGAAAGGAACCCCTATACTAGTGAGTTGAGTGATACACTTTACATCCTTGTGTGGCTATCTCACTTGTCTTGCTAAGCTCTGCATCTAAACATGAATTTTTGTATTTGTTATTGATGACTTTGATTGCATACTTAGTTCCTTGGTTGTATTTATTTGAGTTCTGCAGTTTGAGTCAATTCAATTTGTCTTTCTTTTGGCCTCTTTCCCTCTTTATTTTCATAGTTGAAGCCTATTTTCAAGATTGATTTTGCCCATGAATATGAAAGTCTGTGTGGTTTTTTTTATTTTACTTTTGCATTTTTTGAGACAATTCAATTTATCTTTCTTCTAACTTATTTATTTTTCATATTTTAAGTCTATTTCATGATTGATTTTGTTTAGGAGTGCAAAAATCTTGGTATGGGGATTTAATATTTCCAGTTATTTTCATATATTTACCTATCTTATTTTGGTCGTTTTGTACTTTAATTATGTTAATTTGGGGTTTATTGGCCTAATTGTGTCCAATACACACAAGTGCCCCACACTAGTGCATCTCATATGCGTCAAGCATTTTGTAATTTGTTTTCTTGAGATAGTAGAGTTGTTTCATTTGGTGCTTGGGGCTTCTATTTTTGTCCTCTTAATTGTGTTTTAACATGCATGTGAGTACGTTGTTTTTATTTTTTTTTTTGCAGAAACACAGCACTATATCTATCTAGAAGGAAGCATCTCATAAGCCTTTGACCAAGGCTTTTGTATGGGATGTATGTGATTCATTTATACAACATGATGTCTAGCAGCTTAACAGGATTTTATGGAAATTGTTCTCAAACATGTTATCAAGAACATTAGACTTTCTTACTGGCCTAGGGAACTGTTGTTGAAGGAACCATTCAGCAGTTATTTGAAGGCCATCATATGAACCATATCAAATCATTATGGACTATAAGTGAAGAAGTCAAAGGCACGCATTCTAGGAAGAGGTTGCTTAGATCACTATTTTATGCAATCTTGATTCTTATGGAATTTGGGATATTAAATTGCGAATCTTCAGTTTGAAGTAAAAGGCTGTCTAGATATCTTTGCTTCTTTTGACCAGTATGTGGAAGCTGAACGGCGTGAGGGTGATAACAAGTATTGTGCATAACAGTTTGGTCTACAGGTAAAATATGAAACTGATTTTATCTATTATGGTTGCTAATCTAGCTTCTTTGTTTTAGATTAGTTAAGGTTGATACCCTGATACTAAATCTTTCTTTCTTTCTAAAGAGGAGTTCTCGCTATTCTTTAAACATTATGATCCTGCAAAAGCTTTCTGTCCTTTTTTCTGAGTTTAGTTAATAACTTAGAGTTTCCTATTTTGGTTTCATCAGGTATGTTGGGAGACTTTTTGTGGAATGCTTTGGGAAGTCTGTGGACATATTAGCCAAACTAAATTACACGGCTGGATTTGCTCCTGAAGAAGAAATTGAACTCTTTGAGGCTAGTCAAATTGCTTATCAAGAGAGGGAAATAGCGCATATGTTGTGTCTTCTACATTCAGGAAATTAAATTTGAACCTCACGTTATGCGTGAACGTGTCAACGAGAAGATTGCATTCTGTGTTAATCAGGTAGAGTAGGCTTTTTGATATGGAATGGTGTTTTCCCTTTCATATTGTTTCTTTGATAGTATTTCTTACGTATTTTGCGTATATGTTACCAGTATCTCCTTTGAACTTGCTTACATATGTATCTTACTATGCCCTCTCTTAATTTTGGGCAGTTTGAGGATGGAGATATTATATTCTCTCAGAAGTCTGCACAAGTTGGAAAAAGGGAGAGAAAAGAAAGAACATGTTGCTAAGCTGGGTTGTGAGTTGTGACACTGAACATTTGTTGGTGGGACAATGAAGAGAAATTTCTAACAAGGCTACTAGCGCAAAGCTAAAGTTATTCTTGGAGGCAGAAATGGGGCAGATAATGTTTTCCTTGATAATTTCTTCTTCCATTGGTTCTTTTGAATTTGATGTACGGTGTTCTTGGGTATGAAATTTCACCTTTATGTAACTAAGAGGGACTTGTTTTTTGCAGCCTATTCCTCTACTAGTGAGGTCTAAAGAGGAGTTCTTGCTATTCTTTAAACATTATGATCCTGCAAAATCTTTCTGTCTTTTTTTCTGAGTTTAGTTAATAACTTAAGAGTTTCCTAGTTTGGTTTCCTCAGGTATGGTGGGAGACTTTTTGTGGAATGCTTTGGGAAGCCTGTGGGTATATTAGCCAAACTAAATTACACGGCTGGATTTGCTCCTGAAGAAGAAATTGAACTCTTTGAGGCTAGTCAAATTGCTTATCAAGAGAGGGAAATAGCGCATATGTTGTGTCTTCTACATTCAGGAAATTAAATTTGAACCTCAACGTTATGCTTGAACGTGTCAACAAGAAGATTGCATTCTGTGTTAATCAGGTAGAGTAGGCTTTTTGATATGGAATGGGGTTTTACTACTCCCTTTTATATTGTTTCTTTGATAGTATTTCTTACGTATTTTGCATATATGTTACCAGTATTTCCTTCGAACTTGCTTACATATGTATCTTACTATGCCCTCTCTCAATTTTGGGCAGCTTGAGGATGGAGATATTATATTCTCTCAGAAGTCTGCATAAGTTGGAAAAAGTGAGAGAAAATGTGCATAACCCTCAGGTTTAGGCTTTCTCAAAACCGGATAATGTATGTCTTCTGTTACATTCTTATTTTTGCACACACAAAACTCATTTTCTCCCATTTTAAGAAGCATGAAAATGGAAAAGAAGTTAACCTTAAAAATCTGATGTGTTAGATATGGAGCTCTATACTGAACTTTCGCCTTGGCCTACGTAGGCAGTACTCCTTCATTTCCTGATAGCTTAGTAATAATAATAGAAAAAGGGAGAGAAGGCTTGATTGTTGAGATGAATGAGTATTATTAGATCTCATCTCCCTTTGGCATTAGTTTTCCTCTGATCACTTGGGTTGACTTTTTCCTGTTAAGGATGAAAGGAGAGAGAAAACCTTCTGCTTAATTTAAACTAGACTTTATTTTGTTGAATAAGTTAGACTTTTGTTATAGAAAAACTAATTATTAATCAGAGAGGAATTTTTTTTTTGTTTTTTTCTAGAGCCTAATATCTTCTATTCATGTTTTAATATCTTATAGTGATTTTTTTACAGTACTTTAATTTGGAGAATGTATATTTCCGCAATTTGGATAAACCAAAAGAGAATGAATTTTGTCTTGAGTTGTGAGTTTCTTGTGTAATTTTGATTTGCTTGCATTTTTCTATGACCTAGAGTGCCCCCATGAATTTTTGTGGATGCCAAGATGTGCTGTATCATTTACAAAGTTAAAGCTCGCAACTATGACGATGTTGTTGAAAGGGTAGCACAACGTCTTGGCTAACATCTCATAACTGCTACTCCCATCTGCCTAAACCATAGTCTATCAAGTACAGAGGAGCATTCTCTGACATGCTGGTACACTACAATCAAGTTATCAATTCTAAGATATTTTCTGTTGTTTAAAAGTTGCTTGTAAAAATTGTTCGAGAGGAATTTCAACATATGCTAAGTTCTTGCCTTTTGGTTTTGTTTCTAGGCTTCTGATATTATATATTATGAACTGCAAGGACTGCATAAGTATTGGATATTCCTTTGCTAGAACTGCAAGGCCTAAAACTCTTGAGATTGCTTTTCCTCACCACTGCCAAGGATGAAGTGAGTATCGGTATTTGTTCCTTTCACGTATCATGTAGTTGTAGTGTCATCGTTCTATATCAAGTCTTACGCTTTTAACGGATCTACCATTTATGAGGTCATGTTTAATGATGTTGGAGGATTCCATTTTGTCCTACATTGTAATTATTTCCTTCTTATCAATTATTTCCTTTCCCCAAAAAATGAACACAAATATAGATAAATTTTTGGATCAAGTGGTTCATTCACAACTCTTCATGCCTTTTCACGGTATTGAATGTGACTAATGTTGGATGTCCACAAGTTATCTTGTTTTACATTGTTTTGTTTTCCATTCTTTATTCTCTATCTTTTTGGGTTCCACCTGATACAACTAGATTTGTTTTTTTTGCAGTCTCTGAAGATTTCTCCTGTCCATTTTGTTTGGTTAATTTTGCCAGCTTCAAGGTTTATCTACTCCTTGATCTTGACTTCTCTTATTGTTGAAGGCATAGCATTGGACTTTCCTACTTGCATACGGAACTGTTGTTGAAGGCACCAATACAACAGTTATTTGAAGGCCACCACATGAACCATATCGAATCATTGTGGACTATAAGTCAACAAGGAAAGAATCGTGTTATGGCATGCATTCTAGGAAGATGTTGCTTACGTCAATATTTTATGCATTCTTAATTCTTATGGAATTTGGGATATGAAATTCAGCTTGATGTAGATATGAAATTCAGCTTGATGTAGAAGGCTGTCGTCTCTCCATGCTTCTTTTGACAAGTACGTGGAAATGGAACAGCTTGAGGGTGATCACAAGGGCTTCTTTCTCTTGGATAAGATAAGGTTGATACCCCAGATACTAAATCTTTCTTTTTTGGCTCTCTGATATTGTTATCACTTGACTTATCGCTGTTTTATTATTATTTTTTCATTCCCTGTTGTCATTAAGATAGGAACAATATGGTGGTGAAGGGGAGGTAATATTTTTTAAGCAGTGATTTAGCCTCTTTCATTCATATTGGCATGATATATTTGTCTTAATGAAAGTTAGTCATCCTCCTCATCCTTTGTCGTTTCCTTCATTTTACCTCGTCCTCTATAATTTCCTCATCCAAATCCTGGGTTCAATAACTCACCCTTCAAATCTACAATGCACTCAAATAAAGGGAAAAAGTGAGAAAAAGTAAGAATCACCAATAATTAGGTATAACATCTGACTTTATTTTATATACGTTGTTTGTACTTTTATAAGTGTATTTTGATCATACATTGAAAATCTGACGAGTTATATTAATATCTTGATAACACCTGCCACATCAAAATACTCTAATTTTTATGTTATCTCTCAAACCCGTCTTATTTTATGTTGTTTTGCCCCTTTATTTCTGTCCTTTCTCCCTAAAACTCCTACATTGGTAAATGCTCTGCATGTCACTTAGAGGTTTCTATTTAGAAATTCAAACACGTAATGCCTATGATGATAATACTTAGCGCGAAAATAATCTCACTTCTGTTATCAGATTTTGTCTTAGGGTAATCAATTTAGTGATTTGGTCAACTATGCTCAATGTAAATTGAGCGCTAGGCCTAATGAAGTCGAAGCAGTTCGCAATGTTCATTTTATTGTTTTACTGTTGCCAAGGCTGTTATTTGGGTTGGCATGTGGGTGTTATTTGGCCCATTTAAAATTATGAATATTTGGTCCATTTAAAATTATGAATATTTAAAACTCTTTCCTTTGTTTTATAAATGGCATAGTGGTATGTATTACTAGTTGAGTTACTTATTTTTAATGGTTTCACATCTATTTTTGCCTTAGTTGTCCGAGCAGAAAACAGTAGTGCAGTGGAAGCTCCTCCAGTGGTGGACGACTCACCATCCGGGAGATTCACTTGGACCATTTACAATTTTTCTAGGCTTGATTTTTTACAACCAGTGGTGATCGGTGGTTACAACTGGTACCTTGATTTTTTACATTTATATTTTTGGTTGAATTAATATCTTCCGGTATTGTTTTTTCCCCAGTGAATTGCCATATGCCATTGTTTTGACTGTTGGTTCTGATTGCCATTGAATTGCAATGAACAGGCAGATACTTATATTCCCAAAAGGGAACAATTTTGATCATTTGTCAATGCATCTGGATGTTGCGGATTCATCAACATTGCCATATAGGTGGAGTAGATATACTCAGTTCAGCTCGACCATTGTTAATAAAATTTATAACAAACACTCAATCTGAAAAGGTACTCTCTATGTGGCAAGTGTTCTTCAACAATTTTTCCTGTTGCCATGTGTAATAAGAAACTGGGTCATTATGCTTCTCCAGGTGGGGTTGTTTTATGTATAAAGGAGAGCATTGCAGCATTTTTCTTTATATACTCTGCTATATACTTAATTAAAATGGAGCTCATAAATGAAAGTTTTATTGATTAAAAGTATATACTTAATTATAGTCTGAGGTGGTTAAGATTCAAATTATATTGATTCAGTTTCTGAAATGAATTGTGTCATACATTAATGTGGACCCCAAACTCTCCTAAGAATTGCTTCTTTCCTTGGTAAGCTAAAAGTAGTTCCGCCCACCCCAACTATAACCATATTTTGTTCCTTATTGCGATAGCATAATTGTTTATCACAAGTGTAAGCATACTTGGTGTTGGAAGTGATGTTTCCTATTTTGGTTTCCTCAGGTATGTTGGGAGACTTTTTGTGGAATGCTTTAGGAAGCCTGTGGACATATTAGCCAAACTAAATTACACGGCTGGATTTGCTCCTGAAGAAGAAATTGAACTCTTTGAGGCTAGTCAAATTGCTTATCAAGAGAGGGAAATAGCGCATATGTTGTGTCTTCTACATTCAGGAAATTAAATTTGAACCTATTGCATTCTGTGTTAATCAGGTAGAGTAGGCTTTTTGATACGGAATGGTGTTTTACTACTCCCTTTTATATTGTTTCTTTGATAGTATTTCTTACGTATTTTGCATATATGTTACCAGTATTTCCTTCGAACTTGCTTACATATTTATCTTACTATGCCCTCTCTTAATTTTGGGCAGCTTGAGGATGGAGATATTATATTTTCTCAGAAGTCTGCACATGTTGGAAAAAGGGAGAGAAAAGAAAGAACATGTTGCTAAGCTGGGTTGTGAGTGGTGACACTGAACATTTGTTGGTGGGACAATGAAGAGAAATTTCTAACAAGGCTACTAGTATTCTTTGGAGGCAGAAATTGGGCAGGTAATGTTTTCCTTAATAATTTCTTCTTCCATTGGTTCTTTTGAATTTGATGTACGGTGTTCTTGGGTATGAAATTTCACCTTTATGTAACTAAGAGGACTTGTTTTTTGCAGTCTATTCCTCTACTAGTGAGGTCTAAAGAGGAGTTCTTGCTATTCTTTAAACATTATGATCCTGCAAAATCTTTCTGTCCTTTTTTCTGAGTTTAGTTAATAACTTAGAGTTCCCTATTTTGGTTTCCTTAGGTATGTTGGAAGACTTTTTGTGGAATGCTTTGTGAAGCCTGTGGTGGATATATTAGCCAAACTAAATTACACGGCTGGATTTGCTCCTGAAGAAGAAATTGAACTCTTTGAGGCTAGTCAAATTGCTTATCAAGAGAGGGAAATAGCGCATATGTTGTGTCTTCTACATTCAGGAAATTAAACGAGAAGATTGCGTTCTGGTAGAGTAGGCTTTTTGATATGGAATGGGGTTTTACTACTCCCTTTTATATTGTTTCTTTGATAGTATTTCTTACGTATTTTGCATATATGTTACCAATATTTCCTTCGAACTTGCTTACATATGTATCTTACTATGCCCTCTCTTAATTTTGGGCAGCTTGAGGATGGAGATATTATATTCTCTCGAAGTCTGCACAAGTTGGAAAAAGTGAGAGAAAATGTGCATAACCCTCCGGTTTGAGCTTTCTCAAAACGGGATAATGTACGTCTTCTGTTACATTCTTAGTTTTGTACACACAAACTCATTTTCTCCCATTTTAAGAAGCATGAAAATGGAAAAGAAGTTAACCTTAAAAATCTGATGTGTTAGATATGGAGCTCTATACTGAACTTTCGCTTTGGCCTACGTAGGCAGTACTCCTTCATTTCCTGATAGCTTAGTAATAATAATAGAAAAAGGGAGAGAAGGCTTGATTGTTGAGATGAATGAGTATTAGTAGATCTCATCTCCCTTTGGCATTAGTTTTCCTCTGATCACTTGGGTTGACATTTTCCTGTTAAGGATGAAAGGAGAGAGAAAAACCTTCTGCTTAATGTAAACTAGACTTTATTTTGTTGAATAAGTTAGACTTTTGTTATAGAAAAACTAATTATTAATCAGAGAGGAATTTAAGCGCCTAATATCTTCTATTCATGTTTTAATATCTTATAGTGATTTTTTTACAGTACTTTAATTTGGAGAATGTATATTTCCGCAATTTGGATAAACCAAAAGAGAATGAATTTTGTCTTGAGTTGTGAGTTTCTTGTGTAATTTTGACTTGCTTGCATTTTTCTGTGAACTAAAGTGCCCCCATGAATTTGTGTGGATGCCAAGATGAGCTTTATCATTTACAAAATTAAAGCTTCACAACTATGACGATGTTGTTGAAAGGGTAGCACAACGTCTTGGCTAACATCTCATAACTGCTACTCCCATCTGCCTAAACCATAGCCTATCAAGTACAGAGGAGCATTCTCTGACATGCTGGTACACTACAATCAAGTTATCAATTCCAAGTCTTTAGTGATATTTCCTGTTGTTTAAAAGTTACTTGTAAAAATTGGTTGAGAGGAATTTCAACATATGCTAAATTCTTGCCTTTTGGTTTTGTTTCTAGGCTTCTGATATTATATATTATGAACTGCAAGAACTGCATAAGTATTGGATATTCCTTTGCTAGAACTGCAAGGCCTAAAACTCTTGAGATTGCTTTTCCTCACCACTGCCAAGGATGAAGTGAGTATCGGTATTTGTTCCTCTCACATATCATATATATAGTTGTAGTGTCGTCGTTCTAATGTGATTAATGTTGGATGTCCCCAAGTTATCTTGTTTTACATTGTTTTGTTTTCCATTCTTTATTCTCTATCTTTTTGGGTTCCACCTGATACAACTAGAATTTTTTTTTTGCAGTATTTCTCCTTTCCATTTTGTTTGGTTAATTTTGCCAGCTTCAAGGTTTATCTACTCCTATCTTGACTTGGGCCATTGATGCCTCTACTTCTACTACCATTACACCAAAACTGTCCTCGTAACCGCTACCTCCACTTTCACCTCCAACATTGTCACCATAATTGTCCCCATTGTTGTCACCACTCACCGCCATCATCTCTTCTCTCGCCACCTATTGCCTACACAGCTTCTTCTGCATGATTCTGCATATTGCACTAGTCAAAAGAAGATAGGAACAATATGGTGGTGAAGAGGAGGTAATATTTTTTAAGCAGTAATTTAGCCTCTTTCATTCATATTGGCATGATATATTTGTCTTAAGTGATCCTCCTCATCCTTTGTTGTTTCCTTCATTTTACCTCGTCCTCTATAATTTCCTCATACAAATCCTGGGTTCAATAACTTACCCTTCAAATCTACAATGCACTCAAATGCTTAAATGCTTTTTTATATACAGAAAGTGATAAGGAAAATATTATTTGTATCGGGAGAAGGAAATTGTTTGAACAATATTTGGTACGCTGATTATGATATAATATTTCAAGCATGATTCTGCATATTGCACTAGTCAAAAGAAGATTTTTTAAGCAGTAATTTAGCCTCTTTCATTCATATTGGCATGATATATTTGTCTTAAATTGTCATCCTCCTCATCCTTTGTCGTTTCCTTCATTTTACCTCGTCCTCTATAATTTCCTCGTACAAATCCTGGGTTCAATAACTCACCCTTCAAATCTACAATGCACTCAAATGCTTAAATGCTTTTTTATATACGGAAAGTGATAAGGAAAATATTATTTGTATAGGGAGAAGGAAATTGTTTGAACACCTTAGTGTAAGATATTTGGTACGCTGATTATGATATAATATTTGTATGATATTTTAGTTAAAAGTACCTTATATTTGAAACAGATGGAGTACAAGGATGGGAATGAGAAATACCCAGCAAATAAAGGAAAAAAGTGAGAGAGAAAAATTAAGAATCACCAATAATCAGGTATGATATCTGACTTTATTTTACATACATTTGTACTTCTATAATCTGACGAGTTATATTAATATCTTGATAACACTTGCCACATGCAAAATACTCTAATTTTTATGTTATCTCTTAAACCCGTCTTATTTTATGTTGTTTTGTCCCTTTATTTCTGTCCTTTCTCCTAAAACTCCTCCATTTGAAACAAAACTAGTTTTTGTGTGTGTGTTGCATCAGTCCTCTTTGTCACCTTAGATTTAGGTGTTGTGGAATTATTAGGGTAGACATAGATGGTGAAGGGTTATGTGTGAGGAAGCGCTGTGGATAAAGCGTATGACTGTCTTGTCCTGTCTTGTCCTGTCTCGGTCATATTTATATTTTATTCTTTTTGTTATGCTATACTAAAAGTAAAATTTGAAAAAAAAAAGTGAGACACCTAAATATGAAAATCCTAGTAATTATATTTATACAATGGAGATTGTTGGTTAGGCATCATGTTCCTTTCTCTGCCATTTTTTTTCCCATTGACACTGTTTGATGGCTAAAATTAAAATGCTCAAACATTCACTTTTGATCCATGATGATAATGAACATACCTGATCAGGAATCATGCTTTATTTGAGGCGTGGAGTTACTTTTTGCAATTTATTTTGATTTGATTTATTTTATTGGGGTGGTTATGTTTTTTAGATTACAACAGCATGTTCTGAGAGTGAGACATTACATGTCAAATTGCAAATACATGTTGCAAGATTATGTGTGCACGTGCAAGCGCGAACACACACAAGCTCACACTTTTTATAAGA
Organism: Leucaena leucocephala; assembly: GCA_037074615.1. Lineage (NCBI taxonomy): Eukaryota > Viridiplantae > Streptophyta > Magnoliopsida > Fabales > Fabaceae > Leucaena > Leucaena leucocephala. The sequence goes on along the minus strand of CM073520.1, from coordinate 35,038,757 downwards.
CCCTTTAATTTACAAATATATGTTGAAGCACTCAAATGCTATGAATTTGTTGTAATTCGTTCCTTTTGCGTATACCCCTTTATTCTTGTTCCTTTTGCGTATACCCCTTTGTTCTTGTTCCTTTTGCGTATACCCCTTTGTTCTTGTTCCTATTCATGGTTCTCTTTTTCCCCATCATTTTTGCCTTGTCTATATTTTTCATTATTAATATTTAAAATTGGCTTAAGGTCATGTGTTTCATTATTTATATTTGTTGTCTAAATTATATTAATTTATTTATTTTTTTAATTTCTGCATTTCATAGGTAGAAGGCGCCTTATTTATTTATTTTTATCTTATTTTCCTATTTATTTTGTGTGAATATATTTGTTATTCATCTCTATTTATTGTTGTTAACCTTTCTCTCTCTTTTTGGGTAGTTATTAATTTATTAAAATTTATATATTTAAATAAATTATATTGGTTTATTTATTTCTTCCGGCTATACACTTTTTATTTATTATTTATTTTTTAATAATTTATCATTTGGTTGATTAGCTCCTTGTTTCACTATTTATCTTATTTTCCTATATTATATTAATTTATTTATTTTGTTGGGTTATCTATATTTATTAATATTGGAAAGCCTCACTTATTTTATTATATAATTCAATATTTATGTTATATTGACTTATTAATTTTGTTGGGCTAGTATTATATTTGTTTGTTAAGATTTTTTTCATTTATTTATTATTTTATTTTTCCTAAATTATATCTTGTTATTTATTTGTTTATAATCTATCATTCCTTATTATTTTTTTTGAGCTATGCACTTCTATTTATTATTTTCGTTTCTTCATTATTTGATTGCATTATTTATTGCTTATTTGTTAATAATTTATTATTATTATATGTGTCTATTTTTTTTTCAATTCTTCATTATTTATATTTTGCTAGAAAGCTTTGTAGAATAGAAGAAGGTCATGGTTCAATTTTGCTTGTTTCATTTTTTATATTTTATTTTGTTTGGTTTAATAATTTATCTTGTTTCTATTTAATTTTTTTCATTCTTCATTATTGATTTAAAAATTGTGCTCGGGAGCTCCTCATTGATAGGTTAAATTTCTCTTACTTCATGATTTATATTTTCCCCTAAATTATATTAGCTTATTTATTTTGTTGGGTTATGTACTATTATTTATTGTTTATAGAAATTTGTATTGAGAGCCCCTAATTGTGTGGAAGGTTATAGGTTAGGTTTTGCTTGTTTTATTATTTATATTTTCCCTTAAATTATATTGACTTAATGGGCTAAATAATTTATCAATCATTTGCATTTTGTTGAGTTAGTTTATTTGGTATTATCATTTGTTTGCTTGTGTATTTATTTTTTTATTTCTTCATTATTTATATTACTATCAATTATTGGCTTCATTATTTATTCCTCAATTATATTAGTTTATTAATTTTGTTTGTTAGTAATTTATCATTCATTTACTTGGTTCTATTTATTTTCTATTTCTTCATTATTCATATTTAAAATTGTGGCTTATGGCTCATTATTTAGATCATTTGTTTGGCGCTATTTATCTTTTCAGTTGCCTGTCTCTATTTATTTTTTTTCATTTCTTTTATCATTGGTTTATTTACTTTTTGTTGAGTTATGCACTTTATTTATATTTTATCATTTATTTATTTGTTTCTATTGGATTTTCGCTATTATTTAATTTTCACTACTTCCACTACCATTTGGATCATGTCATCTGGCTTCCCAGATTCCTGATGAAGAGAAACTTGGTCCTCATGATGGGTTGATCCATGTTTATCATTTCATGAGATAACTCAAAATCAGGTATTCTTTGATAATAATATATTGCTGCTGATCAGGACATAAAAAATATGATTTCTTAGAGCTGAAGTCAAATTGTGAATGCATAAGAAGTTGTTCTAGATGAAGAATTTTAGAGAAATGAAGGTTACTTCTAAATGCATATAAATATATGTTGGCAAGTCATCTTTTCATGGCATTCAGATTAACGTCACACAAAGCCTGGGTTCGATAACTCTCCCTTTAATTTACAAACTTGTACGCTTACCTGCTTGGTTATATACGTGAAAGTGTCATGGGCAATGTGGATGAGACGGACATCGCTGAACACCTTAGAGCATGCTGGTTATGATACATATTGATCGTTTTGAACTAATAGAATTGGTGGAATAGTTATGTATAATATTTTCATCTTACATACAAGTCTAGAAAAGCAGGGTGCCCATGACGTGTACGTGTAGCATGAACCAAATCCTCATTGATTATTTTTCCATTAGAGGGGCTCGTACATGTTCTGCAGTACCCTCTGTGAATACTCCGCCATAATGTTAGTTGAGTGCCCGGTTCTCCAATAGATTGACCCGCAATAATACCTACAGCTTCTCTAGGTCGCCATGAGTAGGACTCCTGCCATAACACAATATCGGCAAGATGTACTCCTACAAGTAAAGGGAATTTTTTAAATGCCTTATATTTGAAACATAACTAAGAATAACCAATACAGTATTTCATACATACAATGTTTGTACTTTATAATTGTATTGATCATGCATTGAAAATCTGACAAATTTAATAGCTTGAAGATCATCTACAATCAGGTATTGTGAAAGGATAAAGGGTGGTTTAATATGCTAGGAACTGCCATGTCCCTCACTTTCCCCCTTAATTTGTACCCTTGTGTGTTGCATCTGTCCTTCTCTTTGTTGCTTAGATTTGTGTGTTTTATTTTATTGTAGATATGGATGGTGAGGGTTATTTGTGAGGAAGAGCTATGGGAGAAAATGATTACCTGGCTTATCAAATCATCTTTATGGCATCAACATATCTTTACTGTCTACAATTAAACCTCCAAATAGAATCAATTTTTTATTATTTATATTTTCTCTGTATTATTTTAGATCATTTATTTTGTTAGATTAGAATTATTATTTATTTATTTTGCTGAGTTATTTCATGATTTATTTATTTATTAATAATTTTTCATTTATTTGCTTGTGTCTATTTTTTCTTCGTTTTATTTTAAAAAATTTAACTTAAATTATATTAATTTATTTATTTTATTAGTTATGCGGTATTATTTATTGTTTAAGTGTTATTATCATTCATTTTCTTCTCTATCCATTTTTTTATTTCTCTATTTATTTTATTTATATTTTTATTTATTTTGTTGGGTACACTATTATTTATTGTTTATAGATTTTGTTGGGTCTATTTAGTTTTCATTTCTTCACTATCTATAGTTCTGCTTGTTTATATTAGTTTATTAATTTTGTTGGGCTACACACTATTATATTTGTTTGTTAAGATTATGGCTCTATTAATTTTTTTCATTTATCCATTTTTATTTTTCCTATATTATATTTTGTTATTAATTTGTTAGTAATCTATCATTTATTTACTTGTGTATTTATTTTCTTATTTCTTCATTATTTATATTACTATCTATTCTACTTGTCTCAGTATTTATATTTTTTCCTAAATTATATTTGGTTCTATTTATGTTCTCTATTTCTTCACTATTCATATTTAGTAATATATGTTTGTCTATATGTTGTTGCAGCAGTCCTTCTATTTGTTGCTTAGATTTGGGTTTTTTGTTTTGAAGTCTCACCTAGTTTGTGAAGAAGGGGAAAAGATTAGGTGTTATATAACATATTTTTCTACATATTGATTTATTTGTGAGGAAGGGCTATGAATACGGTGCTTGCTCATCTTGTCCTCATATTTATATTTTATTTTATTTACTATGGTAAAAATAAAATTTAAAAAAAAAAGGTGAATACATAAATAACCCTCTTGGTCTCCTAATTTTCTCTCCCTCCTCGCTGTTTCATTTGTATTTGTAATTTTCCATCGCACTGGTTATCTGTGGCTTGACACTTGTCTGTGGGTTTGACTGTTTTTTGTTAATTTGTTAGTAAATTTGTTGTAATCAATTTGTTAATTTGTTCTCGTTCCTCTATTTCATCCTCTTGGACATCCAAAATTATTACTCTATCTTTTGCGGATACTTCTTTCCTCTTGTTGATTCAGTACTTATGGTCCGTGGTTAACACTTTCACTGCCTATTACCACCACAACTATCCTTGTTATCGCTACCATCATCTCTTCTTTTCCCATCATTTCTTTTCCCATCATTTTTGCCACCACTGATATTTGCTTGTCTATATTTATTTTTTTTCTATTTTTTTATTATTTATATTTAAAATTAGCTTAAGGCCATGTGTTTCATTATTTATATTTTTGTCTAAATTATATGAATTTATTTATTTTTTTAGCTTAGCACTATTATTTAATTTTCACTTTTAGTAACCTATCATTCCTACATAACCCATAAATTATTGTTTAGGGTTTAGGAGGTCATGGTTTGATTTTGCTTGTTTCATTTTTTATATTTTATTTTGTTGGGTTTACTTACCTCATTAATAGTTGAATTCCGCTTACTTCATGATTTATATTTTTCCCTAAATTATATTGTTAGAGTATACACTATTATTTATTATTTATTGTTTAATGGCTAAATAATTTATCAATCATTTGCATTTTGGAGAGCTATGTATTATTATTCTTTGTTTATTTAGTACTATTATTTAGTTGGTTGTGTATTTATTTTTTTTATTTCTTCATTATTTATATTACTATCAATTCTACTTGTGTCATTATTTATATTTTCCCTAAATTATAGTAATTTATCATATATTTTTACTTATTTTATTATTTACTTAATAACTTTGTTTGGCTTTTATCTCTATTTATTTTTTTTAATTTCTTTTTCAATATTTATTTTACCCTAAATTAAAAAAATTAATATGATATATATTTTTTTTATATTGAATAATTTATTTTGTAGGATTAACATTATTATTTTTCACTTTTTGCTTTCATATAATATATTTTATTTTAATAATTTATCTTATTTCTATTCGTTTGTTTTATTATTTTGTTGTGTTAGTTTTGTTCATTATTTATATTTTTTGGCTTACACTTCTATTTATTATTTATTTGTTATAATTTGTTATTTATTTGTTTGTCTCTATTTCATTTTTTAAAAAAAATTTAACCTGTGATCTAGGTTATGTGTAAATTATATTAATTTATTATTGGCTACTATTTATTTTTTGTGTTATTATCCTTCATTTATTTATATTTTTCCTAAATTATGTGGATTTATTTATTCTGTTGGCTATACACTATTATTTATTACGTTGGGCTACATACTATTATTTATATTCTTTTTTTATTTCTTCGTTATTTATATTTTCCTTAAATTATATTTCTTATTTATTTGTTAGTAATTTGTCATTCATTGTATATATTTACTTTTTTATTTCTTCATTATTTATATTTATATTATTTATTAATAATTTATCATCTATTTGCTTGTCTCTTTTTTTTATTTATTCCTTATTTATCATTGAAGTTGTGTTAGGGAGTCAAAACTATGACATAGATCAATATATTTAGTTTTTTATTTCTTCAGTATTTATATTAATTTTGTTAGACCCTATTATATTTATTCGTTAAGATTATGCACCTTGGCTCTATTCCCTATACATACAATGTTTGTACTTTATAATTGTATATTGATTATGCATTGAAATATGTCAATGAATTTAATAGCTTGAAGAGTGAAAGGATAAAACTTGTCTTGGGTGGTTTAATATGCTAGGAAAAACACGATTCACTGCCATGTCCCTCACTTTCCCCCTTTATTTCTACCCTAAAACTCCTCCCTTTGCTTCAGAACAAGTTTTTGTGTGTGTTGCATCATTCCTTCTCTTTGTTGCCTAGATTTGTGTGTTTTATTTTGAATTCTCCTTGTAGACATAGATGGTGAGGATTTATTTGTGAGGAAGAGCTATAGGAGAAAATGATTACCCGACTTGTCAAATCATCTTTATGACATAGATCAACATAAAATTTTTTCATTTAGTTTTTTATTTCTTCACTATCTATCTAGAATTAAACCTCCAATAGAATCAATTATGCTTGTTTAATTATTTATTCCTAAGTTATATTAGTTTATTAATTTTGTTGGGCTACACACTATTATATTTGTTTGTTAAGATTATGGCTCTATTTATTTTTTTTCATTTATTCATTCCTATGTTATATTTTGTTATTTATTTGTTAGTAATCTATCATTCAGTACTAAATTTTTTGAGCTATGCATCTATTTTTTTTATTTATGTTATTGATATTTGGATTCCCTTGTTTCATTATTTATATTTTTCCATAAATTATGTTATTTTTTATTTTATTGTGTTATTTAATTTTTGGATTGAGTCATGGAAAGCATCACTTATTTTATTATTTATATTTTTTCTCTGTATTATATTAGATCATTTATTTTGTTAGATTATCATGGTAGTTCAATTTTGCTTGTTTTATTATTTACATTACTTTGCTAAATTTTATTGATTTATTTATTTTGTTGAGTTATTTCATTATATCTTTATTAATAATTTGTCATTTATTATCTTGTGTCTATTTCTTCATTTTATTTTAAAATAACTTGTGAGCTAATATCACATAGAATATTAGTTGTAAATTATATTAATTTATTTATTTTATTGGCTATGTGGTATTATTTATTGTTTGTGCTATTATCATTCATTTGTTTCTCTATCCATTTTTCTGCTTGTTTTATTATTTATATTTTTTAAATTATATGTATTTATTTTATTGGGCTACTTTATTTATAATTGAAGAAGTGTTTAAGGCAAAATTATCAAATCTTTATGACATAGATCAACATGTATTTAGTTTTTTTATTTCTTCACCGTCTAATTAAACCTCCAATAGAATCAATTATACTTGTTTAATTATTTATTCCTAAGTTATATTAGTTTATTAATTTTGTTGGGCTACACACTATTATATTTGTTTGTTAAGATTATGGCTCTACTTTTTTTCATTTATTCATTACTTTTATTTTTCCTATATTATATTTTGTTATTTATTTGTTAGTAATCAATCATTCATTAGTACATTCTTTTCATTTGCTTATCTCTATTTTTTTTTATTTCTGTTGTTGATATTTGGAAAGCCTCGTTTTTTTGTATTATTTATATTTTTTTCTCTATATTATATTGGATCATTTATTTTGTTAGATTAGTATTATTATTTTTCACTGAATTTCTATTTAATTTTCTTCTTTGTTATTTATATTTAAAAGATCCATTGGGTAGTTCAATTTTGATTGTTTTATTATTTATATTACTTTGCTAAATTTTATTGATTTATTTATTTTGTTGAGTTATTTCATTATATCTTTATTAATAATTTGTCATTTATTTTAAAAATTTAACTTGTGAGCTAATATCACATAGAATATTAGGTGTAAATTATATTTATTTATTTATTTTATTGGCTATGTGGTATTATTTATTGTTATTATCATTCGTTTACTTCTCTATCCATTTTTTTATTTCTCTACTTGTTTTATTATTTATATTGTTTTAAATTATATTTATTTATTTTGTTGGGTACACTATTATTTTTTGTTTATATATTTTTTTTTCTCCTTTATTTATCATTGAAGAAAAAATTTATCAAATATTTATGACATAAATCAACATGAAATTTTCTATTTAATTCTCTATTTCTTCACTCTCTATAATTAAACCTCCAAAATTAATTCTGCTTGTTCAATTATTTAATTCTAAATTATATTAGTTTATTAATTTTGTTGGGATACACACTATTATATTTGTTTGTTAAGATTATGCTCAACTTTTTTTTCATTTATTCATTATTTTTATTTTTCCTATATTATATTTTGTTATTTATTTGTTAGTAATCAATCATTCATTATTCCATGTTTTGACCTATGCACTTCATTTGCTTGTCTCTATTTTTATATTTGGAAATTTAAAAATTTGCCCTTGTTTCGTTATTTATATTTTTCCATAAATTATGTTTTTTTTATTTTGTTGTGTTATTTTATTTTTGGATTGAGAGTTGAGGTTGAAAGCCCCGTTTTTTTTTATTATTTATATTTTTTCTCTATATTATATTGGATAATTTATTTTGTTGGATTAGCATTGTTATTTTTCACTCAATTTCTATTTATTCTTATTTTTTGTTATTTATGTTTAAATGTTTCGTTGGGTAGTTCAATTTTACTTGTTTTATTATTGATATTACTTTGCTAAATTGTATTGATTTATTCAATTTTTTTGAGTTATTTCATGATTTATTTATTAATAATTTGTCATTCTGTCTATTTCTTTATTTTATTTTAAAAAATTTTAACTTGTGAGCTTATATCACATAGAAGATTATGTGTAAATTATATTAATTTGTTTATTTTATTCTCTATATGGTATTATTTATTGTTTATGTGTTATTATCATTCATTTGCTTCTCTATCCATTTTTTTATTTCTCTATTTATTTTATTATTTATATTTTTTTAAATTATATTTATTTATTTTGTTGGGCTACTTTATTTATAATTGAAGAAGTGTTGTGAGGCAAAGTAAACCTCTAATAGAATCAATTCTGCTTGCTTAATTAAATTATGTTATTTTATTAATTTTGTTGGGCTACACACTATTATTTTTGTTTGTTAAGAGTATGGCTCTATTTTTTTTTTTCATTTATTCATTATTTTTTATATTATATTTTGTTATTAGTAATCGATCAATCATTATTAAATTTTTTTGAGCTATGCACTTCTTTTCATTTGCTTGTCTCTATTTTTTTATGTCTTTGATATTGATATTTGATGGAATTTTCCCCTTATTTCATTATTTATTTGTTATGGTTGCTTTTAATTTATCTATTAAATTACTGTTGTATATTTAATAATAATATTATTCATTTGCTTGTCTCTATTTCTTCATTTTTTTTGGGATATGATTTATTATTTATTACTATCATTCATTTACTTGACTATTTGTTTTTTTATTTTTTTATTATTTATATTTAAAAAATTTGTCTTGAGAGTTCCTCATGGAATATCAAAGTTTTTTGGTTTATTAATTTTGTTGGGCTACACATGGCTTTGTGAAGAATTTACCATTTGTATGGGGCATTCTTTTTTTCATTTCTTTATTATTTATATCTTTCCTTTTATTATATTTTATTATTTTTTGTTAGTAGTCTGTCATTCATTTGTTTGGATATATTTATTTTTTGCATTTCGTCATTATATATATTTAATTAGCTTGAGAGCTTCTCATTAGATTTTATATCATGTGTACGTATCTTTATTTATATTTTCTCTAAATTGTATTAATTTATTTATTTTGTTTAGTTTTTGATAGAGCACAATAGCGTCGTATGATCCATGTAGCCGACTCTATTTAATAGGATAAGGTTTGTTGTTCTTGTTGTTTAGTTTTACAATTTTTATTTAATTTTTAATAATTTATCATTCATTTGTTAGGCTTTATTTTTTTCATTTCTTTATTTTTAATTTTTTTATTTTGTTCAGCTATCCACTATTATCAATAATTTATTATTATTTGCTTGTCTTTATTTATTTTTATTTATATTTAAAAATTTGATTTGAGCGTTCCCATTGGTAGTTCAATTTTACTTATTTAATGCACTATTGTTTATTGTTTATTTGCTAATAATTTATCATTTTTATTATTTATTTATTTATTTTATTTTTCATTATTTAATTTGTTTGTTTGTTGCTTATTTGTTCATAATTGATCATTCATTTGATTGTTTTTAATTTTTTTTATTTGTTCCATTATTTATATTTTTTCTTTAAATTATATTTATTTGTTTTATTGTCCTATTCACTATTATTTATTATTTATTTGTTAATTCTTAAATTATACTAAATTAAAAAAATTATGGGTAAAATTATATTATAAATAAGATTAGAATACTAGATACATATTAAAATTAGTTTTATCAATGTTATTTATCATTTATTGTTTATTTGTTACTTTATCACTATTTTTTATACTATTAGTTATTATTTATTTATTAATAATTTATCTTCTGATTGTATCTATTTTATTGATTATTTATATTTAAAAATCGGGTAGTTCAATTCTTGTTTCATTATTTATATTTTTAATAAGTTCTTATCTTTATTTCTTCATTATTTATATAAATTATATTAACGAGCTATTTATTTTTTATTTTTTATTATTTATAATTAAAAGACCTCGAGTAGAATCAATGTGATTGTTTTATTAATTTTGTTTCTTGGCTCTATATATATATATATTTTTATTTATTCATTATTTTTATTTTTCTTATATTTTATTTTGTTATTTATATGTTAGATTATCATTCATTGTTCCTATATCTATTTTTTTATTATTTATATTTAAAATTTTAGCATCTAAATAAATTGTAATTTATCATTCACTTACCTTTATTTATTTATTTATTTCATCTCTTCTATTTATTAGGAACGTATGGCTTGTTTATTTTTTATTATTTATATTTAAATGTGGCTTATTTCACTATTTATATTTAAAAAGTTGGCTTGAGAGTTCCACATCGTGCAGAGGAAGTGGTTCAATTATTTTTGTTTTTTTATATTTTATTTTGTTTATTTTAAGAATTTATCTTTTTTCTACTTATTTGTTTTATATGCTCAATTTTTCATTATTTATATTTTTTCATAAATTATATTGTTTTCTTTATTTTGTTGTGTTATTTTATTTTTGGATTGAGAGCTCCCATTGAGGTGGAAGGCCTCACTTATTTTATTATTTATATTTTTTAAATTATGGATAATTTATTAGCATTATTATTTTTCACTCAGTTTTTATTTATTTTTTATTTCTTTATTATTTATATTAAAAAAATCAAGTTCAATTTTACTTGTTTTATTTTGTATTGATTTATTTACTTTGCTTTGCTGATCTATTTCTTTTATTTGTTAATAAGTTATCATTCATTTGTTTGTCTCTCTCTGTTTTTTTTTTAAAAAAAAATTTAACTTGTCAACTCAAATGAGGTAGAAATTTATGCATAAATTATATTGATTGATTTATTTTATTAGCTATACGTTATTATTTATTGTTTATGTGTTATTATTATTCATTTGCTTGTCTATTCTTTAAATTATATTGATTTATTTATTTTATTGGGTTACACACTATTATTTATTGTTTCTAAATTATATTGATTTATTTATTTTGTTGAGCTACATGCTATTATTAATTTATCATTCATTCTATTTTGGTATAATAATTTATATAGTCTATTTTTTCAAATTGTTGGAGTTCTTCCACTTGTTTCATTATTTATAATTGATTTTATTTCTCACGTTTGATATTCTAATTTTATTTATAGTATAATTCTTAATAATTGAAAAATAAAATTATGTGTAAAATTATACTAAATTAAAAAATTATAAATAAAGTTATACTATAAATAAGATTAATATATTAGAAGAAATAAGATTGTGCTATGCAACCCTATATTTTTCTACATATTGGTTTATTTATCAATATAATATTATTTATCATGTATTTGTTTACTTCTTAACCTTATAACACTATTTATCAATGTAATATTTATTCATTATATATAATTAAAAAGTTTGCTTAAGAGTATAATCAATTCTGCTTGTTTAATTATTTATTCTTAGATTATATTGATTTGCACACTATCATGTTTGTTAATTGGCTGTATTTATTTTTTTTATTTATTATTTTTATTTTTCCTATATTATATTTTGATATTTATTTGTCAGTAATCTATCATTCATTTTTTCTTATATCTATTTATATTTAAAATGTTGGCTTCAAAATAAATTGTAATCTATCATTCACTTGCCTTTATTTATTTATTTCATCTCTTCATTATTATTTCATTGGGCTATGCATTATTATTTATTATTTATTAATAGGCTATATAATGTTATTTATTATTTATTGTTTATTTGTTAACCTTGTCTTTATTTTTTTGGGCAATGCGCTATTATTTTTTTTTCATTTATTCACTATTTTTATATATATTATATTTTGTTATTTATTTGTTAGCAATCTATCATTCATTTTTTTCTATATCTATTTTTCCAGTATTTATATTTAAAATTGTAATATATCATTCACTTGCCTTTATTTATCTATTTCATCTCTTCAGTATTATTTTATTGGGTTGTGCATTATTATTTATTGTTTATTTGTTAGTACTGTATTTTATATATAAAATTTTGACTTATTTAATTTTTTTGAGCTATATACTTTTCTCATGTTTATTTATTTTTTTATTCATTTGTTATTGATATTTAGAAATGGAAATTTTTCCTTGGTTATTTATTTTTTTCCAAAATCATATTAATTTATTTACTTTTTTGGGCAATACACTTTTATTTATTATTTATTAAAATTATATTATATTAATTTGTTTATTTTATTCTCTATATGGTATTATTTATTGTTTACGTGTTATTATCATTCATTTGCTTCTCTATCCATTTTTTTATTTCTCTATTTATTTTATTATTTATATTTTTTTAAATTATATTTATTTATTTTGTTGGGCTACTTTATTTATAATTGAAGAAGTGTTGTGAGGCAAAGTAAACCTCTAATAGAATCAATTCTGCTTGCTTAATTAAATTATGTTATTTTATTAATTTTGTTGGGGTACACACTATTATTTTTGTTTGTTAAGAGTATGGCTCTATTTTTTTTTTTCATTTATTCATTATTTTTTTATATTATATTTTGTTATTAGTAATCGATCAATCATTATTAAATTTTTTTGAGCTATGCACTTCTTTTCATTTGCTTGTCTCTATTTTTTTATGTCTTTGATATTGATATTTGATGGAATTTTCCCCTTATTTCATTATTTATTTGTTATGGTTGCTTTTAATTTATCTATTAAATTACTGTTGTATATTTAATAATAATATTATTCATTTGCTTGTCTCTATTTCTTCATTTTTTTTGGGATATGATTTATTATTTATTACTATCATTCATTTACTTGACTATTTGTTTTTTTATTTTTTTATTATTTATATTTAAAAAATTTGTCTTGAGAGTTCCTCATGGAATATCAAAAGTTTTTTGGTTTATTAATTTTGTTGGGCTACACATGGCTTTGTGAAGAATTTACCATTGGTATGGGGCATTCTTTTTTTCATTTCTTTATTATTTATATCTTTCCTTTTATTATATTTTATTATTTTTTGTTAGTAGTCTGTCATTCATTTGTTTGGATATATTTATTTTTTGCATTTCGTCATTATATATATTTAATTAGCTTGAGAGCTTCTCATTAGATGGAATATCATGTGTACGTATCTTTATTTATATTTTCTCTAAATTGTATTAATTTATTTATTTTGTTTAGTTTTTGATAGAGTACAATAGCGTCGTATGATCCATGTAGCCGACTCTATTTAATAGGATAAGGTTTGTTGTTGTTGTTGTTGTTTAGTTTTACAGTTTTTATTTAATTTTTAATAATTTATCATTCATTTGCTAGGCTTTATTTTTTTCATTTCTTTATTTTTAATTTTTTTATTTTGTTCAGCTATCCACTATTATCAATAATTTATTATTATTTGCTTGTCTTTATTTATTTTTTATTTATATTTAAAATTTTGATTTGAGCGTTCCCATTGGTAGTTCAATTTTACTTGTTTAATGCACTATTGTTTATTGTTTATTTGCTAATAATTTATCATTTTTATTATTTATTTATTTATTTATTTCATTTTTCATTATTTAATTTGTTTGTTTGTTGCTTACTTGTTCATAATTGATCATTCATTTGATTGTTTTTAATTTTTTTATTTGTTCCATTATTTATATTTTTTCTCTAAATTATATTTATTTGTTTTATTGTCCTATTCACTATTATTTATTATTTATTTGTTAATTTTTAAATTATATTAAATTAAAAAAATATGGATAAAATTATATTATAAATAAGATTAGAATACTAGATACATATTAAAATTAGTTTTATCAATTTTATTTATCATTTATTGTTTATTTGTTACTTTATCACTATTTTTTATACTATTAGTTATTATTTATTTATTAATAATTTATCTTCTGATTGTATCTATTTTATTGATTATTTATATTTAAAAATCGGGTAGTTCAATTCTTGTTTCATTATTTATATTTTTAATAAGTTCTTATCTTTATTTCTTCATTATTTATATAAATTATATTAACGAGCTATTTATTTTTTATTTTTTATTATTTATAATTAAAAGACCTCGAGTAGAATCAATCTGATTGTTTTATTAATTTTGTTTCTTGGCTCTATATATATATTTTTCTTATTTATTCATTATTTTTATTTTTCTTATATTTTATTTTGTTATTTATATGTTAGATTATCATTCATTGTTCCTATATCTATTTTTTTATTATTTATATTTAAAATTTTAGCATCTAAATAAATTGTAATTTATCATTCACTTACCTTTATTTATTTATTTATTTCATCTCTTCTATTTATTAGGAACGTATGGCTTGTTTATTTTTTATTATTTATATTTAAATGTGGCTTAAAAGTTGGCTTGAGAGTTCCTCATCGTGCAGAGGAAACATTTTTTTTATATTTTATTTTGTTTATTTTAATAATTTATCTTTTTTCTACTTATTTGTTTTATATGCTCAATTTTTCATTATTTATATTTTTTCATAAATTATATTGTTTTCTTTATTTTGTTGTGTTATTTTATTTTTGGATTGAGAGCTCCCATTGAGGTGGAAGGCCTCACTTATTTTATTATTTATATTTTTTAAATTATGGATAATTTATTAGCATTATTATTTTTCACTCAGTTTTTATTTATTTTTTATTTCTTTATTATTTATATTAAAAAATCACTGGTAGTTCAATTTTACTTGTTTTATCATTTATATTACTTTGCTAAATTGTATTGATTTATTTACTTTGCTTTGCTGATCTATTTCTTTTATTTGTTAATAAGTTATCATTCATTTGTTTGTCTCTCTCTCTTTTTTTTTAAAAAAAAAATTAACTTGTCAACTCAAATGAGGTAGAAATTTATGTATAAATTATATTGATTGATTTATTTTATTAGCTATAAGTTATTATTTATTGTTTATGTGTTATTATTATTCATTTGCTTGTCTATTCTTAAATTATATTGATTTATTTATTTTATTGGGTTACACACTATTATTTATTGTTTCTAAATTATATTGATTTATTTATTTTGTTGAGCTACATGCTATTATTAATTTATCATTCATTCTATTTTGGTATAATAATTTATATAGTCTATTTTTTCAAATTGTTGGAGTTCTTCCACTTGTTTCATTATTTATAATTAATTTTATTTCTCATATATTTTAATTTTATTTATAGTATAATTTTTAGTAATTGAGAAATAAAATTATGTGTAAAATTATACTAAATTAAAAAATTATAAATTAAATTATACTATAAATAAGATTAATATATTAGAAGAAATAAGATTGTGCTATGCAACCCTATATTTTTCTACATATTGGTTTATTTATCAATATAATATTATTTATCATGTATTTGTTTACTTCTTAACCTTATAACACTATTTATCAATGTAATATTTATTCATTATATATAATTAAAAAGTTTGCTTAAGAGTATAATCAATTCTGCTTGTTTAATTATTTATTCTTAGATTATATTGATTTGCACACTATCATGTTTGTTAATTGGCTGTATTTATTTTTTTTATTTATTATTTTTATTTTTCCTATATTATATTTTGATATTTATTTGTCAGTAATCTATCATTCATTTTTTCTTATATCTATTTATATTTAAAATGTTGGCTTCAAAATAAATTGTAATCTATCATTCACTTGCCTTTATTTATTTATTTCATCTCTTCATTATTATTTCATTGGGCTATGCATTATTATTTATTATTTATTAATAGGCTATATAATGTTATTTATTATTTATTGTTTATTTGTTAACCTTGTCTTTATTTTTTTGGGCAATGCGCTATTATTTTTTTTTCATTTATTCACTATTTTTATTTTTTCTATATTATATTTTGTTATTTATTTGTTAGGAATCTATCATTCATTTTTTTCTATATCTATTTTTCCAGTATTTATATTTAAAATTGTAATATATCATTCACTTGCCTTTATTTATCTATTTCATCTCTTCAGTATTATTTTATTGGGTTGTGCATTATTATTTATTGTTTATTTGTTAGTACTGTATTTTATATATAAAATTTTGACTTATTTAATTTTTTTGAGCTATATACTTTTCTCATGTTTATTTATTTTTTTATTCATTTGTTATTGATATTTAGAAATGGAAATTTTTCCTTGTTTATTTATTTTTTTCCAAAATCATATTAATTTATTTACTTTTTTGGGCAATACACTTTTATTTATTATTTATTTGTTAATAATTTATCATTTGGTTGCTTTATCTAGTTTTTTATTTCTATCATCTGCATAATTTCTAACTTTATTTTTTCATACGTTGTTTGTATTTTATAGATGTATTGATCATGCATTGAAAGTATGACAAGTTATGAATTTAATATCTTGATACACCCACCACAAATACAAAATACTTTTAATTTGTATCGTTATGTGGGACATGAAGATTATAAGTCTTTCTCTTTTTTTCTTAGATTTGGGTATTTTGTTTTGAATTCTTTGTGTAGACAGATGGTGAGGGGTTATTTGTGAGGAAAGGTTATCAATAAAGTGCTTGCCTATCTTGTCCTCATATTTATATTTTATTTACTATGGTAAAAATAAAGTTTAGAAAAACGGTGAATACAGAAATAACCCTCTTGGTCTCTAATTTCTCTCCCTCCTCGCTGTTTTATTTGTATTTGTAATTTTTTATTGCACTGGTTATCTGTGGCTTGACACTTGTCTATGAGCTTGATTGCTTTTGTTAATTTCTAATATGTATTATCTTATTTTGTTGGTGAATTTATTGTAATTAATTTGTTAATTTGCTCTTGATACTTCTTTATTCTTGTTAAGTACTCATAGTCTATAGTTGAAAATGTGTTCACTTTCACTGCCTATTACTTATTGTCACCACCATCATCTCTTCTTTCTCTATCATTTTTGCCACCCCCGTTGCCAATCATTCATTTGCTTGTCTATATTTATTTTATCTATTTTTCATTATTTATATTTAAAATTGGCTTAAGGTAATGTGTTTCATTATTTATATTTTTTGTCTAAATTATATTTATTTATTTATTTAGCTTAGCACTATTATTTAATTTTCACTTTTAGTAATCTATTATTCCTATCATTCCATAACCCATAAATTATTGTTTAGGGTTTAGGAGGTCATGGTTTAATTTTGCTTATTTCATTTTTTATATTTTATTTTGTTGGGTTTAATAATTTATCTTGTTTATATTTATTTTTCCTAGAGAGCTCCTCATTAATAGTTGAATTCCGCTTGCCTTATGATTTATATTTTTCCCTAAATTATATTAATTTATTTATTTCTTCATTATTTATATTACTATCAATTCTACTTGTGTCATTATTTATATTTTCTCTAAATTGTACTAGTTTATTAATTTTATTTGTTAGTAATTTATCATTCATTTACTTGGTTCTATTTATTTTTTCCATTTCTTCATTATTCATATTTAAAATTTTGGCTTCTGGCTAATAGGTTGTGCTCAATTTCATTATCTATATTTTTCATTTTCTTATTGTTTAATTTGTTGGTTTTGTTGGGCTATGAACTATTATTTATTTGTCTCTATTTATTCTTTTTTTCTCATTTCTTTTATCGTTGGTTTATTTACTTTTTGTTGAGCTATACACTTTATTTATTACTTATTTGTTAATATATCATTCATTTATTTGTCCCTATTGGATTTGCTCTATTATTTAATTTTTAATTGTTAGTAATCCATCTGTCATTCATTTCTCATCTCTATTTTATTTTTTTATTTCTTCATTTTTTTAAACTGTTCATTTTGTTGGGTATGCACTATTATTTATTTTTCATCGCGTGGTTCCATTGCTTGTTTCATTTTATGTTTGATTTTTTTTGGGTTTAACAATTTATCTTGTCTAGATCATTTGTTCATTTCTTCATTTTTATGTTGTTTCATTATTTATATATTTTTTAAATTATATTAATTAATTTATTTTGTGAGACTTCTCTCTATTTATTTTTTTATTTATGTGGCTTGCTAAACCTTTTAATGTGATATTAAATTCTAAGAAAATGTCAGATAAATAGAGGAAAAGTATTTTAGTTCCTATTTACAAAAATAAAGGGGATATTCAAAATTGTGCAAACTACAGGGGGATAAAGCTTATGAGTCACACTATGAAGTTGTGGGAAAAGATAATTGAACACAGGTTGAGATTAGAGACTGATATTACTGAGAATCAGTGTGGTTTCATGTCAAGTAGGTCTACAATAGATACGATTTATTTATTAAGGGGTTAATGGAAAGGTACCGGATTGAAAGAATAGACTTGCATATGGTCTTCATTGACTTAGAAAAAGCATATGATCGAGTGCCAAGAGAGGTGCTTTAGAAAGCTTTGGAAAAGAAAGGTGTACGTATGGCATATATCAAGGCAATAAAAGATATGTATGAGGGGGTAACAACTACTGTAAGAATGTCTGGGGGCGAAATAAAGGATTTTTCCATAAGGATTGATCTACATCAGGGATCAGTTTTGATTCCTTATTTATTTAATCTAGTAGTAGATGTTCTAACTAAGCCTATTCAAGAAAAAATCCCTAAGTGTATGTTTTTTGCGGACGATATAGTTCTTATGGCGGAGTCAAGAGAAGAGATTAATTTTAAATTTGAATTATGAAGAAATACTTTAGAGTCGAAGGATTTTCGTCTGAGTAGAAGTAAAACTGAATATATGCACTGTAATTTTGATAAGAGACAAGTTAAAAGTAACTTGAAGGTCAGATTGAGAAACTAAGTTATTTCACAAATAGATAAGTTCAAATATTTGGGATCAAGTTGAAATAAATAATACTTTTTAAATTTTAAATATAAAATATATTTAATTAATTTAATTAGATTAAAGAATTTAATTATATTATTTACTATAACATATTTTTCTTAAAATACTATAATCAGTTTCCTTCACTCTATCAGTCTCCTTTAGAATATTAGGTTAATATTGAATACAAATTTTTTATGGACATCCCGTAAAAAATTAATTAAATATGATGTGAAATTTTCATAATTAAAAGCAAGTGAACATTGCTTCACCAAAAATGAATAAAGGTGAAGATATCTGTTATCTACACAAATATTTAATACTTAATATAAAATTTATTTAATTAATTTAATTAAATTAAAAAATTAATTAAATTATTTAATATAATATGTTATTTTAAAATACTTTAATTATTTTATTTAATTTATTTAATAATTATTAAGAGAATATTAAAAAAATTTAAAAAATATAAAAAATAGATATACTATATCTAAGAATAAGAGGAATATAACTTTAAGATCAATTCTTCAATTATTAAAATTTGACCAATTTCACCTTTTGAAATTAACAAACATACAAGATTCATTAATTTTTTTAATGGTTTTACTGGCTTTAATAATAGTGCCAATACGCTAAATAATAATAATAATAATAAATAGTAATAATAATTGGAAGATGCTGTATGCAGTGGAGGGGATAATTTAAGCAACTGCATATTTATGTGGGTGAGCTTAGATTCTTATGTCTGACTATTTGTAGGATGCACAAGGACATCTACCTCTGTCATCTCATTTTCATCTTTTTTGTCACGTATATTTTTGTTAAAAATTCTATTAATGGGAAAATAATAAAAACGTGAGTCTTCTTATTAAAAATAATATTACCTCTCATTAAGGGCATGTTTTATTATGTTTATATTTTAATATAAATATTAAGGTAGCTGAAAAAAAAATTAAGATAAAATAAAATAAGAATAAAAAAGCAGCATAAAAAAACTAAATCGAAATTTGTTTGAGAAAAGCATATATTAAAAACAGTTTTGGATTTTAGATTGATAAAAACGCAACCCCAACATTTTTAGATGGTAGATTGATAAAAACGCAACCCCATTTCGTGGGTTGCGTTTTTATTACGCATTTCGTGGGTTGCGTTTTTATCCGTTGGACATCTCTCAAATCATTAAGACTCGGGCGGTGGCTTTCTTGACGGGACCCATCGCCTCCCGTTTACTGCATAGATCATCTTCGCTTTCTTGCATCTCTCCCTTCTCTTTGCTTTTCCTTCTTCTCACTCACTGTGACTGTCCGGATTCTGCGGTTGGAACCGCCTCAATGGTCTAGCCAATGACTCTGATGACTCCTCTGCCACTAATGTGATCCAGGTTCCTTTTTTCTCTGTTCTTCGCTTTCTTTTTGTAGCTGTTCCTTCCTTTTGTACCTTTCTCTCTTGTTTTTCTTAGTGGCTGGGATTTTCGTTCACTGATCCGGTTTCCCAATTTGACTTTTTTCCCCTTACAACAGCAGGAGGATGATGAGGTGCTCGTTCCCCGCTTCGACTTTCCAGAGGGTCCTCGTCGCTAGAAGGTAAATGCTCTGCATGTCACTTAGAGGTTTCTATTTAGAAATTCAAACACTTAATGCCTATGATGATAATACTTAGCGCGAAAATAATCTCACTTACTGTTATCAGATATTGTCTTAGGGCAATCAGTTTAATGATTTGGTCAACTATGCTCAATGTAAATTGAGCGCTAGGCCTAATGAAGTCGAAGCGGTTCGCAATGTTCATTTTATTGTTTTTCTGTTGGCAAGGCTGTTATTTGGGTTGGCATGTGGGTGTTATTCATTGTGGATATTCTCAGGGCCTGGTCTAGTTTATTTGGTCCATTTAAAATTATGAATATTTAAAACTCTTTCCTTTGTTTTATAAATGGCATAGTGGTATGTATTACTAGTTGAGTTACTTATTTTTAATGTTTTCACATCTATGTTTGCCTTAGTTGTCCGAGCGGAAAATAGTAGTGCAGTGGAAACTCCTCCAGTGGCGGACGACTCACCATCCGGGAGATTCACTTGGACCATTTACAATTTTTCTAGGCTTACAAGAAAACTCTACTCTGATCGGTGGTTACAACTGGTAACTTGATTTTTTTGCATTTATAGTTTTGGTTGAATTAATATCTTCCCGTATTGTTTTTTCCCCAGTGAATTGCTATATACCATTGTTTTGACTGTTGGTTCTGATTGCCATTGAATTGCAATGAACAGGTAGATACTTATATTCCCAAAAGGGAACAATTTTGATCATTTGTCAATGCATTGCGGATTCATCAGCATTGCCATATAGGTGGGGTAGATATACTCAGTTCAGCTCGACCATGGTTAATCAAATTTATAACAAATACTCAATCTGAAAAGGTACTCTCTATGTGGCAAGTGTTCTTCAACAATTTTTCCTGTTGCCATGTGTAATAAGAAACTGAGTCATTTTGCTTCTCTAGTTGGGGTTGTTTTATGTATAAAGGAGAGCATTGCAGCATTTTTCTTTATATACTCTGCTATATACTTAATTAAAATGGAGCTCATAAATAAAAATTTTATTGATTCAAAGTATATACTTAATTATAGTCTGAGGTGGTTAAGATTCAAATTATATTGATTCAGTTTCTGAAATAAATTGTGTCATACATTAATGTGGACCCCAAACTCTCCTAAGTATTGCTTCTTTCCTTGGTAAGCTAAAAGTAGTTCCACCCACCCCAAATATAACCATATTTTGTTCCTTATTGCCATAGCATAATTGTTTATCACAAGTGTAAGCATACTTGGTGTTGGAAGTGATGTTGATTTCAGTTTGCTAAATTTCTTGTAGGGATCTCAATTAGGAGGCTGTCATGGTTCATTGTGACTCCACAAATTAAACTTGAGCCACCACCCAAAGATGCTAGAGAAAGATTTGAAGAAAAAAGCTACTCGAGTGGTTGCCTATTTCTCATCGAGGATAGGAATTCAAATTTCAAAACCCTCAAGCAGCATAAACACACTAAGTTGTCTCTTTCCTTAATTGCTCTTTTCTTATTTGCATTAACTGTGGGATTTTCTTTTTATGGACAAGACCAAGTTTGGGGGAGAGATTATTAGAAGGCAGTATTTTCCTTCCTTTAGCTAGTAGTTGTCTTCCTCTCTCCATATCCTCCCTTGTTTTATTTTTTAATCCATCTCTTGGATCATTAGTTTATATTGCATTAAGGACGATGCAAGGGTTAATTGTGTGTTTGGGGGTGATTTAGAAAATTTTTACCTTTGGAAAGTTTTATTTTTCCATCCCTTAAAAAAAATAGTTTTGGAAGGAACAAAGGCATTTTGTGTTGATTTTGAGGTTGCATGAAGGGAAGTTGATCGCTTGTACTAGGATTTATGTGATGATGCATTGTTTAGCTTGATTGAATTATGTGAGATAGTATAGCCCTGTTGGAAGGAATTTTGAGCCTGAATATTCAATTATTGTGTGATTTTTTACTTGTCTCGACTTGCTCTTCAGAACTTGTCCTAGTTCTTTACACGACTACCTTACACATGTGCAACTCATTTATATGATAGAGGCCTTCATTTTTGCTAGCTAGTTAGACCAAATGGCCTACCCTTCAATGAATGTATCCTTTGCTACCCCTTTGAGCCTACTGGCCTTCTCATTCCATTATTCATTCCATACCCCTTTTCGTACAAGAATGCATAAGTTATTTCAACCCATCCTAATTGGAGTATGATCTATGATTTTAACATGGATTGACATTGCACAATGTGTTACCATTATCACTACACGTGTTTGTTAGTAGTCAAGGTGCAAGCAGGCAATAGTAAAAAAACAAACAAAAGAAAAACAGAAAAAGAAAAGGAAAAGAAACAAAAAAATTCTGCTCCGCTGGTTTAAGCTAGCTTAGTAACCGGGGGTCTTCATCACCAATGTTGATCTTCGCGTCAAACGGCTAGTAAGAGCCATGAGCATGCTAGTAGCATCTTGGTGCCATTGAGTTATTAACGCTTGAGTAACCGGGCCTTTGTATCACCAATATGAAGGTTCGCGTCAAAAGAGCATGTACATAACGGCCTAAGAAAGTTGGAAGGAAAAATGGAAAAAAAATTCTGCTCCGCTGGTTTAAGCTAGCTTAGTAACCGGGGGTCTTCATCACCAATGTCGATCTTCGCGTCAAACGGTTGGTAAGAACCATGAGCGTGCTAGTAGCATCTTGGTGCCTTTGAGTTATTAACGCTTGAGTAACCGGGCCTTTGTATCACCAATATGAAGGTTCGCGTCAAAAGAGCATATACATAACGGCCCAAGAAAGTTGGAAGAGAAAAAGAGAAGAAAAAAGAAAGAATAAATTAGCCCTGCATCCTATTTGCTTGATAAGAAGTTTGATCATCATTAAATGCTCCACAAACACTTGAGCACCATGTTAACCCTACATTAATCATTAACCTTCCCCATTCAATGCATTCTTGAGCACTTCATTCCACACCCTTACATTTCAAGCCACAAAGACCTCTTGATTTTTGATTGCATATGTAACAAGTGGTAGAGAATTAGAACTACTACAAGCCTATGGTAGGGTGATTGAGCAGGTGAATTGAGCGAAAGAACCCCTGTACTAGTGAGTTGAGTGATACACTTTATATCCTTGTGTGGCTATCTCACTTGTCTTGCTAAGCTCTGCATCTAAACATGAATTTTTGTATTTGTTATTGATGACTTTGATTGCATACTTAGTTCTTGGTTGTATTTATTTGAGTTCTGCAGTTTGAGTCAATTCAATTTGTCTTTCTTTTGACCTCTTTCCCTCTTTATTTTCATAGTTCAAGCCTATTTTCAAGATTGATTTTGCCCATGACTGTGACAATTCAATTTGTCTTTCTTCTAACTTATTTATTTTTCATAGTTCAAGTCTATTTCATGATTGATTTTGTTTAGTAGTGCAAGAGTCTTGGTATGGGGATTTAATGTTTCCAGTTATTTTCTTCACATATTTACCTAACTTATTTTGGGCGTTTTGTACTTTAATTATGTTAATTTGGGTTTTATTGGCCTAATTGTGTCCAATACACTCAAGTGCCCCACGCTAGTGCATCTCATATATGTCAAGCATTTTGTAATTTGTTTTCTTGAGATAGTAGAGTTGTTTCATTTGGTGCTTGGGGCTTCTATTTTGTCCTCTTAATTGTGTTTTAACATGCATGTGAGGACGTTGTTGTTTTTTTTTGCAGAAACACAGCACTATATCTATCTAGAAGGAAACATCTCATAAGCCTTTGACCAAGGCTTTTGTATGGGATGTATGTGATTCATTTATACAACATGATGTCTAGCAGCTTAACAGGATTTTATGGAAATTGTTTTCAAACATGTTATCAAGAACATTAGACTTTCTTACTGGCCTAGGAAACTGTTGTTGAAGGAACCATTCAGCAGTTATTTGAAGGCCATCATATGAACCATATCAAATCATTATGGACTATAAGTGAAGAAGGCAAAGGCACGCATTCTAGGAAGAGGTTGCTTAGATCACTATTTTATGCATTCTTGATTCTTATGGAATTTGGGATATTAAATTGTGAATCTTCAGTTTGAAGTAAAAGGCTGTCTAGATATCTTTGCTTCTTTTGACCAGTATGTGGAAGCTGAACGGCGTGAGGGTGATAACAAGTATTGTGCATAACAGTTTGGTCTATAGGTAAAATATGAAACTGATTTTATCTATTATGGTTGCTAACCTAGCTTCTTTGTTTTAGATTAGTTAAGGTTGATACCCTGATACTAAATCTTTCTTTCTTTCTAAAGAGGATCTCGCTATTCTTTAAACATTATGAACCTGCAAAATCTTTCTGTCCTTTTTTCTGAGTTTAGTTAATAACTTAGAGTTTCCTATTTTGGTTTCCTCAGGTATGTTGGGAGACTTTTTGTGAAATGCTTTGGGAAGCCTGTGGATATATTAGCCAAACTAAATTACACGGCTGGATTTGCTCCTGAAGAAGAAATTGAACTCTTTGAGGCTAGTCAAATTGCTTATCAAGAGAGGGAAATAGTGCATATGTTGTGTCTTCTACATTCAGGAAATTAAATTTGAATCTCACGTTATGCGTGAACATGTCAACGAGAAGATTGCATTCTATGTTAATCAGGTAGAGTAGGCTTTTTGATATGGAATGGTGTTTTACTACTCCCTTTCATATTGTTTCTTTGATAGTATTTCTTACGTATTTTGCATATATGTTACCAGTATCTCCTTCGAACTTGCTTACATATGTATCTTACTATGCCCTCTCAATTTTGGGCACCTTGAGGATATTATATTCTCTCAGAAGTCTGCACATGTTGGAAAAAGTGAGAGAAAAGAAAGAATATGTTGCTAAGCTGAGTTGTGAGTTGTGACACTGAACATTTGTTGGTGGGACAATGAAGAGTTCTAAGAAGGCTACTAGCGCAGAGCTAAAGTTATTCGTGGAGGCAGAAAGGGGCAGGTAATGTTTTTCTTGATAATTTCTTCTTCCATTGGTTCTTTTGAATTTGATGTACTGTGTTCTTGGGTATGAAATTTCACCTTTATGTAACAGATTTTTTGCAGCCTATTCCTCTACTAGTGAGGTCTAAAGAGGAGTTCTTGCTATTCTTTAAACATTATGATCCTGCAAAATCTTTCTGTCCTTTTTTCTGAGTTTAGTTAATAGAATTTCCTATTTTGGTTTCCTCAGGTATGTTGGGAGACTTTTTGTGAAATGCTTTGGGAAGCCTGTGGATATATTAGCCAAACTAAATTACACGGCTGGATTTGCTCCTGAAGAAGAAATTGAACTCTGAGGCTAGTCAAATTGCTTATCAAGAGAGGGAAATAGCGCATATGTTGTGTCTTCTACATTCAGGAAATTTAAAGTTCATGTTATGCGTGAACATGTCAACGAGAAGATTGCATTCTGTGTTAATCAGGTAGAGTAGGCTTTTTGATATGGAATGGTGTTTTACTACTCCCTTTTATATTGTTTCTTTGATAGTATTTCTTACGTATTTTGCATATATGTTACTAGTATTTCCTTCGAACTTGCTTACATATTTATCTTACTATGCCCTCTCTTAATTTTGGGCAGCTTGAGGATGGAGATATTATATTCTCTCAGAAGTCTGCACATGTTGGAAAAAGTGAGAAAAAAAAGAATATGTTGCTAAGCTGTGTTGTGAGTTGTGACACTGAACATTAAAATTTCTAACAAGGCTACTAGCGCAGAGCTAAAGTTATTCTTGGAGGCAGAAATGGGGCAGGTAATGTTTTCCTTGATAATTTCTTCTTCCATTGGTTCTTTTGAATTATGTACGATGTTCTTGGGTATGAAATTTCACCTTATGTAACAAAGATCTTTTGCAGCCTATTCCTCTACTAGTGAGGTCTAAAGAGGAGTTCTTGCTATTCTTTAAACATTATGATCCTGCAAATTCTCTCCTTTTTTCTTTGAGTTTAGTTAATAACTTAGTTTCCTATTTTGGTTTCCTCAGGTATGTTGGGAGACTTTTTGTGGAATGCTTTGGGAAGCCTATGGATATATTAGCCGAACTAAATTACACGGCTGGATTTGCTCCTGAAGAAGAAATTGAACTCTTTGAGGCTAGTCAAATTGACTATCAAGAGAGGGAAATAGTGCATATGTTGTGTCTTCTACATTCAGGAAATTAAATTTGAACCTCATGTTATGCTTGAACATGTCAACGAGAAGATTGCATTCTGTTAATCAGGTAGAGTAGGCTTTTTATATGGAATGGTGTTTTACTACTCCCTTTTATATTGTTTCTTTGATGGTATTTCTTACGTATATAGCATACATGTTACCAGTATTTCCTTCGAACTTGCTTACATATGTATCTTACTATGCCCTCTCTTAATTTTGGGCAGCTTGAGGATGGAGATATTATATTCTCTCAGAAGTCTGCACAAGTTGGAAAAAGTGAGAGAAAATGTGCATAACCCTCAGGTTTGAGCTTTCTCAAAACAGGATAATGTATGTCTTCTGTTACATTCTTATTTTTGTACACAACTCATTTTCTCCCATTTTAAGAAGCATGAAAATGGAAAAGAAGTTAACCTTAAAAATCTGGTGTTAGATATGGAGCTCTATACTGAACTTTCGCCTTGGCCTACTACGTAGGCAGTACTCCTTCATTTCCTGATAGCTTAGTAATAATAATAGAAAAAGGGAGAGAAGGCTTGATTGTTGAGATGAATGAGTATTAGTATATCTCATCTCCCTTTGGCATTATTTTTCCTCTGATCACTTGGGTTAACTTTCCTGTTAAGGATCAAGGGAGAGAGAAAAACCTTCTGCTTAATTTAAACTAGACTTTATTTTGTTGAATAAGTTAGACTTTTGTTATAGAAAAACTAATTATTAATCAGAGAGGAATTTATTTTTGTTTTTTTGAAGCGCCTAATATCTTCTATTCATGTTTTAATATCTTATAGTGATTTTTTTACAGTACTTTAATTTGGAGAATGTATATTTTCGCAATTTGGATAAACCAAAAGAGAATGAATTTTGTCTTGAGTTATGAGTTTCTTGTGTAATTTTGATTTGCTTGCATTTTCTATGAACTAGAGTGCCCCCATGAATTTGTGTGGATGCCAAGATGAGCTGTATCATTTACAAAGTTAAAGCTTCACAACTATGACGATGTTGTTGAAAGGGTAGCACAACTTCTTGCTAACATCTCATAACTGCTACTCCCATATGCTTAAACCATAGCCTTTCAAGTACAGAGGAGCATTCTCTGACATGCTGGTACACTACAATCAAGTTATCAAATATGGATAAATTTTTGGATCAAGAGGTTCATTCACAACTCTTCATGCCTTTTCACCGTATTGAATGTGACTAATGTTGGATGTCCACAAGTTATCTTGTTTTATATTGTTTTGTTTTCCATTCTTTATTCTCTATCGTTTTGGGTTCCACCTGATACAACTAGATTTTTTTTTTTTTTTGCAGTATTTCTCCTGTCCATTTTGTTTGGTTAATTTTGCCAGCTTCAAGGTTTATCTACTCCTTGATCTTGACTTCTCTTCTTGTTGAAGGCATAGCATTGGACTTTCCTACTTGCATATGGAACTGTTGTTGAAGGCACCATACAACAGTTATTTGAAGGCCACCACATGAACCATATCGAATCATTGTGGACTATAAGTCAACAAGGAAAGAATCGTGTTATGCCATGCATTCTAGGAAGATGTTGCTTACGTCAGTATTTTATGCATTCTTAATTCTTATGGAAGATGTTGCTTACGTCAGTTTCTTTTGACAAGTACATGGAAGTGGAACAGCTTGAGGGTGATCACAAGTATCTTGCACAACAGTTTGGTCTAGGGGTAAAATATGAAACTGTTATGGAATTCAGGATATGAAATTGTAGATCTTCAGATGTAGAAGGCTGTTGTCTCTCCATGCTTCTTTTGACAAGTACGTGGAAGTGGAACAGCTTGAGGGTGATCACAATTATCCTGCAGAACAGTTTGGTCTATGGGTAAAATATGAAACTGTTATGTAATTCAGGATATGAAATTGTAGAAGGCTGTCGTCTCTCCATGCTTCTTTTGACAAGTACGTGGAAGTGGAAAAGTTTGAGGGTGATCACAAGTATCCTGCAGAACATGGTCTACAGGTATATTATGAAACTGTGCATTTATCTATTAAGGATTCCAATCTTGCTTCTTTCTCTTGGATAAGTTAAGGTTGATACCCCAGATACTAAATCTTTCTTTTTTGGCTCTCTGATATTGTTACCACTTGACTTATCGCTGTTTTATTATTATTTTTTCATTCCCTGTTGTCATTAGTACTGTAATTGTTTTTGTTGTTTTAAATCCCTCCAGCTGCTGCAGTTGCCAGCACTGCATGTGTCAGCATCACTACCACCCATACCATTATGGGGCCATTGATGCCTCTGCTGCTACTACCACTACACCAAAACTGTCCTCGTAACCGCTACCTCCACTTTCACCTCCAACATTGCCACCATAATTGTCCCCATTGTTGTCACCACTCACCGCCATCATCTCTTCTCTCGCCACCTATTGCCACCACAGCTTCTTCTATCTATTTCAAGCATGATTCTGCATATTGCACTAGTCAAAAGAAGATAGGAACAATATGGTGGTGAAGAGGAGGTAATATTTTTTAAGCAGTGATTTAGCCTCTTTCATTCATATTGGCATGATATATTTGTCTTAATGAAAGGTTTTCTTTTATTGTCATCCTCCTCATCCTTTGTCGTTTCCTTCATTTTACCTCGTCCTCTATAATTTCCTCATACAAATCCTGGGTTCAATAACTCACCCTTCAAATCTACAATGCACTCAAATGCTTACGGAAAGTGACAAGGAAAATATTATTTGTATGGGGGAGAAGGAAATTGTTGAAAGTGTAAGATATTTGGTACGCTGATAATGATTTAATATTTATATGATATTTTAGTTAAAAGTACCTTATATTCTAAACAGATGGAGTATAAGGATGGGAATGAGAAATACCCAGCAAATAAAGGAAAAAAGTGAGAGAGAAAAAGAATCACCAATAATCAGGTACAATGTCTGACTTTATTTTACATGTTGATCATACATTGGAAATCTGACGAGTTATATTAATATCTTGATAACACGTGCCACATGCAAAATACTCTAATTTTTATGTTATCTCTCAAACCGTCTTATTTTATGTTGTTTTGTCCCTTTATTTCTGTCCTTTCTCCCTAAAACTCCTCCATTTGTATTTTTGTGTGTGTTGCATCAGTCCTCTTTGTCACCTTAGATTTAGGTGTTGTGTTTTGAATTATTCGGGTAGACATAGATGGTGAAGGGTTATTTGTGAGGAAGGGCTGTGGATAAAGCGCATGACGGTCTTGTCCTGTCTCGGTCATATTTATATTTTATTCTTTTTGTTATGCTATACTAAAAGTAAAATTTGAAGAAAAAAAAAGTGAGACACCTAGCAGTTTATTGTATTTGTAATCTTTTATTGCTTTTGTTATATGTAGCTTCATTGCATTTGTTGATTTCCGAGCATAGATCATCATATTTTGTTGTTGAATTTCTTGTGATCAATTTGTTGATTTGCTCTTGTTCCTCTTTTTCATCCTCTTTGTTATGATTAATCTAGATTTCCAAAGTTATTACTCTCCCTTTTTCATCCTCACTGTCCCCATTGTTGTCACCACCATCATCCCTTCTTTCCCCACCATTTTTGCCAACACAGATTCTGCATGCTAGTTTTCCTAGTAATTATGTTTATACGAGATTGTTGGTTAGGCATCATGTTCCTTTCTCTGCTATTTTTTTCCCCATTGACACTATTTGATGGCTAAAATTAAAATGCTCAAACATTCACTTTTGATCCATGATAATGATATTGAACATCCAGTGTTAATTATGGTTCGGTATTCTTTGATAATACTAATATTTTGTTGTTATTACCTGATCAGGAATCATGCTTTATTTGAGGCGTTGAGTTACTCCTTGCAATTTATTTTGATTTGATTTATTTTATTGGGATGGTTATGTTTTTTAGATTACAGAATAAACAGCATGTTCAGAATTTTGGAGATCCATTGGTTATTTCTGAGAGTGAGACCTTAGCTGATGTCAAATTGCAAATACATAGCAAGTTTCATAATTTTCCAAGGTATTTACTATATTTTCATGACATTCAGATTAAGCTCGGTATTGTGTGCACATGTGCAAGCGCGAACACACACATTATAAGTAATTTACAAATATATGTTGAAAAGCCTGGGTTGTTCAATAACTCTCCCTTTAAATTTATAAAGCACTCAAATGCTTACATGCTTGTTTATATATTTATTTATTTATTTTGTTGGGTACACTACTATTTATGTATATTTTGTTGGTGAATTTGTTGTAATCAATTTGTTAATTTGCTCTCATTCTTCTATTTCATTCTCTTGATTAATCTGGATATCTAAAATTATTACTCTTTTGCGGATACTCCTTTGTTCTTGTTG
This sequence comes from Leucaena leucocephala, assembly GCA_037074615.1. NCBI lineage: Eukaryota > Viridiplantae > Streptophyta > Magnoliopsida > Fabales > Fabaceae > Leucaena > Leucaena leucocephala. Next base: position 35,007,774 of record CM073520.1, on the reverse strand, counting down.
ATTGAGTACTCATGGTTGAAAACGTGTTCATGCATATTACCACCATAACTATCCTTGTTGTGGTCACTATCATCTCCTTTTCCCCCTATATTTATTTTCCTATTTTTCATTATTAATATTTAAAATTGGCTTAAGGTCATTTGTTTCATTATTTATATTTTTTGTCTAAATTATATTAATTTTTTTTTAGTATTACTATCAATTCTGCTTTTGTCATTATTTATATTTTTCCAAAATTATACGAGTTTATTAATTTTATTTGTTAGTAATTTATCATTCATTTACTTGGTTCTATTTATTTTTTCTATTTCTTCATTATTCATATTTAAAATTTTTGGCTTCAGTATCAAATTTCATTATTTATATTTTTGTCTCTAAATTGGGTTGATTTAAATTTTAATGATTTATTTATGTTGTTTGAATATGTTTATTTATTAATAATCTATTATTCATTTGCTCATCTTAATTTATTTTTTCATTGCTTTTTGTTTATTTTTTTTATTTTATTGGGCTATGCATTATTATTTAGTTGGCCTAATTGTGTCCAATACACTCAAGTGCCCCACACTAGTGCATCTCATATATACGTCTAAGCATTTTGTAATTTGTTTTCTTGAGTTGTTTCATTTGGGGCTTGTGGCTCCTTTTTTTATCCTCTTATTTGTGTTTTAACATGCATGTGAGTACTTTTTTTTTGGTAGAAACACAGCACTGTATCTATCTAGAAGGAAACATCTCATAAGCCTTTGATCAAGCCTTTTGTATGGGATGTATATGATTCATTTATACAACATGATGTCAAATGATTTTATGGAAACTGTTTTCAATCATGTTATCAAGAACATTGGACTTTCCTACTGGCGTAGTTGAAGGAACCATACAGCAGTTATTTGAAGGCCATCATATGAACCATATGAAATCAAGTATTGTGCATAACAGTTTGGTCTACAGGTAAAATATGAAACTGATTTTATCTATTGTGGTTGCTAATCTAGCTTTTTGGATTAGTCAAGGTTGATACCCCTGATACTTCTTAGTTTTCTGATATGGTTCCAACATTGTCACTACCATCATCTGTTCTTTCCCCACCATTATTGTCACCTTCTTCTATCTATTCCAAGCATTCTGTATGAATGTTTTCCTTGATAATTTCTTCCATTGGTTCTTCTGAATTATGGTACTGTTTTCTTGGGTATGAAATTTCACCATTATGACTTGTAACTAAGATGGACTTGTTTGTTATGACTTGCACAATGAATCAAGCCTATTCCTCTATCAGTGGGATTTTATGGCTCTATTTTTTTCAGCCGGGTGAAAAGAGCAATAGCATTAGCATGAGCACGGGGGTAAGTTAAATTTTAAATTATATGTATTTATTTTGTTGGGCTACTTTATTTATAATTGAAGAAGTGTTTAAGGCAAAATGATCAAATCTTTATAACATAGATCAACATGTATTTAGTTTTTTTATTTCTTCACCGTCTAATTAAACCTTCAATAGAATCAATTATACTTGTTTAATTATTTATTCCTAAGTTATATTAGTTTATTTAATTTTGTTGGGCTATTATATTTGTTTGTTAAGATTATGGCTCTACTTTTTTTCATTTATTCATTACTTTTATTTTTTCTATATTATATTTTGTTATTTATTTGTTAGTAATCAATCATTCATTAGTACATTCTTTTCATTTGCTTATCTCTATTTTTTTTTATTTCTGTTGTTGATATTTGGAAAGCCTCGTTTTTTGTATTATTTATAATTTTTCTCTATATTATATTGGATCATTTATTTTGTTAGATTAGTATTATTATTTTTCACTGAATTTCTATTTAATTTTCTTCTTTGTTATTTATATTTAAAAGATCCATTGGGTAGTTCAATTTTGATTGTTTTATTATTTATATTACTTTGCTAAATTTTATTGATTTATTTATTTTGTTGAGTTATTTCATTATATCTTTATTAATAATTTGTCATTTATTATCTTGTGTCTATTTCTTCATTTTATTTTAACTTGTGAGCTAATATCACATAGAATATTAGGTGTAAATTATATTTATTTATTTATTTTATTGGCTATGTGGTATTATTTATTGTTATTATCATTCGTTTACTTCTCTATCCATTTTTTTATTTCTCTACTTGTTTTATTATTTATATTGTTTTAAATTATATTTATTTATTTTGTTGGGTACACTATTATTTATTGTTTATAGATTTTTTTCTCCTTTATTTATCATTGAAGAAAAATATCAAATATTTATGACATAAATCAACATGAAATTTTCTATTTAATTCTCTATTTCTTCACTCTCTATAATTAAACCTCCAAAATTAATTCTGCTTGTTCAATTATTTAATTCTAAATTATATTAGTTTATTAATTTTGTTGGGATACACACTATTATATTTGTTTGTTAAGATTATGGTTCTACTCATTATTTTTATTCATTATTTTTATTTTTCCTATATTATATTTTGTTATTTATTTGTTAGTAATCAATCATTCATTATTACATTTTTTTGACCTATGCACTTCATTTGCTTGTCTCTATTTTTATATTTGGAAATTTAAAAATTTGCCCTTGTTTCGTTATTTATATTTTTCCATAAATTATGTTTTTTTTTATTTTGTTGTGTTATTTTATTTTTGGATTGAGAGCTGCTATTGAGGTTGAAAGCCTCTTTTTTTTTATTATTTATATTTTTTCTCTATATTATATTGGATAATTTATTTTGTTGGATTAGCATTGTTATTTTTCACTCAATTTCTATTTATTCTTATTTTTTGTTATTTATGTTTAAATGTTTCGTTGGGTAGTTCAATTTTACTTGTTTTATTATTGATATTACTTTGCTAAATTGTATTGATTTATTCAATTTTTTTGAGTTATTTCATGATTTATTTATTAATAATTTGTCATTCTGTCTATTTCTTTATTTTATTTTAAAAAATTTTAACTTGTGAGCTTATATCACATAGAAGATTATGTGTAAATTATATTAATTTGTTTATTTTATTCTCTATATGGTATTATTTATTGTTTATGTGTTATTATCATTCATTTGCTTCTCTATCCATTTTTTTATTTCTCTATTTATTTTATTATTTATATTTTTTTAAATTATATTTATTTATTTTGTTGGGCTACTTTATTTATAATTGAAGAAGTGTTGTGAGGCAAAGTAAACCTCTAATAGAATCAATTCTGCTTGCTTAATTAAATTATGTTATTTTATTAATTTTGTTGGGGTACACACTATTATTTTTGTTTGTTAAGAGTATGGCTCTATTTTTTTTTTTCATTTATTCATTATTTTTTTATATTATATTTTGTTATTAGTAATCGATCAATCATTATTAAATTTTTTTGAGCTATGCACTTCTTTTCATTTGCTTGTCTCTATTTTTTTATGTCTTTGATATTGATATTTGATGGAATTTTCCCCTTATTTCATTATTTATTTGTTATGGTTGCTTTTAATTTATCTATTAAATTACTGTTGTATATTTAATAATAATATTATTCATTTGCTTGTCTCTATTTCTTCATTTTTTTTGGGATATGATTTATTATTTATTACTATCATTCATTTACTTGACTATTTGTTTTTTTATTTTTTTATTATTTATATTTAAAAAATTTGTCTTGAGAGTTCCTCATGGAATATCAAAGTTTTTTGGTTTATTAATTTTGTTGGGCTACACATGGCTTTGTGAAGAATTTACCATTTGTATGGGGCATTCTTTTTTTCATTTCTTTATTATTTATATCTTTCCTTTTATTATATTTTATTATTTTTTGTTAGTAGTCTGTCATTCATTTGTTTGGATATATTTATTTTTTGCATTTCGTCATTATATATATTTAATTAGCTTGAGAGCTTCTCATTAGATGGAATATCATGTGTACGTATCTTTATTTATATTTTCTCTAAATTGTATTAATTTATTTATTTTGTTTAGTTTTTGATAGAGCACAATAGCGTCGTATGATCCATGTAGCCGACTCTATTTAATAGGATAAGGTTTGTTGTTGTTGTTGTTTAGTTTTACAGTTTTTATTTAATTTTTAATAATTTATCATTCATTTGCTAGGCTTTATTTTTCATTTCTTTATTTTTAATTTTTTTATTTTGTTCAGCTATCCACTATTATCAATAATTTATTATTATTTGCTTGTCTTTATTTATTTTTTATTTATATTTAAAATTTTGATTTGAGCGTTCCCATTGGTAGTTCAATTTTACTTGTTTAATGCACTATTGTTTATTGTTTATTTGCTAATAATTTATCATTTTTATTATTTATTTATTTATTTTATTTTTCATTATTTAATTTGTTTGTTTGTTGCTTACTTGTTCATAATTGATCATTCATTTGATTGTTTTTAATTTTTTTATTTGTTCCATTATTTATATTTTTTCTCTAAATTATATTTATTTGTTTTATTGTCCTATTCACTATTATTTATTATTTATTTGTTAATTTTTAAATTATATTAAATTAAAAAAATATGGATAAAATTATATTATAAATAAGATTAGAATACTAGATACATATTAAAATTAGTTTTATCAATTTTATTTATCATTTATTGTTTATTTGTTACTTTATCACTATTTTTTATACTATTAGTTATTATTTATTTATTAATAATTTATCTTCTGATTGTATCTATTTTATTGATTATTTATATTTAAAAATCGGGTAGTTCAATTCTTGTTTCATTATTTATATTTTTAATAAGTTCTTATCTTTATTTCTTCATTATTTATATAAATTATATTAACGAGCTATTTATTTTTTATTATTTATTATTTATAATTAAAAGACCTCGAGTAGAATCAATCTGATTGTTTTATTAATTTTGTTTCTTGGCTCTCTATATATATATTTTTTATTTATTCATTATTTTTATTTTTCTTATATTTTATTTTTTATTTATTTTTCTTATATTTAGATTACAGAATAAACAGCATGTTCAGAATTTTGGAGATCCATTGGTTATTTCTGAGAGTGAGACCTTAGCTGATGTCAAATTGCAAATACATAGCAAGTTTCATAATTTTCCAAGGTATTTACTATTTTCATGACATTCAGATTAAGCTCGGTATTGTGTGCACATGTGCAAGCGCGAATCTATTTCATTCTCTTGATTAATCTGGATATCTAAAATTATTACTCTTTTGCGGATACTCACGTGTTCATGCATATTACCACCATAACTATCCTTGTTGTGGTCACTATCATCTCCTTTTCCCCCTATATTTATTTTTTTTCCTATTTTTCATTATTAATATTTAAAATTGGCTTAAGGTCATTTGTTTCATTATTTATATTTGTTGTCTAAATTATATTAATTTTTTTTAGTATTACTATCAATTCTGCTTGTGTCATTATTTATATTTTTCCAAATTATACTAGTTTATTAATTTTATTTGTTAGTAATTTATCATTCATTTACTTGGTTCTATTTATTTTTTCTATTTCTTCATTATTCATATTTAAAATTTTGGCTTCAGTATCAATTTCATTATTTATATTTTTGTCTCTAAATTGGGTTGATTTAAATTTTAATGATTTATTTATGTTGTTTGAATATGTTTATTTATTAATAATCTATTATTCATTTGCTCATCTTAATTTATTTTTTCATTGCTTTTTGTTTATTTTTTTTATTTTATTGGGCTATGCATTATTATTTAGTTGGCCTAATTGTGTCCAATACACTCAAGTGCCCCACACTAGTGCATCTCATATATACGTCTAAGCATTTTGTAATTTGTTTTCTTGAGTTGTTTCATTTGGGGCTTGTGGCTCCTTTTTTTATCCTCTTATTTGTGTTTTAACATGCATGTGAGTACTTTTTTTCTTGGTAGAAACACAGCACTGTATCTATCTAGAAGGAAACATCTCATAAGCCTTTGATCAAGCCTTTTGTATGGGATGTATATGATTCATTTATACAACATGATGTCAAATGATTTTATGGAAACTGTTTTCAATCATGTTATCAAGAACATTGGACTTTCCTACTGGCGTAGTTGAAGGAACCATACAGCAGTTATTTGAAGGCCATCATATGAACCATATGAAATCAAGTATTGTGCATAACAGTTTGGTCTACAGGTAAAATATGATTATCTATTGTGGTTGCTAATCTAGCTTCTTTCTTTTGGATTAGTCAAGGTTGATACCCCTGATACTAATTCTTTCTTAGTTTTCTGATATGGTTCCAACATTGTCACTACCATCATCTGTTCTTTCCCCACCATTATTGTCACCTTCTATCTATTCCAAGCATTCTGTATGAATGTTTTCCTTGATAATTTCTTCCATTGGTTCTTCTGAATTATGGTACTGTTTTCTTGGGTATGAAATTTCACCATTATGACTTGTAACTAAGATGGACTTGTTTGTTATGACTTGCACAATGAATCAAGCCTATTCCTCTATCAGTGGGATTTTATGGCTCTATTTTTTTCAGCCGGGTGAAAAGAGCAATAGCATTAGCATGAGCACGGGGGTAAGGCTTTAAATTATTAGATGCTTAGTTTTATTTTAATATTTATCTTATTTTCCTATATTTTTTGTATTATTCACCATTGTATATTTGTTATTCATTTGTTTGTCTATCGGTTTTACTTATTTCGTTATTTTTTACATATTGGCTTGTTTATTTTGTTGGGTTATGTAATATTATTTATCATTTATTGTTTATTTATTAACCTTGTCTCTCTTTTTTTGGGTAATACGGCATTAGTTATTATTTATTTATTAATAATTTATTTATCTATTTGCTTGTCTCTATTTTATTCATCCCTTCATTATAGTTTATTTAATTTATCATTCATTTACTAGCTTTTATATTTTTTTATTTCTTTATTTCTATTTTTTTTATATCTACTATTATCAATTGTTTATTTGTCAATATTTTTTGTTCATTTGCTTGTTTTTATTTATTTTTTATTATACAATTTTGCTTGTTTAATTGTTTATTTGTTAATAATTATCATTTTTGTTTATTTATTTATTTGTTAATAATTATCATTTCATTACTTCATTATTTAATTTGTTTGTTTGTTGCTTATTTGATCTTAATTGACCATTCATTTGCTTGTCTTTATTTAGTTTTTTCATTTATTCCATTATTTATATTTTTTCCCAAAATTATATTTATTTGGTTTATTGTCCTATACACTACTATTTACTATTTATTTATTAATTAATTCTTAATAGTTTATCATCCATTTGCTTGACTATATTTTTTTTTATTATTTAACTTTTATTTGGTTGGCTATGCTCTATTATTTGTTGTTTAGTTGATAATAATTTATTATTTATTTTTTTGTCTCTATTTATTTTTCACTATTTATATTTAAAAAGTTGGTGAGAGAGAGGAAATGGTTCACTTTTTTGTTTCATTTATTATATTATATTTTGCTTATATTTTCCCTTCAATTATATTGACTCAATCAATTGCATTTTGTTGAGTTATGTATTATTATTCTATGTTTATTTGGTATTATCATTTGTTTGCTTGTGTATTTATTTTTTTATTTCTTCATTGGCTTCATTATTTATATTTTTCCTAAATTATATTAGTTTATTAATTTTGTTTGTTAGTAATTTATCATTCATTTACTTGGTTCTATTTATTTTCTATTTCTTCATTATTTATATTTAAAATTGTGGCTTCTGGCACATTATCATTTGTTTGGCTCTATTTATCTTTTCAGTTGCTTGTATCAAATCAGGTATTCTTTGCTGATCAGGACATAAAAAATATGATCCATTTTTCTTGGTGATTTTTTAGAGTGAGAAAATTGTGAATGCATATGCAAGTTCTAGTTTAAAGTATTTTTAGAGAAATGAAATTCTAAATGCATATAAATATATGTTGTCAAGTCATCTTTTCATGGCATTCAGACGTCACACAAAGCCTGGGTTGGATAACTTTAATTTACAAAGCACTTGTACGCTTACCTGCTTGTTTATATACGTGAAAGTGTCATGGGCAATGTGGATGAGAAGGACATGGGATATTATGTAAATTATATTAATTTATTTATTTTATTGGCTATGTGGATTGTTTATGTGTTATTATCATTCATTGTTGCTTCTCTATCCATTTTTTATTATTATTTATATTTGTTTAAATTATACTTATTTATTTATTATGTTGGGTAAACTAGTATTTATTGTTTATAGATTTTGTGTTTCTCCATTGAAGAAGGCAAAATTTTCAAATCTTTAAACCTCCAATAGAATCAATTATGCTTGTTTAATTATTTATTCCTAAGTTATATTAGTTTATTAATTTTGTTGGGCTACACACTATTATATTTGTTTGTTAAGATTATGGCTCTATTTATTTTTTCATTTATTCATTATTTTATTTTCCTATATTATGTTTTGTTATTTATTTGTTAGTAATCTATCATTCATTCTCTTTTTCATTTGCTTGTATCTATTTTTTTTTTATTTCTGTTATTGATATTTGGAAATTTTCCCTTATTTCATTATTTATATTTTTCCATAAATTATGTTATGTTCTTATTTTGTTGTGTTATTTGGATTGAGAGCTCCTATTCACGTGGAAAGCCTCACTTATTTTATTATTTATATTTTCTCTGTATTATTTTAGATCATTTATTTTGTTAGATTAGAATTATTATTTATTTATTTTGCTGAGTTATTTCATGATTTATTTATTTATTAATAATTTGTCATTTATTTGCTTGTGTCTATTTTTTCTTCGTTTTATTTTAAAAAATTTAACTTAAATTATATTAATTTATTTATTTTATTAGTTATGCGGTATTATTTATTGTTTAAGTGTTATTATCATTCATTTTCTTCTCTATCCATTTTTTTATTTCTCTATTTATTTTATTTATATTTTTATTTATTTTGTTGGGTACACTATTATTTATTGTTTATAGATTTTGTTGGGTCTATTTAGTTTTCATTTCTTCACTATCTATAGTTCTGCTTGTTTATATTAGTTTATTAATTTTGTTGGGCTACACACTATTATATTTGTTTGTTAAGATTATGGCTCTATTAATTTTTTTCATTTATCCATTTTTATTTTTCCTATATTATATTTTGTTATTAATTTGTTAGTAATCTATCATTTATTTACTTGTGTATTTATTTTCTTATTTCTTCATTATTTATATTACTATCTATTCTACTTGTCTCAGTATTTATATTTTTTCCTAAATTATATTTGGTTCTATTTATGTTCTCTATTTCTTCACTATTCATATTTAGTAATATATGTTTGTCTATATGTTGTTGCAGCAGTCCTTCTATTTGTTGCTTAGATTTGGGTTTTTTGTTTTGAAGTCTCACATTTGTGAAGAAGGGGAAAAGATTAGGTGTTATATAACATATTTTTCTACATTTATTTGTGAGGAAGGGCTATGAATACGGTGCTTGCTCATCTTGTCCTCATATTTATATTTTATTTTATTTACTATGGTAAAAATAAAATTTAAAAAAAAAAGGTGAATACATAAATAAGGTCTCTAATTTCTCTCCCTCCTCGCTGTTTCATTTGTATTTGTAATTTTCCATCGCACTGGTTATCTGTGGCTTGACACTTGTCTGTGGGTTTGACTGTTTTTGTTAATTTCTAACATATATTATCTTATTTTGTTAGTAAATTTGTTATAATCAATTTGTTAATTTGTTCTCGTTCCTCTATTTCATCCTCTTGGACATCCAAAATTATTACTCTATCTTTTGCGGATACTTCTTTCCTCTTGTTGATTCAGTACTGTACTTATGGTCCGTGGTTGAAAACATATTCACTTTCACTGCCTATTACCACCACAACTATCCTTGTTGTCGCTACCTCTTTTCCCATCATTTTTGCCATTGCTTGTCTATATTTATTTTTTTTCTATTTTTATTGTTTATATTTAAAATTAGCTTAAGGCCATGTGTTTCATTATTTATATTTTTGTCTAAATTATATGAATTTATTTATTTTTTTAGCTTAGCACTATTATTTTTTCACTTTTAGTAATCTATCAATCCTATCATTCCATAACCCATAAAATATTGTTTAGGGTTAATTTTGCTTGTTTCATTTTTTATATTTTATTTTGTTGGGTTTACTTAGAGAGCTCCTCATTAATAGTTGAATTCCGCTTTTATATTTTCCCCTAAATTATATTAATTAATTTATTTTGTTAGAGTATACACTATTATTTATTATTTATTGTTTAATGGCTAAATAATTTATCAATCATTTGCATTTTGGAGAGCTATGTATTATTTATTCTTTGTTTATTTAGTACTATTATTAGTTGGTTGTGTATTTATTTTTTTTATTTCTTCATTATTTATATTACTATCAATTCTACTTGTGTCATTATTTATATTTCCCCTAAATTATAGTAATTTATCATATATTTTTACTTATTTTATTATTTACTTAATAAATTTGTTTGGCTTTTATCTCTATTTATTTTTTTAATTTCTTTTTCAATATTTATTTTCCCCTAAATTAAAAAAATTAATATGATATGTCTTTGGAAAGTCTCGCTTATTTTATTATATATATATTTTTTATATTGAATAATTTATTTTGTAGGATTAACATTATTATTTTTCACTTTTTGCTTTCATATAATATATTTTATTTTAATAATTTGTCTTATTTCTATTCGTTTGTTTTATTATTTTGTTGTGTTAGTTTTGTTCATTATTTATATTTTTTGGCTTACACTTTTATTTATTATTTATTTGTTATAATTTGTTATTTATTTGTTTGTCTCTATTTCATTTTTTTAAAAAAAAATTAACCTGTGAGCTAGGTTATGTGTAAATTATATTAATTTATTATTGGCTACTATTTATTTTTTGTGTTATTATCATTCATTTGCTTCTCTATTTTTTTTTATTTATATTTTTCCTAAATTATGTGGATTTATTTATATTGGCTATATTCTTTGTTTATTTGTTATTACTTTATCTTGGCTATATTCTTTTTTTATTTCTTCGTTATTTATATTTTCCTTAAATTATATTTCTTATTTATTTGTTAGTAATTTGTCATTCATTGTATATATTTATTTTTTATTTCTTCATTATTTATATTTATATTATTTATTAATAATTTATCATCTATTTGCTTGTCTCTTTTTTTTATTTATTCCTTATTTATCATTGAAGTTGTGTTAGGGAGTCAAAACTTTATCAAATCTTTATGACAATATATTTAGTTTTTTATTTCTTCAATATTTATAATTAAGACCTTTCTATTTAATTTATTCCTAAATTATATTGGTTTATTAATTTTGTTAGACACTATTATATTTATTCGTTAAGATTATGCACCTTGGCTCTATTGGAATTTTCCCTTGTTTTATTTATTTATATTTTTTGGCTATACATTTTTATTTATTATTTATTTTATCTAGTTTTTTATTTCCACATTATTTTTATTTATTATTTCTCTATATTTATTTTGTTGGGTTATCTACTATTGTATATTTGTTAATAATATTATTCATTTGCTTGTGTCTATTTCTTTATTATTTATATTTAAAAATTTTGTTTGAATATTGATTTTATTTTGGTGGGATATGATTTATAGTTTATTTTTGTTGAAAATCTGACAAATTATGTTAATGAATTTAATATCTTCTTTATTCATGTTTAGAAATTTGTATTGAGAGCTCCTAATTGTGTGGAAGGTTATAGGTTAAGTTTTGCTTGTTTTATTATTTATATTTTCCCTTAAATTATATTGATTTAATGGGCTAAATAATTTATCAATCATTTGCATTTTGTTGAGTTATGTATCATTATTCTTTGTTTATTTGGTATTATCATTTGTTTGCTTGTGTATTTATTTTTTTTTATTTCTTCATTATTTATAGTACTATGAATTCTTGGCTTCATTATTTATATTTTTTCCTAAATTATATTAGTTTATTAATTTTGTTTGTTAATAATTTTGTTTGGCTCTATTTATCTTTTTAGTTGCTTGTCTCTACTTATTTATTTTTTTCATTTCTTTTATCATTGGTTTATTTACTTTTTGTCATTTATTACTTATTTGTTAATATTTTATCATTTATTTATTTGTTTCTATTGGATTTGCGCTATTATTTAATTTTTCACTACTTCTTCCACTACCATTTGGATCATGTCATCTGGCTTCCCAGATTCCTGATGAAGAGAAACTTGGTCCTCATGATGGGTTGATCCATGTTTATCATTTCAGAGATAACTCAAAATCAGATATTCTTTGATAATAATATATTGCTGCTGATCAGGACATAAAAAATACGATTTATTTTGGAGATCCGTTTTTCTTAGTGATTTTTTAGAGTGAGACGTTAGCTGAAGTCAAATTGTGAATGCATAAGAAGTTGCAAGATGAAGAATTTTTTTAAAGTATTTTTAGAGAAATGAAGGTATTTACTTCTAAATGCATATAAAAGCCTGGGTTCGCAAAGCACTCTTACCTGCTTGGTTATATACGTGAAAGTGTCATGGGCAATGTGGATGAGAAGGACATCGCTGAACACCTTGGAGCATGCTAGTTATGATATAATTTTTATGTGATATTTTAGTTAAAAATGCCTTATATTTGAAACAAATGGAGTATAACTAAGAATAACCAATATAACTTTTTGACTGTATTTCATACATACAATGTTTGTACTTTATAATTGTATTGATTATGCATTGAAAATCTGACAAATTATGTCAATGAATTTAATAGCTTGAAGATCATCTACAATCAGGTATTGTGAAAGGATAAAACTTGTCCTGGGTGGTTTAATATGCTAGGAAAAGCACGATTCACTGCCATGTCCCTCACTTTCCCCCTTTATTTCTACCCTAAAACTCCTCCCTTTGCTTTAGAACAAGTTTTTGTGTGTGTTGCATCATTCCTTCTCTTTGTTGCTTAGATTTGTGTGTTTTATTATGAATTCTCCTTGTAGACATAGATGGTGAGGATTTATTTGTGAGGAAGAGCTATAGGAGAAAATGATTACCCGTCTTGTCAAATCATCTTTATGACATAGATCAACATAAATTTAGTAATCTATCTCACATTGCTAGTTGCGTGTTGTACACTTGGAACTTCGATTGGCTTAGGCGAGCATGGGCAATATCCTAAACGACCTCTCGCGGATCTAACTCTAACCAATCACTGTCAGTCCTTCTGTCGTTCCCTTCTCGTTCTTACTTAGATTGGGTTGGTCTTCGTAATGGGTAATCAGACCGGACCCCCTATTCTATTGATTGATTGTGCCACATTCGAGGACACTCGAAAGTTCGGGAGGTCGGGTAGGATTTCTTTAAAATGGGGACTCTGAGATACATGGGCTTCGAGACTTTGTCGGATCTCGCTCATCTTTCCAGACCCATGTCTCCCCTCCAATAAGTCATTCATTACTAAATTTTTTGAGCTATGCATATCTATTTTTTTTATTTATGTTATTCAATTTTTGGATTGAGAGCTCCAAGTGGAAAGCATCACTTATTTTATTATTTATATTTTTTCTCTGTATTATATTAGATCATATATTTTGTTAGATTATCATTATTATTTTTCACTGAATAACTATTTTTCTTCTTTGTTATTTATATTTAAAAGATTCATTGGCTAGTTCAAGTTTGCTTGTTTTATTATTTATATTACTTTGCTAAATTGTATTGATTTATTTATTTTGTTGAGTTATTTCATGATTTATTTATTAATAATTTGTCATTCATTTGTTTGTGTCTATTTCTTCATTTTATTTTAATAAATTTAATATTAATTTATTTATTTTATTGGGTATGTGGTATTACTTATTGCTTAAGTGTTATTATCATTCATTTGCTTATCTATCTACTTTTTTATTACTCTATTTATTTTATTATTTATATTTTTTAAATTATAGCTATTTATTTATTTTGTTGGGTACACTATTATTTATTGTTTATAGATTTTGTTGGGCTCCTTTATTTATCATTGAAGAAGTATTTTGAGGCAAAATTATCAAATCTTTATGACATAGGTCAACATGTATTTAGTTTTTTTATTTCTTCACTATCTACAATTAAACCTTAAATAGAATTAATTATGCTTGTTTAATTATTTATTCCTAAGTTATATTAGTTTATTAATTTTGTTGGGCTACACACTATTATATTTGTTTGTTAAGATTATGGCTCTATTTATTTTTTTCATTTATTCATTATTTTCATTTTCCTATATTATATTTTGTTATTTATTTGTTAGTAATCTATCATTTATTACTAAATTCTTTGAGCTATGCACTTTTTTTAATTTGCTTGTATCTATTTTTTTATTTCTGTTATTGATATTTGGAAAATTTCCCTTGTTTCATTATTTATATTTTTCCATAAATTATGTTATTTTTTTACTTTGTTGTGTTATTTAATTTTTAGATTGAGAGCTCCTATTGATTATTTATATTTTTCTCTATATTATATTAGATTATTTATTTTGTTAGATTAGCATTATTATTTTTTACTGAATTTCTATTTATTTTTCTTCTTTTTTATTTATATTTAAAAGATTCATTGGTAGTTCAATTTTGCTTGTTTTATTATTTATATTACTTTGCTAAATTTTATTGATTTATTTATTTTGTTGAGTTATTTCATGATCTATTTATTTAGTAATAATTTGTCATTCATTTGCTTGTGACTTGGGAGCTCATATCACATAGAATATTATGTGTAAATTATATTAATATATTTATTTTATTGGCTATGTGTGTTATTATCATTCATTTGTTTCTCTATCCATTTTTTTATTTCTCTGCTTGTTTTATTATTTATATTTTTTAAATTATATGTATTTATTTTGTTGGGCTACTTTATTAATAATTGAAGAAGTGTTTAAGGCAAAATTATCAAATCTTTATGACATAGATCAACATGTATTTAGTTTTTTTTATTTCTTCACAGTCTATAATTAAACCTCCAATAGAATCAATTATACTTGTTTAATTATTTATTCCTAAGTTATATTAGTTTATTAATTTTGTTGGGTTACACACTATTATATTTGTTTGTTAAGATTATGGCTCTACTTTTTTTCATTTATTCATTATTTTTATTTTTCCTATATTATATTTTGTTATTTATTTGTTAGTAATCAATCATTCATTATTACATTTTTTGACCTATGCACTTCTTTTCATTTGCTTGTCTCTATTTTTATTATTTCTTTGATATTGATATTTGGAAATTTAAAAATTTGCCCTTGTTTCGTTATTTATATCTTTCCATAAATTATGTTTTTTTTTATTTTGTTGTGTTATTTTATTTTTGGATTGAGAGCTGCTATTGAGGTTGAAAGCCTCGTTTTTTTTATTATTTATATTTTTTCTCTATATTATATTGGATAATTTATTTTGTTGGATTAGCATTGTTATTTTTCACTCAATTTCTATTTATTCTTATTTTTTGTTATTTATGTTTAAATGTTTCGTTGGGTAGTTCAATTTTACTTGTTTTATTATTGATATTACTTTGCTAAATTGTATTGATTTATTCAATTTTTTTGAGTTATTTCATGATTTATTTATTAATAATTTGTCATTCATTTGCTTGTGTCTATTTCTTTATTTTATTTTAAAAATTTAACTTGTGAGCTTATATCACATAGAAGATTATGTGTAAATTATATTAATTTGTTTATTTTATTCTCTATATGGTATTATTTATTGTTTATGTGTTATTATCATTCATTTGCTTCTCTATCCATTTTTTTATTTCTCTATTTATTTTATTATTTATATTTTTTTAAATTATATTTATTTATTTTGTTGGGCTGCTTTATTTATAATTGAAGAAGTGTTGTGAGGCAAAGTAAACCTCTAATAGAATCAATTCTGCTTGCTTAATTAAATTATGTTATTTTATTAATTTTGTTGGGCTACACACTATTATTTTTGTTTGTTAAGGTTATGGCTCTATTTTTTTTTCATTTATTCATTATTTTTATTTTTTCTATATTATATTTTGTTATTAGTAATCGATCAATCATTATTAATTTTTTTGACCTATTTTTTTCATTTCTTTATTATTTATATCTTTCCTTTTATTATATTTTATTATTTTTTGTTAGTAGTCTGTCATTCATTTGTTTGGATATATTTATTTTTTGCATTTCGTCATTATATATATTTAATTAGCTTGAGAGCTTCTCATTAGATGGAATATCATGTGTACGTATCTTTATTTATATTTTCTCTAAATTGTATTAATTTATTTATTTTGTTTAGTTTTTGATAGAACACAATAGCACCTTATTTAATAGGATAAGGCTTGTTGTTGTTGTTGTTTAACTTTACAGTTTTTATTTAATTTTTTACTAATTTATCATTCATTTGCTAGGCTTTATTTTTTTCATTTCTTTATTTTTAATTTTTTTATTTTGTTCAGCTATCCACTATTATCAATCGTTTATTTGTCAATAATTTATTATTATTTGCTTGTCTTTATTTATTTTTTATTTATATTTAAAAATTTGATTTGAGTGTTCTCATTGGTAGTTCAATTTTACTTGTTTAATGCACTATTGTTTATTGTTTATTTGCTAATAATTTATCATTTTTATTATTTATTTATTTATTTATTTCATTTTTCATTATTTAATTTGTTTGTTTGGTTCTTACTTGTTCATAATTGATCATTCATTTGATTGTTTTTAATTTTTTTATTATCATCATTAAATGCTCCACAAACACTTGAGCACCATGTTAACCCTACATTAATCATTAATCTTCCCCATTCAATGCATTCTTGAGCACTTCATTCCACACCCTTACATTACAAGCCACAAAGACCTCTTGATTTTTGATTGCATATGTAACAGGTGGTAGAGAATTAGAACTACTACAAGCCTATGGTAGGGTGATTGAGCAGGTGAATTGAGCGAAAAGAACCCCTATGCTAGTGAGTTGAGTGATACACTTTATATCCTTGTGTGGCTATCTCACTTGTCTTGCTAAGCTCTGCATCTAAACATGAATTTTTGTATTTGTTATTGATGACTTTGATTGCATACTTAGTTCCTTAGTTGTATTTATTTGAGTTCTGCAGGTTGAGTCAATTCAATTTGTCTTTCTTTTGACCTCTTTCCCTCTTTATTTTCATAGTTCAAGCCTATTTTCAATATTGATTTTGCCCATGACTGTGAAAGTCTATGTGGTTTTTTTTATTTTACTTTTGCATTTTTTGAGACAATTCAATTTGTCTTTCTTCAAACTTGTTTATTTTTCATAGTTCAAGTCTATTTCATGATTGATTTTGTTTAGGAGTGCAAAAGTTATTTCCTTCGAACTTGCTTACATACGTATCTTACTATGCCCTCTCTTAATTTTGGGCAGCTTGAGGATGGAGATATTATATTCTCTCAGAAGTCTGCACAGGTTGGAAAAAGTGAGAGAAAATGTGCATAACCCTCAGGTTTAAGCTTTCTCAAAACAGGATAATGTACGTCTTCTGTTACATTCTTAGTTTTGTACACACAAAACTCATTTTCTCCCATTTTAAGAAGCATCTTAAAAATCTGATGTGTTAGATATGGAGCTTTATACTGAACTTTCGCCTTGGCCTACGTAGGCAGTACTCCTTCATTTTTCATTTCCTGATAGCTTAGTAATAATAATAGAAAAAGGGAGAGAAGGCTTGATTGTTGAGATGAATGAGTATTAGGAGATCTCATCTCCCTTTGGCATTATTTTTCCTCTGATCACTTGGGTTAACTTTTTCCTGTTAAGGATCATAGGAGAGAGAAAAACCTTCTGCTTAATTTAAACTAGACTTTATTTTGTTGAATAAGTTAGACTTTTTTTATAGAAAAACTAATTATTAATCAGAGAGGAATTTATTTTTGTTTTTTTGAAGCGCCTAATATCTTCTATTCATGTTTTAATATCGTATAGTGATTTTTTTACAGTACTTTAATTTGGAGAATGTATATTTCCGTAATTTGGATTGTAAAAATTGGTTGAGAGGAATTTCAACATGTGCTAAATTCTTGCCTTTTGGTTTTGTTTCTAGGCTTATGATATTATATATATTATGAACTGCAAGAACTGCATAAGTATTGGATATTCCTTTGCTAGAACTGCAAGGCCTAAAAACTCTTGAGATTGCTTTTCCTCACCACTGCCAAGGATGAAGTGAGTATCGGAATATCATATAGTTGTAATGTCGTTCTATATCAAGTCTTACGCTTTTAACGGATCTACCATTTACGAGGTCATGTTTAATGATGTTGGAGGATTCCATTTTGTCCTACATTATAATTATTTTCTTATCAATGATTTCCTTTCCCCAAAAAATGAACACAAATATGGATAAATTTTTGGATCAAGTGGTTCATTCACAACTCTTCATGCCTTTTCACGGTTTTGAATGTGACTAATGTTGGATGTCCACAAGTTATCTTGTTTTACATTGTTTTGTTTTCCACTCTTTATTCTCTATCTTTTTGGGTTCCACCTGATTCAACTAGATTTTTTTTTTTTTTTTGCAGTATTTCTCCTGTCCATTTTGTTTGGTTAATTTTGCCAGCTTCAAGGTTTATCTACTCCTTGATCTTGACTTCTCTTCTTGTTGAAGGCATAGCATTGGACTTTCCTACTTGCATACGGAACTGTTGTTGAAGGCACCATACAACAGTTATTTGAAGGCCACCACATGAACCATATCGAATCATTGTGGACTATAAGTCAACAAGGAAGAATCGTGTTATAGCATGCATTCTAGGAAGATGTTGCTTACGTCAGTATTTTATGCATTCTTAATTCTTATGGAATTCGGGATATGAAATTGTAGATCTTCATCTTGATGTAGAAGGCTGTCGTCTCTCCATGCTTCTTTTGACAAGTACGTGGAAGTGGAACAGCTTGAGGGTGATCACAAGTATCCTGCAGAACAGTTTGGTCTATGGGTAAAATATAAACTGTTATATCTTCAGCCTGATGTAGAAGGCTGTCGTCTCTCCATGCTTCTTTTGACAAGTACGTGGAAGTGGAACAACTTGAGGGTGATCACAAGTATCTTGCAGAACAGTTTGGTCTACAGGTATAATATGAAACTGTGCATTTATCTATTAAGGATTCCAATCTTGCTTCTTTCTCTTGGATAAGTTAAGGTGGATACCCCAGATACTAGATCTTTCTTTTTTGGCTCTCTTGAGTTATTATTTTTTCATTCCCTGTTGTCATTAGTACTGTAATTGTTTTTGTTGTTTTGTAATCCCTCCAGCTACTGCAGTTGCCAGCACTGCATGTGTCAGCATCACTACCACCCATACCATTATGGGGCCATTGATGCCTCTACTGCTACTACCACTACACCAAAACTGTCCTCTACCTCCACTTTCACCTCCAACATTGCCACCATAATTGTCCCCATTGTTGTCACCACTCACCGCCATCATCTCTTCTCTCGCCACCTATTGCCACCACAGCTTCTTCTATATATTTCAAGCATGATTCTGCATATTGCACTAGTCAAAAGAAGATAGGAACAATATGGTGGGGAAGAGGAGGTAATATATTTTAAGCAGTGATTTAGCCTCTTTCATTCATATTGGCATGATATATTTGTCTTAATGAAAGTTTTTCTTTTATTGTCATCCTCCTCATCCTTTGTCGTTTCCTTCATTTTACCTCGTCCTCTATAATTTCCTCATACAAATCCTGGGTTCAATAAATCACCCTTCAAATCTACAATGCACTCAAATGCTTAAATGCTTTTTTATATACGGAAAGTGACAAGGAAAATATTATTTGTATGGGGAGAAGGAAATTGTTGAACACCTTAGTGTAAGATATTTGGTGCGCTGATTATGATATAATATTTATATGATATTTTAGTTAAAAGTACCTTATATTTGAAACAGATGGAGTACAAGGATGGGAATGAGAAATACCCAGCAAATAAAGGAAAAAAGTGAGAGACAAATTAAGAATAACCAATAATCAGGTACAATATCTGACTTTATTTTATATACGGTTGTACTTCTATAAGTGTATTTTGATCATACATTAGAAATCTGACGAGTTATATTAATATCTTGATAACACCTGCCACATGCAAAACACTAATTTTTACGTTATCTCTCAAACCCGTCTTATTTTATGTTGTTTTGTCCCTTTATTTCTGTCCTTGCTCCCTAAAACTCCTCCATTTGTATCAAAACTAGTTTTTGTGTGTGTTGCACCAGTCCTCTTTGTCACCTTAGATTTAGGTGTTGTGTTTTGAATTATTCGGGTAGATATAGATGGTGAAGGGTTTTGAATTATTCGGGTAGATATAGATAGTGAAGGGTTATTTGTGAGGAAGGGCTGTTTATATTTTATTATTTTTGTTATGCTATACTAAAAGTAAAATTTGAAAAAAAAAAGTGAAAATGAAATATCCCCCTTGCAGTTTCCTCCTTCTTTTGATTGTATTTGTAATATTTGATTGCTTTGTTATGTGGCTTTATTGCATTTGTTGATTTCCCGAGCATAGATCATCATATTTTGTTGTTGAATTTCTTGTGATCAATTTGTTGATTTGCTCTTGTTCCTCTTTTTCATCCTCTTTGTTATGATTAATCTAGATTTCCAAAATTATTACTCTCCCTTTTGCAACTCATCTGATACACCCATTGACCCTGACCATGGATGTTTCTTTGTTCTTGTTAGTTCAGTGCTTGATGGTTGAAAATTTGACTTCTTTCCCTACCATTTTTGCCGCCACAGATTCTCCATGCTAGTTTTCCTAGTAATTATGTTTATACAATGGAGATTGTTGGTTAGGCATCATGTTCCTTTCTCTGCCATTTTTTTTCCCATTGACACTGTTTGATGGCTAAAATTAAAATGCTCAAACATTCACTTTTGATCCATGATGATAATGAACATACTAATATGTTGTTGTTATTACCTGATCAGGAATCATGCTTTATTTGAGGCGTTGAGTTACTTCTTGCAATTTATTTTGATTTGATTTATTTTATTGGGGTGGTTATGTTTTTTAGATTACAACAGCATGTTCAGAATTTTAGAGATCCATTGGTTATTTCTGAGAGTGAGACATTAGATGTCAAATTGCAAATACATAAGAAGTTGCAAGTTTTTCATGGCATTCAGATTATGTGTGCACGTGCAAGCGAACACACACAAGCTCACACTTTTTATAAGAACTCTCCCTTTAATTTACAAATATATGTTGAAAAGCCAGTTGTTCAATAACTCTCCCTTTAAATTTACAAAGCACTCAAATGCTGTAAATTTGTTGTAATCTTGTTAATTTGTTCTCTTTTTGCGTATACCCCTTTGTTCTTGTTCATTACTCATGGTTGAACAAACCACAACTATCCTTATTGTCCCACTATCATCTCTTTTTTCCCCATCATTTTTGCCTTGTTGTCTAAATTATATTAATTAATTAATTTTATTTATATTTAAATTTTAGCTATGCTTTATTAGTTGCTGACATCCATTTGCTTGTTTTTATTTTTTTTTATTTTTCACTAATTAAAATTATGTGGATTTATTTATTTTGTTGGCTATACATTATTATTTATTAGGTTGGGCTACATACTATTGTTTATTTATTATTAATTTATCTTGGCTATATTCTTTTTTTATTTCTTCGTTATTTATATTTTCCTTAAATTATTTATTTGTTAGTAATTTGTCATTCATTGTATATATTTATTTTTTCTATTTCTTCATTATTTATATTTATATTATTTATTTATTAATAATTTTATCGTCTATTTGTATTCGTTATTTATCATTGAAGTTTGAAGGGAGGCAAAGTTATCAAATGTTTATGACATAGATCAATATATTTAGTTTTTTTATTTTTTCAATATTTTATAATTAAGACCTATATTGGTTTATTGATTATGCACTTTGGCTCTATTGGTCCCTTGTTTTATTTATTTATATTTTTTGGCTATACATTTTTATTTAGTATTTATTTGTTATGGTTGCTTTATCTAGTTTTTTATTTCCACATTATTTATATTTAAGCTTTATTGGATAGTTTAGTTCTTGCTTGTTTCACTATTTATCTTATTTCCCTATATGATATTGATTTATTTATTTTGTTGGGTTATCTATTAATTTTGTTGGGTTACACACTATTATATTGGTTTGTTAAGATTATGGCTCTAATTTTTTTCATTTATTCATTATTTTATTTTTCTATATTATATTTTGTTATTTATTTGTTAGTAATCTATGATTCATTACTAATTTTTTTAAGCTATGCACTTTTTTTCTTTTGCTTGTATCTATTTTTTTTTTTATTTCTGGATTCCCTTGTTTCATTATTTATATTTTTCCATAAATTATGTTATTGGATTGAGACTATTCAGGTGGAAAGCCTCGCTTATTTTATTATTTATATTATTCTCCATATTATATTAGATCATTTATTTTGTTAGATTATCATAAAAATTTAACTTATGAGCTCATATATATTAATTAATTTATTTTATTGGCTATGTGGTATTATTTATTGTTTATGTGTTATTATCATTCATTTGCTTCTCTATCCATTTTTTTTATTTCTTTGCTTGTTTTATTATTTATATTTTTTAAAATTATGCTTATTTATTTATTTTGTTGGGTAAACTATGTATTTATTGTTTTTAGATTTTGTTGTTCTCCTTTATTCATCATAAGAAGTATTTTTGAGGCAAAATTATCAAATCTTTATGACATAGATCAACATGTATTTAGTTTTTTATTTCTTCCCTGTCTACAATTAAACCTCAAATATAATGTTTAATTATTTATTTCTAAGTTATATTAGTTTTATTAATTTTGTTGTGCTACACACGATTATATTTGTTTGTTAAGATTATGCTCTATTTTTTTTTCATTTATTTAATTATTTTTATTTTCCTATATTATATTTTGTTATTTATTTGTTAGTAATATATCATTCATTACTAAATTCTTGAGCTATGTACTTTTTTAAATTTGCTTGTATCTATTTTTTTTTATTTCTGTTATTGATATTTGGAAAATTTCCCTTGTTTAATTATTTATATTTGGAAATTTAGTAAAACAATTTTACTTTGTTGTGTTATTTAATTTTTGGATTGAGAGCTCCTATTGATTATTTATATTTTTCTCTATATTATATTGGATTATTTATTTTGTTAGATTAGCATTATTATTTTTTACTGAATTTATATTTATGTTTTTTATTTATATTTAAAAGATTCATTGGGTAGTTCAATTTGCTTGTTTTATTATTTATATTACTTTGTTAAATTATTGATTTATTTATTTTGAGGCAAAATTATCAAATCTTTATGATATAGATCAACATGTATTTAGTTTTTTATTTCTTCCCTACAATTAAACCTCAAATATAATGTTTAATTATTTATTTCTAAGTTATATTAGTTTATTAATTTTGTTGTACTACTATTATATTTGTTTGTTATGGCTCTATTTATTTTTTTAATTTTTTCATTATTTTTATTTTCCTATATTATATTTTGTTATTTATTTGTTAGTAATCTATCATTCGTTACTAAATTTTTTGAGCTATGCACTTTTTTTTATTTGCTTGTATCTAGTTTTTTTATTTATGTTACTGATATTTGGAAATTTTCCCTTATTCCCTTATTTATATTTTTCCATAAATTATGTTATTTTTTTTATTTAATTTTTGTATTGCGAGCTCGTATTGATTATTTGTATTTTTCTCTATATTATATTGGATTATTTATTTTGTTAGATTAGCATTATTATTTTTTTACTGAATTTCTATTTATTTTTCTTCTTTTTTATTTATATTTAAAAGATTTTCAATTTTGCTTGTTTTATTATTTCAAGATTTATTTATTTATTAATAATTTGTCATTCATTTGCTTGTGTCTATTTCTTCATTTTATATGAGCTCATATCACATAGAAGATGTGTAAATTATATTAATTAATTTATTTAATTGGCTATGTGGTATTATTTATTGTTTATGTGTTATTATCCTTCATTTGCTTCTCTATTTTTATTTCTTTGCTTGTTTTATTATTTATATTTTTTAAAATTATGCTTATTTTGTTTATTTTGTTGGGTAAACTAGTATTTATTGTTTTTAGATTTTGTTGTTCTCCTTTATTCATCATTGAAGAAGTATTTTGAGGCAAAATTATCAAATCTTTATATAGATCAGCATGTATTTAGTTTTTTATTTCTTCACTGTCTACAATTAAGCCTCAAATATAATGTTTAATTATTTATTTCTAATTTATATTAGTTTATTAATTTTGTTGTGCTACACACTATTATATTTGTTTGTTAAGATTATGGCTCTATTTATTTTTTTAATTTTTTTATTATTTTTATTTTCCTATATTATATTTTGTTATTTATTTGTTAGTAATCTATCATTCGTTACTAAATTTTTTGAGCTATGCACTTTTTTTTGTTTGCTTGTATCTATTTTTTTTATTTATGTTACTGATATTTGGAAATTTTCCCTTGTTTCATTATTTATACTTTTCCATAAATTATGTTATTTTTTTATTTTATTGTGTTATTTGAGCTCCTATTTAGGTGGAGCCTCGCTTGTTTTATTATTTATATTTTCTCTCTCTATATTATATTGGATCATTTATTTTGTTGGATTAGCATTTTTATTTTTCACTGAATTTCTATTTATTTTTCCTCTTTGTTATTTATATTTAAAAGATTCATTGGGTAGTTCAATTTTGCTTGTTTTATTATTTATATTACTTTGCAAAATTTTATTGATTTATTTATTTTGTTGAGTTATTTCATTATTTCTTTATCAATAATTTGTCACTCATCATGTTGTGTCTATTTCTTAAAAAAACTTGTGAGCTCATATCACATAGAAGATTATGTGTAAATTATATTAATTTATTTATTTTATTGGATGTGGTATTATTTATTGTTTATGTGTTATTATCATCCATTTGCTTCTCTATCCATTTTTTTATTTGCTTGTTTTATTATTTATATTTTTTAAAATTTTATTTATTTATTTTGTTGGATAAACTAGTATTTATTGTTTATAGATTTTGTTGTTCTCCTTTATTTATCATTGAAGAAGTGTTTTGAGGCAAAATTATCAAATCTTTATGAATCAACATGTATTTAGTTTTTTATTTCTTCACTGTCTATAATTAAACCTAAAAAAGAATCAATTATGCTTGTTTAATTATTTATTGTTTATGTGTTATTATCATTCTATCCATTTTTTTATTTCTCTTTTTATTTTATTATTTATATATTTTTTTAAAATTTATATTTATTTATTTTGTTGGGCTACTTTATTTATAATTGAAGAAGTGTTGTGAGGCAAAGTAAACCTCCAATAGAATCAATTCTGCTTGCTTAATTATTTATTTTTAAATTATTTTATTTTATTAATTTTGTTGGGCTACACACTATTATATTTGTTTGTTAAGATTATGGCTCTATTTATTTATTTTTTCATTTATTCATTATTTTTATTTTTTCTATATTATATTTTGTTATTTATTTGTTAGCAATCAATCAATCATTATTAAATTTTTTGAGCTATGCACTTCTTTTCATTTGCTTGTCTCTATTTTTTTATTTCTTTGATATTGATATTTGATGGAATTTTTCCCTTATTTCATTATTTATTATTTATTTGTTATGGTTGCTTTTGATTTATCTATTAAGTTACTATTGTATATTTAATAATAATATTATTCATTTGCTTGTGTTTGGGATATGATTTATTGTTTATTACTATCATTCATTTACTTGACTATTTATTTTTTTTATTTCTTTATTATTTATATTTAAAAATTTTGTGTTGAGAGCTCCTCATGGAATATCAATTTTTTTTTGGTTTATTAATTTTGTTGGGCTAGTGAATAATTTACCATTTGTATGGGGCATTCTTTTTTTTCATTTCTTTATTATTTATATCTTTCCTTTTATTATATTTTATTATTTTTTGTTACATTTGTTTGGATATATTTGTTTTTTGTATTTCTTCATTATTTATATTTAATTAGCTTGAGAGCTTCTCAATGAAGTTATTTTATGAGGAAGTTATTTGTTAGGTCGATAAGTTAAATTTTTTGTCGGGAAACCAATCTGTTATATCTTATAAGGAAGTTTATCAATTAGAATTAGTTATTAAGTTAGTTAGGTAAGCCTAAGGGTATGAAGTTATTTATCTTTTAATATTTTATATTATGTCAATAGAATAGGTTGTAGTTGTTATTGTTGTTGTTGATGATGCTTCCCCTCCCAAAATGAAATTAAATGTCAATTTTTTTTTTTACAAAAAGGATAACCTTAACGCTAAATTTATATTTGTATAAATATGGATTTGGATTATAATATTTGGCCAAAGAAATTATTAACATAAAAACTCCTGCACGTGTATGTTGATTTTTGGCAATGAATTTAGACACAGCTAATAAATTGAATCATACGCTTGAATACACAAAATTAATATTTAAATGTTTATATTTCTATAAAGCTAATTAAATTGACCTTCAAGCATACTGGTTTTATAAATTCAAAGGAATGCTAATTTATTTGGCATTACTTCCTCGGGTCATTTATATATATATATATATATATATATATATGGAAAACTATTAAACTTTCCCTCAATTTTAATTTATATTGTTTTCTCTCCTTATTAAATCATTTTTAACTAATTTTGCTATATAGAAACTAATTGTGCCAATAAAATAAAATTAAAGGATCTATTAAAAAAAAAAGATAGATATCAAAATAAAATTTAGTTGCTTCATTATTTATACTTAAATTTTATTGGATAGTTTAATTCCAACTTGTTTCACTATTTATGTTATTTCCCTACATTATGTTGCTTTATTTATTTTGTTGGGTTATTTACTATTGTTTATTTGTTAATAATTGTTTATCCATTTGCTTATATTTAAAAATTGTTTCTTTATTATTTATATTTAAAAATTTAGCTTGAGAGCTCATCTATTGATTTATTTATTTTGTTGTGTTATGCATTATTATTTATTGTTTATTATTATCATCCATTTATTTATATTTAAAAAATTTGTCTTGAACTCCTCATCGAATAGAAATAGAATCTGCTTCTATATTATATTTTATTATTTCTTTGTTAGTAGTTTATTATTCATTTTTTTGGCTATATTATTTTTTATATTTCTTCATTTATATTTAATTGGCTGAGAGCTTATAGAAGGTCACGTGTTCAATTTCATTTATTTTTTATTTATATTTTTTTCTAAATTATATTGATTTATTATTTTGTTTGACTTTACACACTTATTTAATTTTTAGTAATTTATCATTCATTTGCTAGCTTTTATTTATTTATTTTTCATTTCTTCATTGTATTTTTTTATTTTGTTGAGCTATCCAAAATTGTTTATTTGTTAATAATTTATTATTCATTTACTTGTCTTTTTTATTTATATTTAAAAAATTGACTTGAGAGTTCATCCTGTAGTTCAATTTTGCTTGTTTTCATGCACTATTGTTTATTGTTTATTATTTATTTGTTAATAATTTATCCTTCATTTGCTTGTTGGCTTTATTTATATCTTTTTCCAAAATCATATTATTTTATTTATTTATTTGGGCAATACACTTTTATTTATTGTTTATTTGTTAATAATTTATCATTTAGTTGAGGAAAAATGGTAGTATTCTACCATCAAGAATGGCTTTATTAGAAAATAAGTAGTAAGACCCTTCCTTTGAAACATAAGAGCATTCTTCTGTTCAAAAATAACATTTGGGTTAATGGCATTTTTGCCATAGTCTAAAAAATTTTAGGTCAATGTCACCTTGGAAGTGAGGCAAGGTGGCCCTGCTTAAATGGTTCCTAAATGTTGACTGTCAGTCTCCCCAAAATGCCACATCATCCTTATTCTAACCAATTAATATATTCCACTTTATCCTTCTCTCTCCTCTTTCCTTTCTCCTCCACTGAAAAACCCATGAAGAGGGCAAGGAATTGGAGCATGCCAACAGAGGTGGGTCAAGCCTCCGAGAAGCGACGATCTGCCGCTACAGCTTGGTCTAACGACGCTGAGTATGCCTTGAGAATCGGAACTCCAGCATCGGAGACTTTGGTGAGATTTCAGATTTGGAGACTTTGCTTCTTGCCCACCATTGTCGCCCTTGGCTTTGTCAAACACTTTATGATCTCAAAATGACGCATTTCCATCTCATTTTGCTTAGATATTACACTGAAATCCCAAGTCCCTTTATTATAAATAAGTTTTGAAGCACAATTATTAAAATGCCCTCGCTTTTTTTAAATGCCATCATGTCCACTTCACAACCATCTACTAAATAAGACATTTCCTGCTATATAAAGACAAGTCAAATATTCTTGTTTTTGTTTTTGTACTTCAAGTATTCACCGCCATATCATTCAATAAAAAAATATATAATACATATATCTTTCAGGTGCCATGCCATCCTATCCAAAAAATGCACCAGTCCAATCACCATATAAATCGAAGTAGTAGTCAATATATCCACAACAGTTATGCTAATGAAAGGCTTACCCTAACCCCGTAGGGATGCCCGTGGGACCGGAGGTAAACCCATTTCATCCTCAGCCTGTCAGCAACAACAGCAACCAATCAAATTACAGAAGTACACCCATGAAAAGGACAGTAGTTTGTTGTTTTACGATGTAAAGTTATACGTTGTAGAGATTAGCACTAATGAAGAATACAGATTATGATTTATGTTTTCAGTCTTCAAAACTATCTTGGACGCTATTGGCCCTCAATTAACGTCTTTGATTATTACCCTTCCTAGCCTTCTTTAGAACCCGAAGCCCCAATACTTTCATAAGAACTTGCAGTCAATTTTCGTTTTTTTTTTTTGGTATGATAACTTCCAGTCAAATTTAAACCTCATTTATTCATGGCTTTTAAAAGAACACTAAAGTAATACAATTAGGGCAAGGAAATCATACTTGAGCATTGGATCTGCCTGGTGGTGCCGCTGTATGTCCTGTGGGAGCAGAAGGCAAGTTAAGCTC
Organism: Leucaena leucocephala; assembly: GCA_037074615.1. NCBI lineage: Eukaryota > Viridiplantae > Streptophyta > Magnoliopsida > Fabales > Fabaceae > Leucaena > Leucaena leucocephala. Next base: position 34,978,714 of record CM073520.1, on the reverse strand, counting down.
TGCCTCCACATCAGGTTCCTTATCTGGCTGGAGGTAGGAAGGAACTCCATCCATCTCAGTCTCATTTCCCATGTCTGCTTCCAGTGCATCAAGTTCTTGACACCAAAAACAGAAAAACAAGAAAATTTTAATGGATCCACATGTCTGCTAAAAGGCGCCAATAATGCATCCAAGCCATCAAATAGAGAAGATCACACATCCTACAAGCTGAAATTATCAAAACATTGCACATGCCACGGATAAAATGGTTGATTTTCAACTCAAGTCCTTGAAACAAGGAAATCAAACATTTAAGGGCAATCACCTTTCATTTGTTTAATAATGATTCCAACAAACCAGATGACTGATATCGTATCATTTATATACATGGGAAAAAGTGCAATTAATTGAATATTAGCTAAAGCTCATTAACATCAACTATAAGTTTAGATGATTTTGAACTTACCACCCATGAGTTCATCTTCATCAAGGTCATCAGGCACATTATAACTTCTACCTAAGGTCTCTTGTATTTCGTTGCTTACATCCATCAGGTCCATCATCTCATCTTGCAAATTCTGCATTCAGCAAAAATCAACAATTTAGACCAAAGCAATATGGAAATAGCCAGACAGAAGCTACAAGAGAAAAGAAAGAGTTCATACGTCAATGTCTTGTATCTTCACAGTTTTCATCATTCCCTTCAACTCCTTGTTGGCAGACTTCAAGGCTGACATCTGAAAAGAGGAGGCCAAAAGAGGGGGGAAATTTTTAATATATGGTTTCTCATAAATGGAATGCACATGATAGTTTATCTAAAAGGAGTCCAAGGTAGCAATCAAGCTAGTCCTTATTAAGAGAACCCTCATTAATTATAAATAATGTCTCAAACCTCTCATCAGGTAGTCAGGTTCCCGATGAGGAACAATTAAAAGTCTGCCTTGATATACTGCATGGTACACCCACATATGGACATCGATAATTCAACAACAAAATTAGAAATGAAGTGTAAGCTCTTCAGGACTCACGGTTTGTTGAGCATCTTTAATACCCTCTGCAGCAAATGAAACCTGATCAAGATTAAATGTCTGATTATACAGCATGTCACGCTGCCCTTCATACCTATCAAGAAGAGGTGAATTAACAGTTCATCAAATGATCACACACATAATCAAGCATTAGCTAAAGTTAGATTTATTCAATTTGACAAACAAAAACAGGAATATTCTAACAACTCATAAAGGATCTAACAAAACTGACTTACAACCTAGGAATCAACAACAGAGGACAAAGGAATCTCTGACCTTCAATATACAGCCAGATGGCAAATATAGCAGAAAGTGAGTGTTCATAGAACATATGTGAAATTGAACCCATCAGTAACGATTAATAAGGTAAGGGTATACAGCATACACTGCTTAGTTGTGTTAACTTGGGTAATACAGTTACCATGTTTTTCTCAACCTGCTACATATTCATTGGAAAACAAATCCCATTCCTAGATATACTGAGAATGCAAGAAAATACAACATTTTCCAGTCTTGACATATCAGTTGGCTAAATCAACTTTCTAATAAAACTACAACAAACAGCATAAGTAAATATGCACTAACAAACTTACATTCGCTTTTGCTTAAGAACTCTCATTGCTCTAGCTTTGATTGCTTCCTGTGCAGGACCAGGCCTTGTTTTTTGGAGTTGTTCTTTATATCTACTAAGTTCAGCATCGAGCTTCTTTATCTTCTCATCAACAGTATCACCTCTTTTAGTGATCTGGAATATACAGCATACTTTAGGCAAGAGTGAAAAAAGATCATTCGAATCATCAATTTATATTCAGCAGGACAGAAATTCAAGCAATTGAACCAACTGACTACTAATAGCAGAGTTATGTAAAAATAAATATAGCTAGTCTAGCCTAAGTCAAAATTAATTTTCAATACATGAGTAAAATATAAATTCTAAGAGTTGCTAGCCACAACATTAAGTTAACTATTCATGGTATATGAATTAAGAACAGATATTAATAATAATAAGACATCTATAAACATTAAGTAAACAACTATTGTTACATCACAATTGCTGTGTACAAGGTTAATAATTTTTCTCAAACTAATTTTTTTTTATATTTTCAGTACAAATTGGCAAGTCGGGGCTTAATTTTCAGTCTCTAAAGTCCAGGTAGGGTGTAAGGTCCATTTTAAAAGCCTAGGAAGCCAAAAGGGAGAACAGGAAAGTACCGAGCAGTTAATTTACTCCTTAAAAGTGGGGCAACATAACCAAGGAAAAACAGGGAGTAAAAACTTAATCCGTTGTAAAAAGAATAACTATCAATTCTTCTCAAAGGAACTCAACAATTCCAGTTTAATAGAATAAAAGCAAAATTTTCTGAACGCATCCGAGCAACTACCAAATGGACCATCCATCTTATGGCATTATGTCTATTATGTTGTGAATATTAATCCATCTATATCCATTACACTCCAATCCCTTTTTCGATAAATTATTAACCATAATCATAACCTTAATGCATAATTCCAGATGAGAAGATGGCAAAATCAAGGGTAGCAAGAAAATTTCAACATTAATGACTTCAAGCTCAGCATACGATCTAACATACTCCACAGCTAATATATCCAAGGCCGAGTTAAAAACCCAAAAATCACACGATCACGAGTTCTCAAATTTTAATATTTTCCAATCACTTATACAATCGCAAATAGGAACGAGTCCAAATAAACATGAGGGGAAAATAAACTTTCAGAGTGAACCAGATTTGTTCATAGAGGACGAGAGATTAACCCGATCAGAAGCATCCTGAACTGAAGGAGGGGGCTCCTTATTCTTCTTCACACCGAAAACCCTCTTCATATCTTTCTCCTCTTAGTTCCTCTTGTTCAGGAAGTTAGAATGAAAGTTGAGTACAGAGAACACGCGTAAGAGCAGAAGAAACTGAGGACGATGGCAATTGACAGCCGAGAGATAAAATTTTAGCGGATTTTGATTTTGCGAACCGTGCCGAGAAATCGTAAAACCCGAAAAGTATTACGAGGAACCTTCTGGTGTGAACAAAATATATGCGTGCGTCTGCGTATAAAAGCGCGTTAGCTTGTCCCCCTCTCTCATCTGTTAAATAAGTTAGAAAAATAAATTCAATTAGTTATAAATATAGGGATCTTAACTGTAAATTACTTGGAACCACCCATAAGACTGTAAATTACTTGGAATAACCCATAAGACTACAATAAGTCAATAACTAATAACATTCGTATGATGACAATAAAATACATTTTTATATTATTTGTAATTATCTAAAACTATATATATTCATAACTTATTTTTCAGTAATAATTTTTGAAACTCAATTATCACTAAATTGATATTTTAGGATCTAATCCTAAAATGAAAAGTCATACTTGATAGTTTAGAAAATCAATGCACTAATATTAATATCACATCGATTACGACAATTACATCAAGAATGTTAATAATAATAATAATAATAAAATATTATTACTAAATCTAAAGAGTATAAAAAACCACACTATTACTTTTTTTATTTAAAAATTGTATAAATACTAATTGCAACATACACATCTTAATCCTATTGGCAAAAGAAGCCGACTCTCTATACAACTCTGCATACACATCCTAATCCATAATATATGTATTTTGATTATATATTATAAAAAAAAAAGTAGGGTTATGGTACTTTTAATTAGAGATAAAAATAGATTAGGTTAAGTCATATTTTGATTAAATAGATTTGAACTTGTATATAGACTTTGTTAAGCTCATGCTTAAGTCTTTGAAATGTCTACTGGGGCTAAATCTTTTTTAGAGGCATATTTACAAAGTATGCCTATAAGAAAATCTTATATTTTAAAGTTTAAATGTTGTAAATAAATTTTGAACATATTAAATCTTATATTTATACAGTTTTTAGTAAGCTTCAAAGGCACTTAATAAATTTAGAATAGATAGGATTAAATTTTTTAATAATCTAATTTTTTTTTTACTTTTAGGTTTATTATATTTTAAGTTTATTTAAACCCTATATATAATTAAATAGGTCAGACCTATAGGCTATAAGTTAGACTTTAGAAAAAAAAAAGTGTAATATATTTAAATCTAAACTTTTAAACAAGTCAAAAATCTGGTCTCTTTATTAAATAGGTTAGATTTTATTAAATTTTAATTAAATCAAGCCTATGCGTATATTAAAATAATAGCCTATTTTCACCCTTACCTTCAACATATCTACGAGTCAGCCTAATAAGGCTGTTTGGGTCTTCCATGAGCCTACTGAAATATTTATTTATCATAATTATTTTTTTGCTGTAATTCTAAAATATGTATTTTTTTTCCATAGACATCCGGTAGGTAATTCATGAGTTTGGCATGAAGTGTTTGGGCTTCATGTATTTTGATTCAACTCAAGCCTAAACATAGACAACCCATCGTCCCTAGATTTAGTTGATAAAAGGGTGAGACATACTATTATTTAGAGTGTGTTCGAACTCTAGGAAATATTATTTTATTGTGGTTCCAGTCGCGGAACTTGGAGAGGCATCCTAGCTCTTGGGTGCTTAAGATAGCTCGTCCTGCCTAACATTGGTATCGCCTAAGAGGAAGGGAGATTTCGCCCTGCCCTTAGATCGTGGGTGAGCCCAACCCCTTTCTAAAAAATTTATAACCAAAAAAAAAATATCTAACTTTCGACATAGCTTATAACAAAAAAAAAACTTTTGACATAGTGAAGGAGGGAGTCATACATGGATATATATTTAGAATAGATTTAATTTTTAAATAATATTATTTTATTATAGTTCTAGTTATAATATTTGAGGAGATATCTTAATTTTTAGATACTTAAGTTTATATCTAAAAGTAATTAACAGTTTACCCTATTCGATATTAGTATTACTTAGGAGGAAAGAAGACTTCATCGAAGTCTGAACATTTTTTAAAAATTTTTATACTAAAAAAAAACTTTCAACCCACCCATCACCACAAGCTTGGCCCCAAAATAAAAAGATTTATAACTTTCAATTAATATAAATTTTAGTCCATCAATTTTATATTAATTTTAATTTTAATCTCTTAAATTTTAAATATTACCCCATTTAAGATCGTTAGTTTCTATTAAATTTATCTACTTGACACTAACACAGTTAAATATATTTATTTAGAGAGTTGACTGTACAAAATAAATTGATGATATAAATACTGACCTACATATATATATTTTTGAAAAAAAGAAATAATATTGAAGACAAAACATGAAGTATTGAGACTTGGTGAAAACAATACTCGATTAAGGATAGGGTGAGCAAAATCAAATTGAAATATATTCATTTTTTTCAGTTCAGTTAATTAAGTTTATGGTCAGATTTTTTTTTAAAGGTTATTTGGTGTTCTGTTCTGTATATAAAAACATTTCGGTTATAACTAATTAACTGAAATGTTTATAAAACAAGAGTAAAATAAGTTGGAAATTGATATTGTGTTCTCCACTAAGAAAAAATAGCTCTCTATTTTTTTTTTTAGTTATCGACTCAATTTATTCCTTATTCTAATAGGGGAATCTCTGAACGTTGAGTCTCCTTTATAAAACATAGAGCAAAACAACACGTATAGGAAGGCTATGTAAGACGGATATATTTTTACGTCTTGTCCTATTCACTCCAGAGTCCAAACCTTAAATCCCATTCCACACTTCGAATTCAAGTTCCCCTCTCGACCTCGATTCTCGACCTCAGACCTCCTCCACCCTCCGCCTTGCTTGTGGCCTCCTCCTCTACTCACCTGGTCGTCGACTTACCGTTATCCCTCTCCTACACGAGCTCGCAGTCTCGGCGTCGTTCTCCCTCGATCTTAGCCTCGGACCTCCTCTCAGCCTCACCGTTCAGCCACACTCGGCATCCGTGTCCGCGTATCCGCGTCGTACTCCTTCAGGAACGCTTATCCTTTCTCATCGGAGAAAGAGCCTTGATAAGTCCAATTCCGTTAGAAAAACTGCGGCAATAGTGGTGGCTGATTTGAAGTCAACCTCAAACGCTAAGGTCACTCTAGCCAAAGGGGTTAGGACAAAGGTGAAGGAGAGAGGTGTTGAGGAAAGTATCCGACGAAGGTGAGAGGAGGTATCCGATTAAAGTTAACCTTATTCTATCTTCACAATCTCTAACGCCATAGCTACGGACATGAAGGAGAAGAAGCTGACATTGGTCGGGGACATAGACCCAATGTATGTGGCCGGTAGCAAACTGAGGAAAGTTTGGCACCCAGAGATATTGATGTTATATATATATATATATATAACATCGCAGTTACCGATGGCTGTTCGTTCATTGCTACTTACTGTCCCTTGTCATGGATTCCATGTTGCTTCAGATGAAAGATATGCCTCCGAATCCAGAGGACGGCGAATCGTTTCTCCCACCCTACATTGTCGAGGAGATCAATTCAAGGATAGTTCATCTTAGAAAGAAAAATCAACTCTGCTACGCTGCTATAGTTGCTGGTTATAGTGCCGTCAAAGCTCAACCTGCCATCAATTCACTCAATAAGCCACCCGCTACCCTTCAAGTTCATTCATTTTTCTAGCTACGGACATGAAGGAGAAGAAGCTGACATTGGTAGGGGACATAGACCCAATGTATGTGGGCAGCAAACTGAGGAAAGTTTGGCGCACACACAGAGATATTGATGGTGGGGCCGGAAAGAGCAGAAGAAGAAGACAGATGAAGGGAAGAAGGATGACGGCTAAAATAAGAAGGAAGATGGCAAGGATATCGATTTTTTGGGTTTAATGTTTTTTCTTTTTTCATAGAAAGGTATATATCTAGTCAATATATGTCTTCATCCTATTTTGTACATTTGAGTATCTTTAACGATGTCAGTAGTCACACGTATGCAAATTATTAAAGCTACAGGGGCTAATGGCTTTAAAATGTCTAAATTTAAAAGCCAAAACCTTGTATTTAAAATTTAAGAAATTAAAATTATAATTGGTATAAGTTGAAAGAAAAAAATTTGTATTAACCTTTTAACTTTTTAAAAGTACAAAAACAAAAAGAACAAAGTACTTTGCGGATGGTTTAAGAGCGGGCTCATAAATCATAATATCGTTAATTCAAATATAACTGTTGATCCGAGAATATTATTAACAAACAATCTATAAATATATATATATATATATATATATATAAGCCTAAACTTTTTTACGTGAATGTTTTAGCCTCATAATTAACTTAGATTTTCTTGTGAATTTTATGCCTGTTTGGATCACCAATAAACCTTCGTTTGCAAAATATAGGTTTAGACCAAAAATTAAACAAACAATACTCAAATGTCTATAAAAGTTTATAGATTAAAATCATAATTTTAGATAAATTAATAGAAATAATTTATGGATAATAAAAAGAGCTTATGAGTTATCTAATGTTGCCATGTATTTTTCTACTCTCTTCTCTAACTCATCGCCGTCCCTGCTCTTCACTGTTTCTCTCTCGCCATCGTCCTACTCTACCATTGTCATCCTACATCACTCTTTGTCAGCATTTTCGACAAAGGTGAAAAAAGAAGAAGATGGCAATGGTGGAAGATCTGTATCATTCTTTGGCAGATCTATTTTCGTCACTTCTTCTCTCTTGCCATTGTAGTCTTGCTACCATTACTGTTGTTTTTTTCCGATGTCAGTAAAGAAAGAAGAAGGAGGCAATGATGGTAGATCCATTTTTGTCACCTCTCTCTCAACGACGGCTTCTGTTTCTAGATATTAATTAATAATAAATAAAAATAACTATTTATTATTAATTAACTAATAAATTAAATATATATTATTTATGATTTTTATATCAAAGAGAAAATAAAAATAAAAAATTTAATTTTATGTAATTATTATTTCATTTCATACACTTTCTTATAATTTACCAATTACAAAATTAATTCTAATAATAATTATCTAAATACTCATTTTATTCATAATTATTTATTTATAAACTATTCTTTAAAAAAGTCTTCTCTTAAACTAAACAAACCCTATATCTTTTGATGTTTTGGACTATTCTTTGAATTCAAAATCTCATGAAATTTTATTTCTCATGAGAAAAAAAGTATTTTATCATTACTATTCTTTTGACATGTATTTAATGCATTTAAGGCCGCCGATACATCTCATAAATTACTCTTTGGAAAAGAAAATGAACATATTGAAAGTAATTTTGGTATTCCAGAAGATACTTCAGACTTTTTAATTGTGCTACTGATTGTATTGACTGAGCTATTACTTCTATACGGTTATATATATATATATATAACATCGCAGTTACGGATGGCTGTTCGTTCATTGCTACTTACTGTCCCTTGTCATGGATTCCATGTTGCTTCAGATGAAAGATATGCCTCCGAATCCAGAGGACGGCGAATCGTTTCTCCCACCCTACATTGTTGAGGAGATCAATTCAAGGATAGTTCATCTCAGGAAAAAAAATCAACTCTGCTACGCTGCTATAGTTGCTGGTTATAGTGTCGTCAAAGCTCAACCTGCCATCACTTCACTCAATAAGCCATCCGCTACTATCAATTCTCCTAATAAGCCATCCGCTACCATCCCACCTAATAATCAGGTTTATGGATTTCTTTTATGTCACTAATTCACTTCACACTCATAATGGCATCTCTCTCTCTCTCCATATATAGATTGTTCTCATCGTCTTTTTTATTCATTTCTCTTTTGCTTAAGCATTTTTTTTTCTTATACAGAATTATTTATTGTTACAGCGTTTTGAAAAACCACCCGAACAGCCTGTGCCTATTGAACCACAATTAACATGGGCACAAGTTGTTCGGAAACAAATTAACAATCCCAGAAGCAGCATGCTTGTTGCAGCAAAATCAAGTTCAAGCATGGCTTCTAGGGAAACACAGGGGGTGAAAGGGGAAGCCATATCTCCTAAGAAGCAAGTCATACAACCTAACTCTGCAAAGAAAATTAGTAAGTTAATATTTAATTATTCATACAAATGAGTCATTAATTCTTTTTCACCCATATTTCTCTCATATAAATAAGTTATAATACCCTTCTAATTTTAAATATAAGAGCCAATTAAATAGCTTATTTTAATTTTAAGAGTAAAATTTTAATTTACTTTGTTTATCAAATTAATCAATATTTAATTTAATTAATTTTTTTAATCTCGCACGAACGTGATGTGGGTTATTTTTCACAAATCTTCTGTATGTAATCCACACCGCTTGCATCTACAATGTGTTTGCTTCCTCATTGGAGCGTGATTTAAGGTTGCTTTTGTGAAAACGAGGTTTTTGCAGCCTTCGCCATGAGAACAAACGTGTGCCCAGATGCTAACAAAAACTTTATTATTGAGTAGAAGTTCACGTGAGTTTTCAGTTTCACCAAGCTTTTTATATATACACACACACACATTTTCATAAAAGCTTCCGTGGAGCCCCTCCCTCTGTTTTTTTTTATATGTTAAAATTTTTAAAAAATAGTTAAAACGAGCTTATAAAAAAAAGAATTTTTTGTAGCTTTTAAAAAAGTGGTTTTGAATAAATGAGTGTTTGGATAGTTTTATTATTGGCAAATTACGAAAAAAATAGTATGAGTATTAAATGAGTAGAAAGTGTATAAGAAAAAAAATGATAGAGGGTGTAAGAAAAAGTATGAGAGAGGAGAAACTATAAAAAAAGGTATGGGTAATATAATAATCGGTTAATTCATAATCTCTTTTACTATTCCATAAATTACCTTGATCAACTTATCTGAAACCTTAATTTTAAACTATAGTTTAGTCTAAAAACTTATTTAAATAAATATAGCTATTTATTTTAAAAAAATTAAAATTAAAATTTAAGTTTAAAATCTAAGTTTTTGGTGTCCAACACACACACACACTAAATACAGTAGTTTAACACATTTTGGGCCATGTGGTTGTGGGGCCTGTGGGATTTGAGCCAGGAATGTCATATTTTCCAAGATCTAGTTCTGGTGTGTTAAGTACTGAATCTACATTATCCATATCTAATCTAAACGGATTATATTTAATTCTTTTTAAATAAATTATTTTAATAGATACATAATTTAAAATAAAGATAATTTCTTAATTTTCAATTTCTCAAAAATTAGTTTTTTATTTATAAATTATTAGTTAAAAATTTTAAATACAAACTAATTAAATTATATTTGGACGGTACATATATGTGATTAACACCGTAAACTCATTCCTTCCTTCAAGTTATTGAATTCCCTTCTTATTTTTCTTTTTTCTTTTTTATATACTAACAGATTTATAAAATCTTGCCCCAATTACAAGTAAAAAGAAGCTTTTATTAAACCTGTTTCCTAAGAAAATATACAAGTGACCTTTTCTTCCTTTTCTAGGTGGGAGGAAGAAGTAGCAGAGGAAGGCTGGACAAAAGAAATCAAGAATTCTGAATAAGCAGTCCAACATGTCCCAGTTGGATCATTATTACTCAGGAGTGGGCCTATATATTAATTGCTATGTGTTGATGCAGTGATATAATAAGAAACTATAAATTATACGGAATAATAATAATATTACCTTGTTTTATGAATTTATGGCCTCTCTTGGTTTTCCTTTCCTTCAAGGTCAAATCAATATGTGAACGTGTTTTATGTGCAAAAAAAACAAATGTAAATGTTTTATGGACACAAAAGCTGTGGATAAATGTGAGGGAACATACCTTAAATAATAAATAAATTTATTTTAATTTTAAATATAATATTTGTATTTATTTTATTTTTTAAATTTATAATTTTTTCTTAATTTTTTTATTTATTCCCATTTTAAAATAATTTTTCATATAAATAATTAGAAAAAATATTTTAAAAAAGTAAATATTTTTTATAAATAACTAATTAAATTATTTTTTAAATTTTTATGACACAAAGCTTTATCTAATTGTTAATTTTTCATTTTTAATATTTTTTTGGCAGCAATCATTTTCAATTTTTTTAATGTAAATGGTTAATCTTATCATAACATAACAAGTACCGGTCACACAAATATTCATGTGGATATCTAAATCAAACACCATTTACAAAAAAAAGGATGGTTAAATTAATAAATAAAATTTACTATTTATAAAAATAAATTGAATATACATTTGGATAAATTTTTAGAAAAAAAAATTATAAAAATAATAATTCTAAACAGCTTTTAAAAAAATATTTTAAAAAAACTTATAAAAAAAGTGATTTTAAATAAATGAATATTTAGATGAATATTCTTAAGATAACTTTTATAATGGATAATTTATCAGAAAGAGTATAAGATAAAAAAATAAATTCAAGCGTTCATTATCATCTTCTTCTTTCTATTATTCAACGAGTAGTGACAATAACAACTACTAGTGATAATGACAATAATGATAAGTAACGATGGAGGTTCCAATAACGATGGCAAAAGCTTTAGCTACATCTTTCTCTCTGTATACCTCATCTCATTCTCCCTCTTTCTCTATTACTGACGTCTCCTCAATCTAAAAGCTATAATGACGACTCACCCATAAGCAATATCTCCTCATTCCATCGTCGGTGTCTCCACAATGTAGTGGAGGCTTCAAGGATAACCTAAAAGTACTAAGGATGATCCTACTACAAGATAGAGAAAAGAAGAGAAGAGAGATAAAAATATAGGAGAAAAGAAAAGAGAGATGATTAAAGGAAAGAGGAGAGATAATGGAGTTAAAAAAATAGGGGTAAAATCTATAAACTATTTTACTATTTTAAAAAATATTCTTAATAGATTATCCAAAATTATAAATTTAAACTTTAGTTTAATCCATAAATATTTTTAAATAAATATAATTATTTATTTTTAAAAAAATTAAATTAAAATTTAAATCATTTTTTTAAAACCTCCTCATACACACACAGTGACACTAATATCATGATATGCTTGAACTGTAAAAGAATGGGTTCCATTGCACTATCATTTTACGAATTTTACAAACTAAGCAAGTTGGCAAATGAGATACAAAATTAAAAAGTGAATAATAAAATAAATAAATAAATAAATAGTGAAAGACATGAGACCAGTAAGTAAACACCCTGTCAAAGGCAACAAAGGAAGCAATGTCTACCAAAACCCGAAGAGGCAAAGAAGGAAGAAGCAATCAAAGCATGTTGAGCGTGGGGCCATCATCATCATCATCATCACAGTTGCGAATAGTCAATTTTTACAGATTAATCCAATTCATTAACGCTACCTATAACCTTTCGGTCTTCTTCGTCTTCATCTAATCTTCTCTGAAGTTCTGTTTTGAGGATTCTGCCTGAACCGAAAAGAAAAAACGAAGGAAATACAGCACAAGGAGAAGAAAATGAGAATGGCAATGCAGGGTGTTGATCCACTCAGTGAAAAAGCAGCTATGATGAAAGAGTCGCTTCAGAAGAGCCAGACTATCACAGACAAGGTGGTCACAATTCTGGGTTCCTTTGACCACCGTCTCTCTGCCCTTGAAACAGCCATGCGGCCAACCCAGGTTTTTATTTTTCCTTCCTTTTTTATTTATTTTTGGTTCTCAAGCTTCATGTTTGTTTGTTTCTCGAGAAAATGTTGGGAAAATCTGGTAACTGCACCCGGGTTAAATTCAAGTTCAGTATTTTACCTATCGCGGAGGAATTTTAATTTAGTTTTCGTTTTCGTTTGTTTTCAAAGCAACTAAAGAGCGGATCCGATGTTTTGATGTAGATTCTGTTCTGTTCTTATATTATTGTTCACTGTTGGATCCTCTATTGGGTTTTTATATTGCAGATTAGAACGCATTCTATCCGGAAAGCTCATGAAAATATTGATAGGACCTTGAAGGCTGCAGAAGGAATATTGGCTCACTTCGATCAATATCGACAGGTTGATACGGTTGCTAACATGCATTATACTGGCTTGTATGCTTAATTCTTGCTGGGACTCTGAGTCAGCCTGATCTGTTTCTTGCCCGATTGCTTCCTTGAACTTGTAACTAGGTATTGATAAATAAAAGTTCAAATTACCTTTTCCCTTAGTGAACAAGGTGCCTAACCGATTCAGGGTGAAACAATACATAAACGGATAATCCATCTGGTTTGAGTCATAGTTTTTTCTCCTCAGGCAAGCTTAAAATAAGCAAACAAGAATATAAAGCAGGAATTTTTACAGCTTGCAATAGTGGAGTTTGAATCTTAGTTTTGTCCTTCACCATTGGCACGTTTTCAAATCGCATGTAGCAATTTTTTTGTGTGCTTTGATTTCTCTATTCTTGTGCATTGTTTTATTTCTCATGTAATTTTGATGTCATTATACTTGTTTGAGACTTAAATAGTATATTTACATTTTCAGTTTTTGCTTCAAAAAGGTAGGATCTTCGCCGCCTTACCTATCTTTTTAGCGCCCCCCCCCCTTTTTTTTTATTTTGGGTGAGTTCGGAACCTATTCTCTGATTGCCAATTACTTTAGAAAACCCTTTAAGTTTTGTTTGGTTCTGTGTGTATTTGGCTTGGTTCTGGGTTTTTGAATGAAGGTATGTATTTGTACCAAATTGTTTCTGGTTTTATCCCTTCATAACAAAAGAACCTAACATCCCTCTTATCATGCCAACAACTTTATTTCTAAATTTTCTACTCTTTATTAGTTTCCCTTATTCCACTTTTCTTCTCCAACGATAACTCCTTTTTTCTTTTTTTGGTTGGATACGAAGGTGTTTGCACTCTTTCTTTTGTTATGGATACCTATCCATGCTATGACCGTTATGATTTTTAGGTGAAATACATTTTATTATGTTGTGATTGAAATTTGTTTAAGAAAACAACTTTGAACTCTTTTCTGTTTTTTGTTCTTTTTATGTTTTTGGTTTGTTAAGAAGGAGTTTGTGAAATTTCTTTTGTTATAGATACCTATCTCTACCAGGGCCATTATGTTTTTTTAGGTGAAATACATTTTTTTTTGTGATTTGAACCTTTTGTTTTTCACTTTTCAACCCTATGGTTCAAAAGTTGACATTTGTTGTCTACAAGTTTAGTATGTTATGCAGTACTACCTTATGTTCATCAATAATCAAATGGAACTCCCCAAATTCTGACACATTTCCTTGACATTTTCTAAATTTCATCTAAAAAAACACTTTGAAGAACTCGGGGGTGTTTGATTGAATGATTAGGCAAGAATTTGATGATTTTGGCCAAGAATTTAGAGAGTGTGGGGCTTGGCTGGGAGGAGAGGAGTTATAGATTGTGAGATGGAATAGGAGAGATTTGAAGGAATTCGGAATGTTATTAGAACACTTTAGGTTAGAATGTGAGGATGGGGCCAGACTTTAGGGAGTATAACACTTGGTTGGAAGAGTGGAGTTGGCGATTTTGTGATGGAATTGAAAGAACTGTAGGAGGAATTTAGGATGTCAATTGGATAGATAGGGAAAAAAATATTGCTGACGGGCAATAATTAGGGGAGTGTGGGACTCTACTGGAAAGAGATGGATTGGGGAATTTGAGACAGAATTAACAGTACTATGGGAACTATCATATAGGATTTGAGGATGAGGGAAGAATTTGGAGAGAAAGGGTTAATGATTCTGGGATGAAATTGAGAGGGATTTGAACAATTGTGGAGGACCGATTCTGGTTTAGATAGGGTTTGGGGATTTCGATTTAATGCTTGCAGAGTTAAGCATAGCGTATTGTTGTGCTAATGGAGAAAACCCAAGATATTAAAATGTTAGTTGTCGAAGCACAAGGTAGCAATGTGTAAATGGCCTAAACCAAAAGATCTTAAACTGAATTTGACCTTACGCTTTTATCATCAGTATATAATTATTATTTTGATATTCCATGTAATCCTTTCATTTAATGGGTTGCTGATTCTAGCTTATACATATTCCTCAAAAGGTACACACATATATAAAATGTGTTTTCTCATTTGCAAGTGTTATTGTTGTTAAATATTGTCATTGATCAAATTTGCAGGCAGAGACAAAAATACTTAAAGGGCCTCATGAAAACTTGGAGAACTATCTTGAAGCAATTGAAAAGCTGAGAAGCAACATTCAGTTTTTTGGTAGTAAAACGAGCTTTAGGAGCAGTGATGGTGTTGTCAACCATGCCAATAATTTGCTAGCTAAAGCTATTTCTAAACTAGAAGATGAGTTTAAGCAGCTATTATCGTCTTACAGGTTTTTATTTCTTTGTTTAATGTTGTTGATCTTCTTTTGGCTTCTTGATGCATCTTTGACCTTGCTTCCTTCCTATTCTCTTCGTCAAAATGCATACTTACTATTGCACATGTTTCTTGCTGATATGTGGAAAATTTATTTGAGCATGTTAATTTTACTCGTATTGTCATTTGTGTTATTACAGCAAACCTGTGGATCCTGAACGCCTCTTTGATTGCCTTCCCAACTCAATGCGACCTTCCTCTGGATCACCAGGGCATGAGGGTGATTCTAGTGGCAAGAATCCCTCTTCCCATAATCCATCTGACCCGCAAAACAACAATACTGAAGCTGTTGTTTATACACCTCCTGCTCTTATACCACCAAGGATTTTGCCTCTGCTTCATGATTTAGCCCTTCAAATGGTACAAGCTGGCAACCAACAGCAGTTGCTCAAAATATACAGGTAGACTACTTGCTTGCTTGATTCCATCATCGCCAAAGAAAAAGTTGAAGCTGCTTTACTGGAATTCTACAAATACAAATATAAAAAAAATTTCCAATCGTTCAAACAGTTTCATTTTATCAATTTCAACTTCCTCCATCTGTATGCTTGTGTTTATGCTGTATGGATATGATCACCTCAACTTCCTCTCTCTCACGCATGTCTTCACTTTCTTTCTCTTCTGTTTCTTGCTCTATTTCTCTCTCTCTCTGAAGGTGTCTTGCTCTACCAATCTGAAGTTTAGAACTCAACCTACCTCATCTGTATCCTGCAGCAGCCTTTTCTTGCTCTATTTATTTGATTTGCTTGTGCTCTGATTTAGCTATGGCCTGGGGATTCAAAACTAAAAGGGGAGGGGGGCACACATGAAGCTCCACATTCATATATCTGAATTATTATTTTGTTCAGGGATGCCCGTTCTAATGTTTTGGAAGAAAGCCTTCATAAACTGGGAGTTGAGAAACTCAGCAAAGATGATGTTCAGAAGCTACAGTGGGAGGTCTTGGAGGCCAAAATTGGAAACTGGATTCATTTCATGCGTATTGCTGTAAGTTGTTTGTGGATTTCTTTTGGCCATCAAGTTGCTTGTGAATTTAGTTCTGTGGTTTTATGTACTTTCATTCAAATATGGGGTTATGCTTGAACAGGTCAAATTGTTGTTTGCTGGTGAGCGGAAAGTTTGTGATCAAATATTTGAAGGCTTTGATTCACTTGGTGATCAATGCTTTGCTGAAGTGATACCAAGCAGTGTCTCTATGCTACTTAGTTTTGGAGAAGCAATTGCCAGAAGCAAGAGATCACCAGAAAAATTATTTGTGCTTTTGGACATGTATGAAATAATGCAAGAGCTCAATTCAGAGGTACAGGCTTTTGAAATTCAAATTTATGCAGGTTGCTGCTATCACGTAGATTATATGGGCATTAATCTTACTGGATTAGTTTGTCAACTTTTTTTCTTTTAATATTCAATACAACAAGCCTTATTCCTTGGTCAACATAACACGTTCTGTGTCTTCCTCCTTGGCTGAGAGTAGATGACCTGTATCTAGGCTAGATAGACAGTCGTGCATCATTCTGTGAGTTGCATTTAAATGTCATTCAAACTTGAGGATTTCTCATGATTGCTGAGTTCTTGAGGATTCATTGAGCTAGTACTTTCATATGAATATGATTGATTGGTCTTACATATATTTATGATAAATTAAATCATCAAAATTTTCTCTTATTATTGGGTTTAGTCCATTTTTAGATCTGTTTCTAACATACTTCATTCAATTTGTACTACTTATAATTTTACCATGATGGTAGTGATGTCACCATCTACCGCTGGGCGAAGACGTGATATATTTGGCATTTTAAAAGAATGCTAGGCTGATTTAGGTGGCTTTGTCATTAGATGAAAGAGAGGCATGTTTAAATGGCATTACAATCTTATTGTCAATTTGTTTATCTGTCTCTCTGTAGATCCAAACTCTCTTTAAAGGTAAAGCTTGCACTGAAATAAAAGACGCAGCATTGAGTTTGACAAAACGGCTGGCACAAACAGCTCAGGATACCTTTGGGGATTTTGAAGAAGCAGTTGAAAAAGATGCTACAAAAACTGCTGTTACAGACGGAACTGTGCATCCATTGACAAGCTACGTAATTAACTATGTGAAGTTTTTATTTGAGTAAGTTCATTTGAGTTACCTGAAGATCCTAGTCCTATTGGCTGGATTATCTTATCATTTCAAGCATTCTATGTTGTCATATCTGATTATGAAGCCGTTATTTGTTATTGATTTGGTATGCAACCCACATATTTTTAATATAGTTTTATTGGTTGTTTTACATCTATTTTCATCCAAACTGTTGGAAATCGCATTTAATTTGTGATTATTCTCAGGCTTTAGTGCACTTATTTTTTCCTTGTGTCTACTGGTAAATGACTAAATGGGCCATGATATTTGGGCATTTTGTGGGCAAAATCTTCATAAGAATCAAATGGGCTTTTGTTGGTTAATAGGCTGAAGTCAAATTCTGTTTTCTCCTTAAATAATTTCCTACTTCTTGAGTCCTTTTGTTCATATTTGTTTTCTGTTAGGGTTGATTGGCTGATTTTCTATGGTTCTGTCAATTGCAACCATTGTGTCTGATAAAATAACAAAGTTCAGAGTGAAATTATTCACAAACTTTTTTTGGGTCAAAGTTTTTAGTTTTAGTAATTTTTGAAACAATGGATTTATACATCTACCTAGCCTTAATAATGAAAACCCTTAATGTTGTTATGCACTTTAAGTGTGTCCTACACTGTGGGAGTAGTTTACATACTTTTGATTGTTTCTAGTTTTAGCCTTATTCAACATTATAGATCTTTACGTATTTAACCACTAAAATCCTCTAAATCGTTGCAGCTACCGATCTACCTTGAAGCAACTATTCCAAGAATTTGAAGGTGGAGATGATACTTCACAACTTGCATCTGTAACAATGCGAATAATGCAAGCTCTACAAAACAATTTAGAGGGAAAGTCAAAGCAGTATAGAGATCAGGCTTTAACACATCTATTTCTTATGAATAATATTCATTATATAGTCAGATCAGTACGGAGGTATGTCATCCACACATGTTGGCTATACTCTGAAGAACGTGAGAGTTTTCTTGGATCCTCAGCTAGTAATTAAATTTTCTGCTTATCTTGGGTCAATTTAGGTCTGAAGCCAAGGATTTGTTAGGCGATGATTGGGTACAGCGACATAGGAGAATTGTGCAGCAGAATGCAAATTTATACAAAAGAATTGCGTGGGCAAAGGTATTGTTCTGTTTATTAACGAGGCAGTGCACAGCATTCCTTAAGTTGATATATTTGAAGGTTCTTTCTGGTCACCAGTTATATTGTTGGAATTAATAACATGGAACAATTAAGGTAAAAAAAGGAAGAAAAATAGACAATCCACTAATAAAACGTGTTTTGGAATTGTGGTGCAATAGAATCAAATGCTGAAATGTTTTGCACATATTTGATGATTATGCTTCAGAGCCATTTCATGTCTCTTTTGTAAATTGCTTTGTCTTTTTTCCTTATTTTGTGCTCGTACCTTGATCTCTTTGTGTGATGTCATCTTGATTGATTTGTACTTGAAAAGGAGCAATGCTGTGTCTGAATTTGGTTCTTTGCCTTTGCAGATTCTTCAGTGCCTCTCTATTTCAGGCCTTACTTCATCTGGTGGGGGCGGTAGTACAGGAGGCGGAGATGCAGGAAGCAGTAGTGGTGCTTCAAGAGCAATTGTTAAAGACAGGTAGGCTTTAAATTTTATCTCTTTCGGGTAAAGTTATTTTTATATGCCTTTCGACATCTCAATTTAAATTGTGTTCTCAGGTTTAAGACATTCAATATGATGTTTGAGGAGCTTCATCAGAAACAATCTCAATGGACAGTTCCTGATACAGAGTTGCGAGAATCTCTTAGGCTTGCTGTTGCTGAAGTCTTATTGCCAGCTTATAGATCATTCGTGAAGCGTTTCGGGTGAGTCCAATCTCTCTCTCTCACTATAGAAATCCTACGGGGTGACCCCCTTTAGCAGCTCAGTGTATTTGGGATTTTACTTACGAAGTACTCTAAAGAGGAATGAGTCCAACCTGTTAAGGAGAGATACTGTATCTCCTCTTACGAGTGGAGCTTATCTCATGTTTTCTTGTCACATATACGGTACATCATCAATTACAACAAGAAGTATTATATAAATAGCACGACACCATTGTGCTCTATTAATAACTAAATCTTTAGATATATTAATTAAAAGGTCCCGTTCAATGACTTCATTGAGTATTCTCTCCTGTCTTTCTCTTCAGTACCTCATCAATTGATCTAGATTTATCCATAACAGTATCATAGCAGGAGAAATAATATTGTTCTCTTCCTTCACACACTTCATAATGTTAAAACCTGGTTGAAATTTTGCATAGGCTGAAGAATTTAAATTTAGATTTTAGCTACCAATAAGCTAGTGAACAGCCATTTTAGTCTAAAAGTATAACAACCATTAAGTTAACCCTAAACATTATTTAATCACGTCAAGGTATTTATAACGCGCTGTTCCCTATATTTGTGTCAATTAGTTGGTGGCCCATCGTGTATTGCAGAGTTTAAGAAAAGATCCGTGCCATTCACATTTTTATGGATTTTGTATTTTATATTACTATTCATGTTTGTGCTTCTCAGCTTCCTTTTGATGCATATATGAGAACCTTGTTGTTACAGGCCTCTGGTGGAGAATGGAAAGAATCATCAGAAGTACATAAAATACACAGCGGAAGATCTAGAGCGAATGTTGGGCGAATTTTTCGAAGGAAAAAGTGTGAATGACATGAGGCGATAAAGTCGACCTCTCCGAATAATTCGATAAGGTAGGCCTGTTTAGCTGGTTCTGAGAGATGTAGTAGAGGTTGATGGTCTTGTGGGTAGATCTCGTTTCATAAGCAGCTAGGCAAAGATGCTGAAGATAAAGTTTTTGTATGTAGGAACTGTTACAAAATACTCAAATACGAGTTTGAATGCCTCTTCTGTATTTGCCTGTATAGTTCATTTTTAGTCCTACGTGAGATAATAGTTTTCTTGGTATATATCGCCTAAGATTCAGGATTCTTTGAAACTTCTAGTGAATAGCGTGATAGCAGTGAGGAGATTATTTAAACCTATTGTGATGTAAAATTATTTTCAGCCTCTTGGGGGAGTTCAGTTTCAGCACTCTTTCAATATTCAGGCACTCTTGTCTTTTCTATGTTATGTAATCCAATTATCCTGTGAAGTTTAAGCCAGAATCGTTGCGTTTTGGCAATAATCTGGTCAAATCATGGTTTGGGAAAGATTAGCATCTGTTGTTGTGGGGTATACTTTATTCTTTGGAGGGGAAAAATGAGTTTTATGGAGGGATGTGTTTTAGCTCATGTAATTCTGCTCTTTTTTCGGTATTATGGAATTCATGTTTTTTTTTCTCTAATTAAACTAATGGATAGGTCTTTATCCCAATTTTCCCTCATATATGAAATAATACACACACAAACACGATTTTTTGCATCAAAATTTCAGGAAAGAAAAAGGATTCAATTAGTCATTTGGCTGCCATGTTCCCTTTGCAGTTGTAAAATGGGGACAAATATTCCAAGTTGTATCATTATCAAGCAGATGTGAAACCATTTTTTTAAAGTTCAAACAAAATATTCGGAGAAAGCCAACTTTTTGATCAGAATGTATCACATAGAGACTTGTGAGATTAGTCATATAAATGTCAACATTAATTAGTTTTATAAAAACTTACAATGAGAAGAATTAAATTTAGGTAGATTTAGCCTCTTCACATACCTAATCGTAAGTAGAACTTTAGGATTAAACGTGCTCTCTTTTAAAGATAATTTATTTTAGCTGGAAATTCTTTTATACCAATCATTTTATGACTTTCTGGTACTTCGGAATTTAGTTTTAATGCAAAAGGTTGTCCTTTTGGAGATTAAGGGTTTAATACACACACACACACACACACTCATTATCGTTATTTAATAATAGAGTCAAGGTACAAAAATACTCATAATTTTTTTTAAAATTGCCTCTAACACCATAGGTTTTTTGAGAGCCTAAAATTTAAAATAAAAGCAAAAGTAGTAAAAATGTTAAATATAATGTAACACTGTTAATTTTTGGTAGTAGGGTTAAATCTATTATTATGAAAGTATCAAAATATTTCTAATTCAAACTAAAAAGTGTAAAAGTATAAAAATACTCAAACTTTTACCCCATATACATTTTGAAGATCCAAAAGTATATATGAATGTACAAATAAAATAATTTTTGCATTTTTAGCAAAACAAAAAACTTTATTAAATTTTACTACTTTATTATAATCCTAACAATTTTATAAATATTTATGTTAGGTCCTCCAAATTTATATCAACTTTTAATTTAGTTCTTTAAATTTATAAAGTGTATTGTAGTCCCTTAATGTTAATATTATTGGTCTCCTTTAAGTGTTGGTTAATGTATGCTATTTGTGTTATCTTTAACACAAATAGTATAATATTGTAGTAAAATTTAATAGAGTTTTTTATTTTGCTAAAATTAAAAAAAAAATTATTTGCATTTTTATTGATACTTTTGCTTAAAGTACATGGTATTTGGCATACAAATTCATAGCTATTTTTTTACCTTTACACTTTTTAATTTTGATTTAAAGGTATTTTAATACTTTCATAACAATAACGCGAGTCCTACCACAAAAAATCAATATGTTAAATTATATTTAACACTCATGATATTTTTACTCCTTCCAAAAACTTATATTATTAGGCGCAATTTTAAAAAAACTGCATGGATAGTTTTGCACATTAACCCTTAATAATAATGTGATATCTTAGTTTTGTTTCATGAATCATTTTGGAGAGCAAGAGACTTTTTTTTAGTAATCAATTTATTTTTTAAAAAATAAATGCTAAGCTAAAAAATTCTCCTTTAAAAGATGGAATCGATGTTAGATTAATTTTTATCAAATATATTATTTATTATTAAAAACATTATTGATCACTTTACTTTAAGAAATTAAAAAAAATAAAAAATATACAATTAATATATCAAAAGAGAAATCAAAATAAAATAAATGTTTAACTCCTAAAATCATAAAATATATGCTTATATTTGAAAGATAAAAATTAATTTTTCATCAATATATTTTGATTATTCAGTCCTTAATATATAACATAATTAAAAAGTTAATAGTGATTATAAATATAAGATATAATTATTATATTTATTAATTTTTTTAAAATTAATTTATTAATATTCTCTTAATAATAATCAAATAAAAAAGAGAGAGAAAATTAAAAAAGATTATTAGCGAGTTGTAAAAAATATGATATACTAACTAATTGAATTAATTTTATTAATCTAATTAAATTAGTTAAACATTTTATATTAAGGAACAATTAGAACTGTACTAGTAAAAGGACTTATGACTATTTAAAAATAATATTGTAATATATAATTAGAAAAATTACTTTTAATTTGATTCAATAATAATCGAATATGATTTAATAAGATTTAATATCAGATAGTTATATCTAAAAATAAAGAATTGATAGAAAGAACAAAAAATTACTAACAAATTGTAAATTAATGTGTTAAGCGTCATCATCACTATAAAAAGTATAATACAAATTTAAATAATAAAAAAATATATTTATTAAGAAAAATAAAAAAAAATTACTCTTTAAATCTATAGAGATGTTATTCCTTTAATTAAATAAATAAAAATAAAGAGAACAAACAATTGTATAAAACTTTAGAATAGGCCATATCATTCTTGATTAATTCAACTCAAACTCCTCAAGTCCAAATCCACTGAGAAAGGGTATTGGATAAACTAAACAGAATTTCATGTAAATGATCACAGATCCCTAGAATGTAGAGTAGCATGATGGTGATGATATGAATGAATGCTGCAATACACACACACACTTATATATATATTCCATGAATCAATCAATCATGCAAGGCATTATTACTTATTTGCTGCTGTGAATGCTAAAATGCTATGTTAGTTGTTGTTCCATTGAGGACCTCGAGACTCGAAAAAAGAGAGAAAGGGCTGTCCATTCAAACGGACAAACAGTCCTCTCCCTCTTTTTCCTCGTTCTTTGCAGAATAATCTACTTTTCCGTCTCCCCACCTTTCTCTTTTTCTCTCTTTTCCCCTCTTTTGGGTTCTCTCAGCTTATTCTTAACTAAAGCCATTATTCCCTTCCTTGTGTTCAAACCTTGTTTCTTTCCCTTTGTTATTTTATACTTCCCTCTCCCACTTCTCATTATCCTCTCCCCCTCCTTTACACATTTATATATATATATAAATCTCACTACTCTCACACTCTATCAGACATAGAGAGAGAAAGAGAAAGATAAAAGTTGTATCCATCCATCACATGCAATCCACTTTCTCATACAAAGCCAAAATTTCCCTCACTTGGAAGAAAAGCACAAATCCCACATCAAATCTCTCTCTCTCTCTTCCCCCTTTCTCTCTTGCAGACAGTTCTCTTAAGCCTTCTATAAACCACCACCCTTCTCTTCTCAAACTAATTAACCTCTCTATTACTCACCCTTCTTCTTTAATTATATATATATATATATATATATGGAAGCTCTCATTCATCACCTCAAATCTTTCTGTTATTAGTTTCACTCTCTTGTTGTGTGTGTATATATATCTCTTCATCAATATCTGTTAGTTTCCAACCATCAAATCTCTCTCTCTCTCTTGTTGTGTGCGTGTTCTTGATGTTACAGAAGCAAGATATTGAGAGAAAGTTCTTGAATCCTAGTACTAATCACCTGGCTTCTGCTCTCTTGTTGTGCATCTTGTCGTGAGCCGTTCTTGTTGTAAGTAGAGTAACAACTCAGCTAAGAAGAAGAAGATGAGAGCAGGAATCTGCAGCATACAACTTCAGGCACTCACACCAGAGGCTGCAAATGTTGTGAAGCAAGCTGTGAGTCTAGCGACAAGGCGAGGACATGCACAAGTCACACCTCTCCACGTGGCAAGCGCCATGCTTGCCACCTCCACTGGTCTTCTCCGAAGAGCTTGCTTACAATGTCACTCTCACCCTCTTCAATGTAAGGCATTAGAGCTTTGTTTCAATGTCGCCCTCAATCGCCTGCCTGCGTCCACACCAAGTCCTCTCCTGGGGCCTCACTATGGCACCACCCATTGTAATTCCAATAACACCCCTTCTCTTTCTAATGCCTTGGTCGCTGCTTTCAAAAGGGCCCAGTCTCACCAACGACGTGGCTCCATTGAAACTCAAAACCAACCCATTCTCTCTCTCAAGATTGAAATAGAACAGCTTGTAATCTCCATTTTAGATGACCCCAGTGTTAGCAGGGTCATGAGAGAAGCTGGTTTCTCAAGCACACTCGTGAAATCCAAGGTTGAAACATCTGTTTCAGTTGACATTTCCTCTCAACAACAGCAACAGCAAAACACAACATCATCAGTTAAGTCGAAACCTCATTCTCCTCATCAAGTTGTTGTCGGCCATCATCATCATCACTTTGAAGGAGGCTCATTAGTTTTAAAGCCTATCAAGAGTGACATTGATCATCATATTCAAAACAATGTCGACGATGATGACGTGGACACCGTGGCGAGTGAAGTGTTGAACAGGAGAAGGAATGTGCTTGTTGTGAGTGAAAGTGTGGGTAGTGCAGATGGGTTAGCTAGAGGAGTGATGGAGAGGATAGGGAATGTAGTGCAAGTTGTGAGTGTTCCACTTGTGTCTTTCAGAAACATAAGGAAGGAGGAAGTGGAAAGGAAGATTCTAGAACTTAGGTGTCTTGTGAAGAACAATATAGGATCATCATCAAGAGGGGTTGTTTTGTATTTGGGTGATTTGAAATGGCTGTTTGAGTTCTGGGAAAGTCATTGTTGTGTGAATAACCATCATCAGCAAGAAATGATGATGATGATGATGATGAAGCCTTATTGCTCAGTGGAGCACCTGGTTATGGAAGTGAAGAGATTGGTTAGTGAAAGTGGTGGTGTTGGAGATAAGATAAGTGGTAGGGTAAGCCTGATGGGGATTTCAACCTTCAAAACATACATCAAGTCTAAGACTAATTGTCACCCTTCATTAGAGTCTCTTTGGGAGCTTTATCCCTTCACAGTTCCTGTTCCCAGCCTCAGCTTGAGCTTAAACATTAACAGGTACTTTCATAAATTAATCAACGCTCCTGTGTTTGAAAATTTTATTGGCTACGACAAGGACTTGATATGTTCTCATTGACAAAAAGGATTAGTATTTTAAAAATTTTATATTTAGAAATACTAATATTTAAACTCAAGTCTTTTTACCTAATAAAATTTTTAAATAGGAAATTTTTACTAATTTTTTTTCTTTTTTTAATTAAGATGCTTTGTTTGTGGGGATGTAGTGAACTTACTTTGTTTCCGTTTGATTCAGAGATTTGGAAGCTCAAGATGGTGGGTGTTTTGAAGATGAAGTGAGAAAGAATCTAACCTGTTGCAGAGATTGCTGCGTGAGTTTTGAGAGAGAAGCTCAAAGCATTATTAGTAGCAGATTGGCCAAGAATAAAGAGTCTTCTGCTACCACCATGTCTATCTCTTCTAGCTCACGTTTACCAAGTTGGCTCCAAAACTGTAAGCAAGAACAAAGAAGCCATCCTTTGGACCATCAGGTAATTTAATTTCAATGGTTTTTTTTAAAAGGAAAATCACTCTGAAGTTCTAAAAAAGAAATATAATCATGAAAAAATCTCACAACCAGCATGGACCTATTGTAGTTTTCTACACTTGAATTTGTCATTACATGATATTTTAGTTATTACATTCCTTCTTTAAAACCTTATAATAATCTTTCTCTTTTTCTAAATCTACCAAAAAGCTGCGCTATTCATAAATCTTATGTGAGAACTTTGTGAGTAATTAGTTGTGTTTGATAATGGAACAGTTTGTGAGTAATTAGTTTTGTTTGATAATGGAACAGGACAATGAGAGGCTGAGGGATCTGTGCAAGAAATGGAACTGCTTTTGTAGTACAGTTCACTGGCACACTTGCAATAACATAGAGTTACTTTCTGAAGCAAAAGAAGAACCAAAATCAGAATGCGAGTTGTACACAGCAGACGACGTCGTTTGCTACGAAAGCAATAATAACAACAACTTGATAATGTTCATGCCGGACAACAACAAGCCAGATCTTCTCTCAAACCCAAACTCGAGCCCCAACTCAGCTTCTTCAAGCGAAGCCATGGATGGCCTCGACAGCACTCACATGCTCAAGGAACTTAACGAAGAGAATCTCAAGATTCTCTGTGATTCCTTGGAGAAAAAGGTATCTTCTCAACGGAATAAACACGTTGTCCATGAGATTTCAAGCACTGTGCTTCGTTGCAGATCAGGAATAAATAGAAAAAAGAGACAGGACACGTGGATGTTGTTCCTGGGTGGTGGTGGTGATTCTAATGAAGAGAAAGAGAATGTCTCTAGGGAGTTAGCTAAGACCGTGTTTGGTTCGTACACCAACTTTATTACCATTAATGGTACTCTGACCAGTTCTGTCAGCTCAGATGAGAAGATGAAGAAGAGAAAACGAACAAGTGATGATGGTTATGGTGATGGTGATGAGAGAACTGGTGTGTTGGAGAGATTTGGAGAAGCATTGAATGAAAACCCTCATAGGGTGTTCTTCTTCATGGAAGATTTGGATGAAGCTGATGAAGAAGACGAAGTTTCTCGAAAGGGTATTAAGGAAACGATTGAAAGTGGAAGTGTGAGACTTAATGGTGAATTGATTCCTCTGAAGGACGCCATTGTGATTCTGAGCTGTGAAAGAAGAAGCTGTGATTCTGATCCTCCTCGTCCAGAGAAGAAGAAGATCAAAGACGATCGAAGCCTGTGTTTGGATTTGAACATAGCCATTGATGACGGAGAATGCAGCAGAACTGGGAATATTTTAGAACTCGTTGATAAGCAGATTATTTTTAAGACATCACAAGAAACTCAGGAAAATTAATGTTAAGGTTTTTTAATTTGATGATGATACGCCTTTTCTTCTTTGTTTTTTCCCCTTTAATTTCCTTTTTTTTTTGTGTGTGTGTGTTGTTGTATCGATTTTTAGGTTACTGATCTTGGTAGGGGAAAGAAGAAAGACTTGAAATATAGATTTTGATTATGGAAATGCCACTGTGGATATAAGTTTATGTATTGTGATCTTATTATCAATGTAATATAATATATGTTGCGCCTGATGCAATTTAAATACTCATATTTTCAGGGAATTAGTACAATAATATATATATATATAACTATAAAATAGTGGTCCTTATTTTTTTTAATATAATGGCCATTCCTTCTCCATTCTGTGTGATCTCAGTTTTTTGTTCAAAATAAAATAATTTTAAACGTACGTACACTTCCTTCTATACTTTAGATTTATTTAAGAATTTATTATTAAAAGTTTTCTGAATATAAACCAAACTTATCAATAAGTTGATCGATGAGTAAACTACTCTCTTTGTTAGGGTTGTTAAAACCTAGTCGCTAACATTTTTTTTCAATTATATCTTTCTTCCATTTACTTCTCGCGCATATATATATATATATATATATATATTCTTGTGTTGTAGTTAAAAAATAAAAAAATAATACTATTATTAGTTCTTATCATATGATCGAATTTTGATTTTAGTGCATATAGTTTCATAAGTGCTTTGATATGAGTTTAACGATGTTAGATACAGGGATCGAAACTAAAATTTATTAAAAGTGCATGGATCAAAACTAAAATTTGTTTGAGTTTTAATTTTAGTTCATATAAAACTATAGGATTAAAAACTATAATTTAAAATTAGAAGGACTAAAATAAAAATTAGATCTAAGAACTAACAATAATATTAACCGAATAAAAAAATATTTTGTCCTTTTTTTTATTTTTAGTATTCATGAAAATTAAATAACTTGGCTGTTTGTCAGGCGTGCTCACAAAACATCAAAAATATTTATACTGACCTTGTAAGTATTTGAAGATATAGAACAAGTGGGCACATATGCTTCTTAAACAAGAGTTTGGCAGGTACGTACGTATATCTATGTACGTGCTCCACAATCATACCCTTCTAAGGCAACCTGCTCTTGTGTTGCAGCTTTTGCTCTATATATAACACACACAATTGCACTCGCCAAACACCTCATAAATCCTTTCAACGAATCTAGCTATATATGTACGTAAACTCCTCAATTTATACTTAGCTTTCAACTTTCTTCCGGCCAGTTTATTTGTGGGAAATGTGGCAGGAATGGTATGGAACATGGTGATAGAAAAAAGAAAAATAGACTAAATGCTCTCGTTTGGATTGCCTTTTGAAGCCATAATTTGGCTTTTCTATTGAGATTTTATTAGATTAATTACAAGATAAGTATGTGTGAGAAATTTTTTTTCAATTTACTTGAACATGCTTGTCATAAGCAAACCTCAACAAACAGTAAACTTACTTAGGTTGTTGCGATGGAAAGGTATCGTCACTTTAAGCAAATAGTTGGAAATCTGAATCCTAGGTTTTCTGCATGTAGCAACTTACTCTTCTTGTCCCATTTCTAGGTTAGATAGACAAAGATTTTTTTTTCTATTTATAAATCACATCATTAAATTTTTTATATATGACTGTATAATTTTACCATTCATTTATTATTATATTAGTTTATTCCCATTGAGTATAATATATACTAAATAAAGATAAAGTTAGAAAGTTGTTAAATTTAAAAACAGAGCTAATAAGAATGTTAGAGGTAACTTATAAATATATAGGATCAGACGAGTAATTATAAGAGATTTATCATTAATTATACTATGTTGTTCTTGCAATATACTTCTTGTACCTCACCAAAAAAAAAGAGAAAGAAATAAAAATGGACTAAAATGATAATGACAAAATTAATTGCTAATTTACTATAAAATATTTTTTTCCAAATTATCATCTAGCAATTGTTGTTAGATATTCCTCTAGTCTGACATAATTTAAGAGTTTATCTTAGTTTTAAATATAAGACATTTTTTATGTTTATAATTTTTTCTCAAATTACTTATATTATTATTTATTGAACAATAATCAAGTAAAAGAAAAGGAAAAGAGGTAAGAAAAATGATTAAAGAGTTAATTTTTTTAATCTAATCAAATTAATTAAATATATCACGTATTAAGGACCGAATGAATAGTTTAAAAATATATTAAGATTGATCTTTGGCAATAATTTGTTTAAGTGGTGGTATAGCATTTGTTCTCTTTAATTATCAAGATACCGAATTCAAGTTGTGTATAGAGAAAAATGCATGTTGTAAGTGCTTTACACTCTCATATGGTTTGACCCAACCCAATATAAATTAATTCTTTTAATTTTAAATATAAAATTTTAATTATAATACAATTTATATTATAAACAAAGTCTAATATTTATGATCGGAAGAGAAAATGAATAGTGAAAATATACCATGGCTATAAAAAATCATTTGGTATTACCAAAGCGAGAAAGCTCCATTGACATGATATCCCCATCATCCCTCTTTGCTTCTTCATCCAAACACAGTTGAAATTAAATTTAAATAATGATTCAGATGTACACCAAAACATTGAAGTTTAAAAATAAATAAATTTAAACCGTTAAGTTTTGCTAGCAATTAAGAAGATCAAGCTTTGAGAAAGGGGAGAGAGAATTTGTGAGCTGGAATAGAGTAATATAGACGATAGGAAAAAGAAGGAATGAAGGAAAACAAAACACAACACAAAGAGTGAATCAATAATATTAATATTAATATGGAGAATAGATGAAAGCTAATGGGACGGTTCAAATGTATCTTTTGAGGAAAAATAAGAAAAGGACAAAGTTTAAAGATGTTGTATAAAAAGGTGCATGAAGGAATTATTCATAGCGTAAGCATTCTGCAAACGAGCCATGGCTTACCAAATATCAAAGGGAAAAAAGCTCTTGGTAAAGATCCATATGAAAAACCTTCTTTCTTCATTCGTCTCTCTCTCTCTCTAAACCAACGTACGTAGAAATAAGAATTAATCTATGAGTTGGTTTAGACTTTAGACCAAAAAGCTAAGTTCTTGGAACTAATTAAGACGTATAGGAGCATATATATCGTTAATATCATAACCATTATCATCAATATTCTATCTTTTTTTTCTAAGAAAAAAAAGTAAATTCTGGCTATTGATATACTTAGTTCATCAACCTATCAATACCAATATTAATATATAAATTAAAATTTATGATAAGTCTATGCATACACGGAACGTTAGCTTTAGCTAAATGAGGTCGCCTGTAATATCTTGCACTCACTCGATAGTGAATTTAGATATGTAATGTGTAAATATGCTTCATCAATATCCTCGTTAGTTTGATTCCTCACGACTCTCAATTGAAAAGGACAGTACAATTAACTATATATATATATATATTGTTCGATCGTTTGATGAACACTTATATGAGTTCATAACCAAGATATATGCATTCTACGACCAGCAATAAATGCTGTAAATCAATGCTATTTTAAGTAGAGTCTCTTAAATCTCCTCTGATCCTATTTATAGAAAGAGAAGTTTTTTTTATTTTTTTTATAAATTATATCATTCAAAATTTTATATTAGCTAATGTATAATTTTATCTTTTATTTATTACTGCATAGACTGATATTTTCTCGTAAAGTATATATATTAGGTCTAATTTTGTTCCAAAAATTTTTATTTAGAAATTGTGGGTATCTGAAAATTTTTCTTAAATCAATATTGCTCCTAAAGGGTTAAAAAATGAGCAAAGGTTTAAGATAGAATTAATTAGGTTTAAGATTTTTTTTATTGTGATGAAACGGAACATAAATAAAATTATAATATTATAATAGAAAAAATGAAGGGGGTATATGATCAAACCCTCGATATCAACTCCTCATTTTAAAATTGAAAAAGAGAACAAAAGAGAAAAGAAATAAAGGAAAAATAAAGAAGCCAATCTTCTTTGCGTTCTTCTTTCTTTCTTTAATTTCTTCCTTTTCTTTTTTTTTTTAAACACTAAAATTTGCATCTTTAAGCTACACTTGTTGGGATAAATTAAAAGGATTTTTCTTTTTCTTTTTTTTTCTTTTCCTCCCTTTTCTTTTATATAAAAGTGTATAAGAAAAAGAAAAGGGTAAGAAACTTGAAGAATATGAATGGCCCAAGTTTTAGAAACAAAGTGGCAAAGGCTTTTACTTGATGCAATGGAAGAGCAAGCAAAAGAAAGAGACAAAAATTAAATGGAGTTTTATATCTTTAAGAGGAAACTTGTCTTTCATGTGTATTTGTGTGTGTAATCCAAAGTTAAGTACCTTGCCTAGCTCACAAGAAACCTACAGCCATTCTTTGCTAAAAGAAGGTGAAACTTTTTTTTTTTCATTATGTCTCAATATTATTTCAAATGAAAAGATTTTCCCACCATCGCGTCTCATCAATGGTCGGCACTAATAAATTCCAAGATACTTGGTCGATCTCATTCCATAGAGGGCCTTTTAATTGTCTTGTGTTTATGGATTTTAACACTTAAATTATTATCTTAAAACGTAAAGAAATTGTTTGTATTACAGCTAACAAAAATTGGTTCAATTAATAAAGAGTTAATTTATAACCTATAAGGTTGAGAGTTTAAATCCCGTTCCTAATATGAAGACTTTATTAGTAGACAATTTATAAGTACCTATATAAATATTTTTTGAGCTAAAAGCATACCCTAGCCTTGATGAGCTCCCGAAACCAACTTACAAAACTTTCTATAAGTAAAAACAAATAATATTTGTATCATATCTTTTACTATAGTAGGCAAGACTTTTTATGTTGGTCAGTCTGGAGGATAATATATGAGAGTAATTATAGTTTGTCTAAAAATTTATATCGGTATAGAATAAATAACATAGGTCTAACAAAAATTAATTTAGTTAGTAAAGAGTTAGCTCAAAACTCATAAAGTTGATTTGAGATCATAAGAATTAGTATGTGTTTAGGTATATGGTTTGAAAAACTCTTTTAGGCAAAACCTTGGTTTGAATAAATTTTAAACAAACAACTATATTTGTCCAAAAATGATTTTGGCCAAAACCATGGTTTTGAATAAGTTACTGAAACTAGCTTTTGAAACAGTAAAAGAACTTATAGATTATCTAATTACTATCTTACCCCTATTTTTTCGTATACCCTCTCTCCTCCCTCATATCTCTTCTCCACCATATCTCCTCTATTCTCTCTCTTCTCTACATCCTCTCCTCTCTCTTCTCTATCATCTCTTATCTCTCATACTTTTAATCAAATCATACATTTTTTTGGTAATTTACTAATATGAAAAATGATTTTACTACTAATCATCCAAACATCTCTATTTTTAAAATATATTATTCCCAAAATCTATTCTTCTTAAAATCTATTATCTAAAAACTAATCCAAATAGCCCCTTAGAAAAATTCAGTTATCAAATTTTGAATCAAGAAGAGATAATAAGATTTCATTGAGTATATTTACAACATACAAGAATGTGAATTGAAAATAGCTGCAAAATTCATTAAAATAAAGGGAAAGATGAGTTATTTTTGTTTTAACTCATTGTTGAAAATAGCTGCAAATTTCATTAAAATAAAGTTCTACGAGTCATAGATAGACAACTAAGATGTCTTACTCTCACCACCTCTTACTAAATCCAAAACAATGATCAATCTGATTTTAAGAACATTGAGAATTCAATTCTTATAAATTATAAGAAAACAAAAAAAAATAATTAAAAAAAGGAAAGTATTATCCATGCTTTCAAACAATTAATATTATACTCTCATGCAAAGAAAAAATCCCATTTGAATGGAAGTAATTAATTGTAGAATATCATGTGATGAGAGACAACTCTTATCTAAAACGATCGTATCTAATATTATTATTGCTTCCATTTTCATTAAAGTACTCAAAAATATGAAATGTGCTCACCAAATGTAAAAGTTGCATGGTTGAATCCACTAGAGTCGATAGAAATTGACCAGTGTATTAGTCGTAGTGAATATTGACTGACTGAATCTTGGTACAATGTTGACAATTTAGATAATAAACTGAAGAATAAATATACGATAATCTTTTTATTAGTAATCACCAACAACCGCGATCAATAATTGTAATATATATTAATGGTGGAAATTAATTAAGGAACTTATGATTGGAGAATTCATGGCGATGGATCTAGAGGGGAGGCCAAAAGGTCGCTTTAGGAAGAAAGAAGATTATTTAAAAACAGAGGGAGAAGGGAACATGATGATCAGAAGTGATGATTACAGTCACACATAGAGAGAGAAAGAGAGAGTGGAAAAAGGGAAAAGCTTAAAATGAGAGGAAGCATCGGAATGCATGTGACCCCACTCATTGTATTCTTTTTAGGGTTCATAAGTGCTCTAAAGCATTCAAAATGTCCTTCCTGTTCAAAGCCAGTCTCACTTTTTTCTTTCCTTTGAATCAATTTGTTGCCCTCCATTCTCTTTTATTCCTCCTATACTATATATAATATATTTAATTAATTAAATTAAATTAAAAAATTAATTAAATTAATTTATATATCATAATTTTTCTAAAATACTATAATTATCATCATTCCTCTCTTATTTAATTATATTTTAAGAGTATCAATAAAGATAATCTAAAAAATGATAAATATAAAAAATATATTTTATATCTAAAAATAAAATTAACTATTTAATTATGTTATATATTAAGAATCAGAGAAATATTAATCAAATATATCACCTATTATATATTGAAAATTTTTTATGTATATTATTAGATTATAAAGTTATTAGGATTCCAATTCCATCTCTATATCCATCATATATCTTCAGTTCAACACAATTAATTATTATTTCTGCTAAGCAATATCAATTAAACATGCCCTGAAGAAGATGTATGATTTGAATCCCCATATTCAAATAATTTGTAACAAAAACACATGTAAAAATATTGTGAACCGGAAGAGTGTATATAGATATATATATATATATATATAGGTTGGATTGATTGGTTTAATTTGGTTGTTACTATATAATTAAGAAAGCATAGAGAGAGAAAAGAAAAGCTAAAGTGGGGTGGCTAGTTTAAAAATAGAAGGTGTGACCATAACTTTTTTGGTGTTGATCACTTTTGATTCCAGTGGAAGAGAATTTTTAGGAGAAAGTAAGGAAGCATTTCTCGGATCTCAAACTCCCAATAATCACTCCATTATTGAATTCAACCATACACATAACATCTCTCTCTCTCTCTCTAAATCCACAGAATCACCTGTTCAGTGACCTCGGATCCTTCATCTATGGGGGGGACACAAACACATATGCATCCCTTTATACTATTATTTTATTATTTTTATTATTGAGAGAGAGAGAGAGAAGTGTAGTATAGGGATACCCTACGATCCACAGACAAAGACATTGGAGATGACCAGTCAAAAAGGAAGGCGGCCATGAAAATCAACGAGTATTGTGTGTAAAAAGAAACACCAAGATAATGTTAATAATTTAAAAAGAAAAGAGAAAATTGAGAAAAAATTTCCCATTAAAAATTTTATTAATAGGAATAATCGGATAAATTTTTATGTATATAATATTATTATTTTATAAATTTTATTTATATAAAATACCAGTACTCTAATTTTAAGTCTTTCTTACTAATTAAATTTTTAATGTGATTTTTTTCTAATTTTTCTTTAAAAAAATTTTGGGTTGAAATATAAGATTCTGGTTACAACTATTTAAAGGAAATGTAAGATTTAACCTGTAAAACTGATAAATATTCTTATTTTTAATAAAAAAAATGACGAACTTATTAGTTAACAAAAAGGGATTTATCTATTCCGTAGTGTTATTTAACTTCCCAATGTTGTCACAAACTAAGATTAGTTTTTTGACCTTCTTTATTGTCTAGTATAGATACAACTTAATTTATAAAATTGACCCTTGACCCCCCATAGGCAAAGATAAGTTTGAAAATATGTAATTCAACCTGAGAGAAAAAAAGGGGATTGACCCGACTCACATTAGTCTTCATGGAAGAATAAACACTATATTTGTCTTATATTAAACAATTTTTTAGATAAATCTAAGGTATTGATCATCAAAAGTAGTAACTAATCTTATTGTACTGTAGATTTTTTAAAAGAACTTTAGTAACGGTCATAAAATTCTCTCTATATACACCGCTAGAGATTAAATCCCTGACTAAATGCTTAAATAACATAACTAAATATCAACTATGATAGGCCTTATAGTTTATATAACACTTGACAAAATTGCTTGTTTATGATGCTTTTTAAAATATTAATTCAACAAGTCCAATATAAACTTCACCAAATTAGCCGAAAATGACTAAGGAGGTTAGATCTAATAAAAGAAAATATTTTCTCATAATATAATAAATTTAAATTTAAATCCACCTGCTGCTGAATGCAAGAGAGTAGTGTATAGATATGTGCAAGAGGTGTTGAGTGTATCTAGTTATAAATGCGGAATGAATGCAAGAAGATTGGAGAGGAACATATGTTGGGAGGCACCGATGGTGGGATGGGTGAAATTGAATACGGACGGGGCTTGGAAGGGGCTAAATGGTCTGGTTGGTTGTGGTGATGAACTGATTAGAGGATGTGGTGAGAGAAGGATCAGAGGCTTCTCAAGGAAACACAACTAAACTACAAAGCTGAAATTTAGGCGGTCATTACAAGATTGCAAAAGGCTAAATGAGCAGGTATTAGTCAGTTAGTTGTGGAGTGCGATTCAACTGCTGTTGTGAATATTTTACTCATCAGGTTAAAAGTTGAGTATGAATGTGTATCTGGCTTCCTGGAAAAAGTACAAAAATGGAGCTATATAAATTTGATCATATTAGGATTCATCATGTATACAGGGAAGGTAATGCTTGTGAAGATTGCCCTTCTAACCTTGGTTTCAAAATTAGGGAGGTGG
Source organism: Leucaena leucocephala (assembly GCA_037074615.1). Taxonomy (NCBI): domain Eukaryota; kingdom Viridiplantae; phylum Streptophyta; class Magnoliopsida; order Fabales; family Fabaceae; genus Leucaena; species Leucaena leucocephala. The sequence goes on along the minus strand of CM073520.1, from coordinate 34,942,521 downwards.
CGATTGTTCTTTAGAAGCTTCCTCTTATAGTGAGGAGACACTGGGACAATGGCTTTGTTTTTTCGTGAAGACTTAATATGATTGGGCCTGTAGGCCCATACTATTCACCAAAAAAAACAGAGAATAATTAGGTGAGTCTTTTTTTTTTGTACACAATTTTTTTTTGAAATGAGTTAGGTTCACTCATAATTTAAGAGTAAGACGAAGTCTCCTTTCTTCTTAAAAAATACCAATATCTGTAGGATAAATTATCTATTATACTCAAACATAAATTTAAATTCCTAAAAATTAGGATATCTCTCTAATCACTGTGAATGTAATCATAATAAATTATTAGGTGAATCTTCTGTCAACAAGAGAAGATGATGAAAACAAGTACACCATGCCATAAGGCCCATTTCATTTTTACTTATTGGGCCTCCAATCTCAAATATCCAAAAATTCCACCATAAAACGTACATTTCTTTTTTAATTTTTTATACAAACGTACATTTCTTTTTAAAAAAAACACACATAAGCAGTCAGTGGACTTTGGGGTGCAAAGGAAAATTACCCAAGATTCAATTCTTTTTTAGATTTTTTCTGATTCCTTAGTTTATTTTCCTATGTGTGTGCCAATAAGAGTTAATACATATAATAAAAAATAGACGTATATCTCATAAAGGCGCTAGTTTAATTCCTACTACAATCATAAGGCCCTCTTTAGTAGGCAATATTATAAGTCCCCTGTAAACACTCTCTAAGTCATGAGGTTGTGCTATAACTTTAATGAGGGACCGGTGTCAAACTCACCTCAACCCTTTTTATAACAAAAAAAGTATTTTCCTACGTTTCTTTTTTTAATTTCTTTATACTTTGACAAAAAAATCCACTGATTACCTGTATTTGAGGCCAATTTCCTTTTAGAATTTTTAATATATATTGGCAATTTACCAAAACAAATAGCATAACCTTCTACGAGTTATACTAATTGATGCGTGCGAAATGACATATTAATTTGTTTTTCTTTTTACTCAAAAAATAATAATAATTGTGGTACCATAATTGTTATATAATTGTTTTGTAGGGATAAAATTAAAAATATATTTATTTTTTTAAATGACAAAAATATAATTTTGTTAGAGAGAAGACAGAGAGGCGATACAATAAATGAGCTCCCAGGCGACCAACTGAACAAGGCAATACCAAATTGAGCGGTGCACAATCCTCCCTCTTTTAATTCCCCTCTTGCAAAACATCCTCTTTCTCAAACCTCTCATTAATCTCAACCCTTTCCTTTCCTTTTCTTTCAACCAAACATCTTCCCATCCAACCTAATCCTATTCAACTCCTTTGTCCAACTTCGTATTTCAACATAGACGTCTAATGGTGCATGCACCTTTTCTCTCTAACCATTATTACATCAAAAGTCCGATGGCATTTTACTGAGAAAGTAGAATGTTTTTCACTTTACATGTGCATTCTTATACCCATCTCACTCCTACAATGTTAGTGCAAATATTACCATTCAACTCGTAAAAACGATTCGACAAAAAATTAACAGAAAACTCACAAAACCTGTGACTAATATAGTGATTAATTGATCAGCTTATAATAATCTACAAAATATACAATGAGAATATAATTAATGCATTGTTGCCTAAACACTAATTTCACCGACTGGGATTATCAGTGATCATCACCTTTATCAACAACAATCTCATTCAGACCTCCCTGAGAATGAGATACGTGCAATGAAGAAGACGACGAGAAAGAAGAAATCGCAGAAGAGTAATTAGTGGTAGAAGAAGCAGGAGAAGAAACAGGATCCTTCTTTGATAAACTCACGAGCAAATCGACGAAAGCTTCCACGATGAAGCTGTGATTGCTCTTCCCATTCACTTTCAGGTACCATCCCAATAGCTCTTCCAATCCCTCCCAATCCCTAACTCCGTGAGATTCCACCATCTCCTCCATCGATCTCCTGAAATCGCCGTACGGGTCCTCCGACTCCATCGCCAGAACCTCGCTCTCCTTGAACGGAAACCCCATTCCCGACTTCGCCTGCTCCAAGATCGACTTCGTATCGTCCGGATCGAAGAACAGCCTCTCCGACGACCTGACGCCGCGAACCACCATCTCCAACGACTCCTCCGTGCACGTGTCTCTATCCACATCATCCTCGGTCGTGAAGCTCGCCGCAGACTCCGACGACGTCGTGAACCAAGGGTCGGGGGTCTCGACAGGGTTGAAGTAGACCGAGTTGACGGTTCTGAACATGTCGTCGTCGCTGGCAGTGGCGCGAAAGGAGAGAGTCTTAGGGGAGAAAGCACAAGGAGTAGTAAAGAACTGCCATGGATGCTTTCTGGGAGGAGCTTTGAAGAGAGAAGGAAGGATTTGTGGTCTCTTGCCCATTGATGAACAGTGTAAGGGCGTGTTTGGATGGATGGATGGATGGAGGATGATTGTGAGTATTGTGTTGAAGCTCTTGAGGTAGGTGTGAGCAATAAGGTTGTGGCCAGGAGGAGAAGGAGTATTTGAAGGAGAGAGAGGAAAGAAGAAGAGGAGGGAGAGTGAGGCAATGGGATTTGGTGGGTTGTTTGAGGGGTGAAATTAATTATTAGGTTTGTAAAACTTCAATGTCATTCAATGCACACTTCAACAACTGAATGGGTACGAGATCTTTTTCAGTAATATCAGTCTTGGGGTTTTTTGTTTTTTGACACTTTTGGCTTTTGGTATAGATTTGTTCTCTAACCACCGTTTGTGCCTCTATTAGAAACTTTAAAAGTTCATGAGGGCCTAGCAATTTAGGAAAAGAAATGGGTTATATTCCACCACTTAAATATAATAATCAGGCAAAGTCTCTATGAAGATGGAAGATATTTTCAAAATACTCATATCATCTCTTCCAATAAGTACTCTTAAGATAATTTAAACTTATATTTGATATTTGTACTTATATTCTCTTTTCATATAGATAGGAAGTTGTTTACTACTTTAACTAAATGTTTATTGATTGAAAATTTTATTATTATTAATCGAACTCAATGCATGCTAATCAAAGTCTAATATCATTTGCTCGGATAGGAGAAAATAAGGGAAGAAAAAAAATACTATGATGTAAAACTCATAAAAATAATATTTTTTTTTACTATTTTAAGAAATTTTCTATCCTACTATTTCCTCTTTCATATTTTTCTCTCAATTTTCTTTCTATCCAAACTAGCCTATAGGTAATAGTTTTTTTAAAACAAATTTTTATTTAAGTCTAACAAAAATATTCATATATAATTAAAAAAAGAAATTTTTTAACTAAAACTTATTTCAATATACAAACAAATGAAACAAAACAAAGTTAATAAAGTATGAATTTGTTGGACTACTATTTTTTTTTCTTTTTACTCAAAACTATATTATTTCAAATCTAAGAAAGAAAAAAATGTTAAAATAAACATAGTTGACTCATTTAAAACTTTTAATCACTGGCTAAAAAATTGATTTACTATAGTTTGATCAGCTGACCTGAATTAAGTTTTAATAACATGATTAGAGATTTAGAGCACATATTATCATTATAATATCATACATCAATATTGACTCTCACGATAAAAATTTAAGATGAATTGTACAATTTAGCAGAAAGGATAAATTAATTTAATGATAAAATAATATTAAATAACATTATTAAATATTTAATATTGATTTTTTTTAATAAAACATGGCTAAAGACATAATTGGGAGTAGGTTAATTTGAGTTCAACCTATATAAGTAGCGTTGACCTAAAGATTTCAAAGAAATTTTCTTGGTTAAGTGGTTGTGGAATGAGAAATAAATAAAGGATTTTTTACAGAAATGATGAAGTCATAATATCTATATATGTATGGGTAGATAAGTAAATGAGAGAAAATAATATGATTATATATATATATAGAATATGTTATTTTGTAAAGTGTAAAAATTATTCAGACTTGTAAATTATATCTGATGGTTATTCCATGAAATAATGTATTTTATTTTTTAAATATAATTGGTATGAGCTTGTATATATTGCAAGAAACTTGGTAAATAAGTCATATTAGTAAGTTTTTATGTATAAATTCTTTAACAGGCGATTTGATGAATTAATCATGAGAGAGGATGCAGTGGTTGTGGAATTTTCATGATGTAAATAAGGATAATTATTTTTAATAAATAAAACATGTACCAGAATATAAACGTGGTGACTGGTAAGTACGTAGCTATATATATATATATCATCGACTCCATAAGTGACATTTTGTAGTTATCTAAAATTGTAATTCATTTTTATCTTTAATTAAATCTTTAATCTACATAGCCTAATTATTTATTTCTTACAAAAAAAAAGTTTGAAAGAGGAGGAGGATAAAATAAATTATAGATAAAATTCAGAATGACGTTATTTCTAATTTGTTAAATAGAGAAAAAAAAAGTATAAATATAAAAAGAGAGAGAAAATATATAAAATTCAACCCGATTAACTCATTAAAAAAACTCTTGATCAAACTGTTCAGAAGATTGGTAAACAATTTTATTGTTTCTGTCGCAAGGTTGGGTTCTAATACCATGGAGAAGAGGAGAAACCTTTTATGTTAAAAATATATACTATTTCGATCTTTAATATAAGATTTAATTACATAGTTGATATTGATATTAAATATATAATATATTTTATATATTTATTAATTTTTTTAAATTATCCATACTAATATTCACTCAACAATAATTAAGAGAGAGATGAAGAGAGTTAAGAAAGATGATAATGATGTTTTAAAATATATATATTATATTCACTAATTTAACTACCTTAATCTGATTAAATTAGTCAAATATATTCTATATTAAAGATTATATAAGAAGAGTATGATATAGATTATGGAGTAGTATAGGGAAGAAGAACAAAATAAATTAGGGATAGATAAAAGAAGGAATAATGGAAGTGAGGAAGAAGAAGGAATAATGGAAGTAGGAAAGGGGTAGGGGGAAGGGGAGATGATAAAAATATTTTAGAAAAAATATATCATATTAACTAATTTAACTACCTTAATTTGATCAAATTAGTCAAACATATTCTATATTAAAGATCATATAAGAAGGGTATGATATAGATTATGGAGTAGTATAGGAAAGAAGAATAAAATAAATGAGGGATAGATAAAAGAAGGAATAATGGAAGAAGGAAGGGGGAAGGGGGAAGGGGGAAGGGGAAAGTTCATGTGAAGATGATTAAGAGGGAACGGTTGCCTTCACGCCTTGTGTATTCTTGTCCTTACCGTTACTCTTTATTACCCTAACCGTTATTATCACCGACATCTTCCCTCTTTATTTATTACCGTTTTTATTTCAACACTCAAATCTAATATTGGATATCAATTCAGAATTCCAGATTTCCTATATTTCCTAAATATATATATCATTATTTATTTCTATCCCCATATATAATAAAACATCTCGTTTTTTAAATTTGGAATGCTCGGAGAAATTGCATAATTATTTATATATAGAATCATGCCTTTTAAAAATATATAAATTCTGGAAGCAAACCTTATCAAAGCATACTTCTCACAAGTGTTTATAATTCAACTCAATTTCTATATAATCTATTTTATTTAATTTAATTAATTTTAATTTATAGTTTTTATAAAATTCTATTCATAGAAATGCATTGATGTTAAATGGTGTGAAATGAAATGAAGGAAATTCTATAAGATGTTTAAAATTCCATAAATTAAAATTAATGTTTATATAAAGACTCAATTCAAACAACGTAAATATAGGAACTTAATTTAAAATTGAGATAAATTGTAATTTAATATATCTTATCTTATATATATATATATTTATATTAAATCCCACACCGCATCATATGATATATATAATAAAAAGCATGTATGGTGTCAACAAAGGTTCATTTAGTTGGCAAAAGGATGGTCAAAAGCTTTTCGTTTGCTGTGATAGTGTGTATAATTTTATATAATTATTAAGTTAAAAGGAAATTTAAAAAAAAATCCAAATAATTTTTAAAAAAATAAAGAAAGAGTGAAAATAAATCCTCTCTTTTTCAAATTGCTTTAAGGACGGCTGAGTCATCAACTTCAGAATCATCTATTGCAGCTACCTTACATCATCAATTGGTGTACAGAGTCCAGAATCATTCTCTGGATCTTCAGTTTCCAACAGATACACATGATGCTCTGCTGATGTTTACTGATAATACTCATGGTCCAGCCATAGTAAACATTCCTCGGCAGATCCCAAGAGAAGAACTTGCACAGATCATTCCTCTTGAATGGATTACCAATTATGAGAGAGAGTTTAATACAACTCCTGCTGATGTTCATACTTCTGCACCACCTGTTGTTACTCAGATGTCTGATGGTACTGTTCGTACAATTTTCCAGAAACCTGGAACTGAGGGTTCTCATCCCTCTAGAATGATTGCTACTATTTCTCCTGCCTATTCCAGTGATCCTCAAGCAAGTGATCCTCCGGTTCATGAATTTTCAAAGACTGCTAAACCAGTATACGTGTCTCATGTTCATGGGCACTTTATCTGGGACTTTGATAATTCTCTCTGCGAATCAGATTGTGAATGTCATGATCCATCTTTCTGGGATTGCTCAGATGATGAAGACTTTCGAAGGAGAGTCAAAAAGGAGAAAAAGAAAAAGAAAAAGCTGGAACATCAATCTAGGCGCAGAAAGCCAAGAGATGATGAAGATGATCCACCTCAGCCCCGATTCTCTGTCAATTGGGATATTAATGCTGTCACACCAAGATCAGAAATGTCACTGTTTGACCTTCTTAAGGAATTAGGACATGATGATCTTATTGCTGATGTGTTCTCTCAGCATAAACAACCTGAGCCAGCTATTCCAGAACCACCTCTGGTGATTCCAGTTATTCCTCCTGTCCAGCCATTACCATGTATTGCTATGCTCAATCCTGAATCTCATCCTTATGAAGCTCAGTTCCCCTCTCTTGAAGAAAGCTATGATCAGGGAACAAAGATTGCCAGAAAACCTTACATCAAAAGTACTGAGGTTACGCCAAATGGTCCTAAGCCTGTTACCCAAACAGAAGCAGTACTTAACTGGCATACTGACAATGCTGTTTGTCAAAATAAGTTTCTTTCCAGGATTGATTCTAAGCTGGATCTTATCTCTGCCAATACTGAAGACTTATCTTCTCAAGTTGAATCATTGACTGATCAAGTCAACAAACTTCATGCTCGGCTTAATTCTCAAGCCCAACAACTTGATGCTGATCTTAGAAGATATATTGATCAGAGATACTTTGGACCTGATTTCCAAAGAAAGGAACAAGAACTCAGAAACATACAGGAACAGATTAAACAGATTGAAGCTGATATGCCAAGTCATAAACAACCTCCTCCGTTTCCTTCAATAGTTGATCCTTTAGCCTCATATGCACCCATTCATCCATCAACTTATCCTGTTTACTCTCCTGTAACCTCACCTACACCATCACCCACAGATTACAGTCAAGTGTTCAGATCAACCTATCATTTAGCCAGACAGATAAAACCTAAACCAAAACAGTCATCCAGAAGAAGACAAGTTTCTTATTCTGGAGAACAAACCTTTATTCCAGAAGCTACAACCTATCAACCTTCTTTTCCTCAAACAGCACAAACCCCAGAACATGTTCCTAGACAACCTGCATTCTCTTTTGTAAGACCACCTGTGTCAGCAAGAAGACCTTCATCTGGAGGTATTCAAATCCGTGAACCTGTTTCCACTTACACTGAAGTTGTTAATGTTCCTGGAAGAGGAAAAGAGCCAGCAGAACAACCTAGTAGCTCTACTATTGGAGCACTAGAGAAAAATAAATTCTTCCTTCCTAGAGAAACTGAAGAACAAGATTCTAGTTCGACTGAAGAATCTTCTTCAAGTACTGAATCCTCAACAGAAGAAACTGAGGAAGCTGTTACTACTGATTATTCTGAATGTTCTAGTGAGGAGCAATACTATGCTGATTTATCAACCATTGCTATGGTTAATCCTCAAACTACTACGGCAGAATCAACCAGTAGAAACCCTATTGTGGAAGATCCTACTTCTTCTGAAGAAGAGATGGAAGAACAGTCTAATACAAGAACATCCACTCCATTCAAACCCAAGAAAAATTCTTGGTTCTCTTTTGATGATATTCCGCCTTCAAAATGGCGTGACAAACTACATGAGTTTGGAGCATGGATTGATTCTCATATGACAGATCCAAGTCTTACCTTGGAACAGATACTGACTGAGTTTGTTTCTCAAATGACCGGTAATTTACGTGAATGGTTTACTCAGCTCAGTGAATATCAAAGACTACAACTTGTTAGATCTGCAAATCCTGGAGCATTTCTAGGAGCCCTTCATCAAGAATTCCTTGGAGATTTTCATGTGATTCAAAAAAGAAATTCTCAGGAATACTTTGAAATGAAATGCTGTTCACTCAACAGACATGATCTTCAAAAGCATTATCTCAGAATGGCTGAAAAGTATTATCCTCTGGGAGGACCTCAGAATCCTAATCTTCGGCATGTTTTCATTGCCTCCCTTCCAGATGAATTGCAACCTGAATTACACAGGATGATTTCTTCTATCAACAAAGAAGTTAATCAACTTACTTTGGGAGAAATCTACCAGCTTGCCTTAGCTACTCTTGATAAGATGTGTGAACAACAGAAGTTCTTTAAGTCTATGATGAAAGGAAGCTCAAAGCTCAAACCTGCCTGCAGCAGATCTTATTTGAAAATCAAGTGCAAGGATAAAGATAAATGTTACTGCCCAACAAAGAAGAAATCTCATTTCTCTGCATGGAAGCCTTACAAAAAGAAGAAAAAGTACAGAAGGCCTTTCAGATACTTTAAGCGGAGAACATCAAAATCACCTAAGTCTAATAGGTGTTTCCTCTGTGGCGGTAAAGGACATTTTGCAAAGTCCTGTCCTAAGAAAAATCAGAAAAGAGAAATCAAGATGTTACAATCTTTTCAACATGCTTTGCCTATACAGAAATCTCAGGAGATTGAATCTGTATATGAAGAACAATCTGAAGAGGATGAAGAGACAGAATATGTACTCCACATTTCTGACTCTGATGATACTGAAGATGAATCTGATTATCCTCATAGGAATGTTCATTATCTTGGAGCCTGGAGAACAATTGCTCGAATCATTAAGCAGCCTACTTATAGATCATCTGGGTCTATAGGTATCTCTCAAATTGATAAAACTCCAAGACCATTGATTGAAGCAAAAATCCTGTTGTCCAAATATGATAAGCCTATCAAAGCTATTGCGATGATTGATACAGGATCATGTGCTACAATTATCAAACCACATATTCTACCTGGAGACATGTGGATGCCATTTGACCAACCATTTATGACAGTCAACCAGGAGCCATTTCACATCGAGCTTATTTCCAGAAGAAAAATCGGAATACAGCTTTTTCCTGGATGTGTTACATGGATCAAAGTTTTTGGGAGTTATCTACCTGAAAAAGATATACTCCTTGGATTTGATGCTCTTTACAAAATAGCAGGATTATCAATCTCCGCACAAGGATTACGGTATAAGAAGTTTTTCACTCCGTATGTTCAAACACCAAGTATCCTTGAGATAAAGTTAGCCCCTGCTGGATATGAGTCTATTCGAGATAGACTTCTCAACTTATGTTCTGACAGTCATGATCAATTCAGACATCCTCATCCATTATGGACCAGATCGGAATTCTTTGTCAAACTTCCATTCAAAAAGAATGAAGATGTCAACCCCACTAAGGCTACTCATTCAGGTATGAATCCTGATGATCTAGTTCTTGCCAGACAAGAATGTGCTTCATTATTAGCCCAAGGTCTTATTGAGCCTACTGAATCTAATTGGGCTTGTCAAGCCTTTTATGTGGAGAAAAGATCAGAACAACTCAGAGGAAAAAAGAGGTTGGTGATTGATTATAAGCCTCTTAATCTCTTTTTACAAGATGATAAGTTTCCTCTGCCTAAGCTTAATACCTTAGCCTCTCGTCTTGCTACTGCAAAAATCTTTTCCAAGTTTGATTTAAAAGCAGGATTTTGGCAGATAGGTATTCATCCTGAAGAAAGGTATAAAACTGCATTCTGTATACCTGATGCTCAATATCAGTGGACTGTAATCCCTTTTGGATTAAAAGTCGCACCTTCTCTATTTCAAAAGGCCATGATCAGAATACTTGAGCCCATTCTACATTCAGCTCTTGTGTATATTGATGATATTCTTCTCTATTCTGATGATGAAGAAAGCCATAAGAAGCTCTTAGCCCAATTTGCTGATATTGCTGAAGCCCATGGTGTTATGCTATCTTCCAAAAAAGGATACATAGCCCAAGCCCGTATTGACTTTTTAGGAATGAGTTTCCATGATGGTTTTTACCAGCCAGGTCCGCATCTAGCCCAAGAACTGCTTAACTTTTCAGACGACAATCTGTCGGTAAAGCAAATACAACAGTTTCTTGGCATTGTGAATTATCTGAGAGACTTTATTCCTGACGTGACTAAACAGACAAGCCAGTTATCTTCTTTGTTGAAAAAGAAGCCCCCTCCATGGGGACCACAGCAGACACAAGCTGTTCAACATTTGAAAAAGATTGCTCAGACTCCTCCACCGTTGAAAATTCCAGGATCAGGACAAAGGATCCTACAGACTGATGCCAGTGACCAGTACTGGGGAGCAATACTTCTTGAAGAAGCTAATGGTAAAAGACACTACTGTGCTCATGCCAGTGGTAAATTTAAAGATTCTGAACAACATTACCATGCTTCGTATAAAGAGATATTAGCAGTAAAAAAGGGTATTGAAAAATTCAGTTTTCACTTAAGTTCTTATGAATTTATTGTGGAAATGGATAACACTGCTTTTCCGTCCTTGCTGGAAACAAAGAAAAAGATACTGCCTGATTCTCAATTACTGAGATGGAAAGACTGGTTTTCCCGCTATAAATTCTCAGTTCGACATATCAAAGGTCATCAGAACATCTTAGCAGACTATCTGTCCAGACCTTCAAAAGTCCAGCTTCTCACTCCTTTTGGAAAAAGACAAATCTTGATGATGGACCATCTTCCTCTTCCTAAGAGATCCTATCATGTTTCTAAACAACATCGGTTTCCTCCCGGTGAGATTCCAACTACTGTTGAACAAGTCCAACGGATAGCCAAGAAGAATCTTTTCTATTGGCTACACCTTCTGTGTGTAAATAATCCAGTTTCATCTAGTCCTGAACATTTCAGTATGGATAAACCGTATCTTTCTATACCGTTTATTACTGGCCCAGTTCCTGAAGAGTTAAAATGGTACTTATGGTCCCTTTCAGCTCTTTATGTGTTTATCATAGCTATCTCTCCTATGCATGTGTTTCACTATCTGCATGACAGTGCTAACAAAGGATCATCCTTATGGGAAATCCTTAACTGGTTTGCACCCTTATCTGTTTGGAGAAAACAACTTGGTGAGATTATTGAACAATATCAGATCTGGAGACTTCCAGAAGATCAACACTCCAAGTTTCAGTGTTTCTTTGCTTTGCACAGACCTTACAGTTTAGATCATGAAGAAAAACTGTATACTCTCCATCAAGCTCATCTGTGGCAGACTCAGACTTCTTGGCCCAGATACAAAGAAGCTCTCTTTGCAAATCTCAAGCTTTTTCTCTGTAACATGAATAATCATGAGGAACATCCAGAATTACGATGTACAGCTTTGGGTCCCATACCCAATGAAGCTTTTAGCATTCCTCACATCCAACAATGGTACAGAAGACCTCGGGAACACATATTCTCTCCAAACACACTCAAGTATTTAGATTCCCGTAACAAAAAAGAAAAGCAGAAGATGCCTACTGAGTTACAGCTGTTGCCAAGTTCATCTGCTCCTAATTTACAACTGTCCTTACCTACTCAAGAATCTGACCCTGCTGTCCCACTCAGCCAAAATGAAAGTCCTTGGAATGATGACTGGCAGGACTCACAAGACCCATGGGGAGGTCCCATGGACCCTGATCTTGAAAAAGCAATTGAAGAGCCATCTGACCTTTACTCGATATTTGGGATGGACCCGCAGTACTCCAATATGGACACTGACCATGAGACTATTCATAAATAGTTTTTACTCTCAGTGAAATGTCGGTACTTTAGTAATTTACTTTCGGTTTGCTTTAGTGATTTTCCGCAAAGTTGTTTGGAGCCTTGTAATCATGGAGTCCTCTTTATTTACTTTCCGTAAAGTTGTTTGGACTAATGTAATGATGTAAAAGCACGCGTGATAAGTGCTTCAGTTTGTCATGTAATGAGTCTAAGACTCTATAGAAGGAGTCTGAAGTCAGTTGTATCGTCAGAAGGAAATTCATCTCTGAATATCCATTGTGAAATAGAATGTGTGTTTTCTAAACTCTTCTCTCTCTTCTCTGAAAGCTCTATCTTTCTTTATTCCTGTCCAGTTCATCAGCAACCAGAGATTCTAAGTATGCTCTGCACCTGCCTCTTATGAGGATCCTGTGCATCAGAAATACAGAATCATTCCGATGTTATCATAGAGTTTAAGTCTTCCGCTTGAATGATAAGATTTAGTCTGGGAGTTCATGGGAACCAGGGTCTCTAAAGGCAAACATAAGGCCTAGGAGAGGCGTCCGTAAGTCCTGAGTTAGATTCCGTGGGTTTCATGTTCATCTTGGACTGGGTCTCAGAGTTCCTGTAGGAGATCCACCCCCTTTGGCCATAAGAACAGGAAAAAAACTTAATTAAAATTTATCAGAACAATAACGAGATGTGCATGAATGTGTTGTCCCAATTATAATAATTAAATGAAAATAAAATAAAACTATAAGTATATTATTAAAAAGAAAAAAATTATAAAAACATTATTAAAAATCAAAATAAAACTATAGAAAGTTATAAATTAATTTTTTTCTTCATTAAATAATATTCTAGTGCATTTGGTAGAAAGTGATATATCTTATCAATTTTTGTTTATTTTTACCAATTTTAAATTTATCAAGCTAAAAAATATTTTTTAAAAAACATTTCACAAAATAAAATTTGAAAAATAAATCATTGACAATTCTTATATTTTGATAATAATACTCGTATCATATTTTTTTTATATTATTGTCCTCCTTTAAACATCCATCGTGGAGGTGAATCATCATGAACCATGCATGAATGATTTTTCCTGGAAATTTCCTACTATTATAGGAATGCTAGTAATCTTAATTAAATTCCACATCATTACTTTAGAAAATTGAGGAGACAGAATCAGAATCTCTGCTTAGAATGTGTTATTATTTAACTACAATAATTATATATATTATCCCACAGCTAACCAGTGATTCCTCATTATTTTTTTCCATATCCCAAAAATATAATAGATTAATTTGGACATATTATATACATCCATGTTGTCTCCATTTCATTTAAGAGGATATAAAAAAAAGAAAAGAAAAACAAATGTCCAAATTCTGCTGAGAGATTCTTGATCTCAAAGGAAGATGAGTGTATTAGTTAATTATTTAAATCTCATCACAAGATGCAATATATAATATATTCACATTTGTGTAACACATGTTATGTGCCACAGTTACCAAGTTTTTTTGTATTTCCTTACCAATCCTTAGGATTAAGGTTATAACTTTAGTTTAAACTTAAAAAGACCTCAAAATATAATACTCGTTCAGTCTTTAATATAAAAGTCAGTTGACTAATTTAAGTAAATTAAGAAGTATATAATATAAATTATTCTTGAATGTTTATATTTGATTATAATTAACTGATTTATTTAAATTTAAAAAATTAATTAACTCTTATATTAAGTATCGGAAAAAATATATCACTAATGTGTGGTAATGTCATTTGTTAATAGTAGCAACTTTGGTTAAAGATGAAAATAACTTTAAGAATTGATTCTTTATGGAAATATCTATAAAAAAAATTGACCTAATTTAATCACAACCCTAAAAAATAATAATTATATTTTTTTTTCATGAATACAGACATGCATGTGTCATCCTTTTATTTTATTAGTTAATTAAATTTAAATATGAGACAAGCTGATAATATTAGTTTTAATAGAAGATGTTATGACTGTTTAAATCATGAGATTTAAGGTGAAATTCATATAAATGAAAAATAAAATATTTGAGACTATTTGAATATGATCCAATAATATCAGAGGTTAAATATATTATATGAATTTATTTATTTATTTATTTATTTATATTGTTTATGGTAGAATATTGGTGTTGAGGGTGGTGTGAGGAAGTGAACTGGAATGTCTCCTAACGACGACATTCCACAAGTAGTGTTAGAGGCATCTTCCATAGTTAGCACATGCCATAGACTTTGACCTCTTCTTATATACCATTCCTCTCCTTGCAACTATTTGTTAATTCCCTACAAGTCCTAGCTTTAGCTTCCATTAGCATTTGGATTTGTACCCTAACAACCACTCATTATATCATTTTATTATGATTTCATGTTCTTTATTGTATATAGTAACTCGCACGTTAGAGATTCAAATGACCGACATTATTGAGGGTAAAAAAACTATGTTCATGCTGCTGGGTTATATTAAATCTACTCTTATTTAATTTGGGCTTGCTTTCAAACCCATTAGGGGCCTTCGGATTTGTATTTTGGGTTCTCTTTGAAGCCCAATTAGGTGCTTTTTATGAGCTGCACTACTTGGGCTATCATTTTTATTTTAGAAAACAAATGAGGCCCAAGTTAAACAATTTTACCCATAGTTGCCCATAAAAGCTTCATCAAGGGAGGACATTTTAGACGTATGAAGGTAATAAAAGGCTCGCCCTACTTAATATTAGTATTATTTAAAATGAAGGAAGATTTTGTCATACCCTTAAATTATAGGTGAGTTCAATATATTTTTAAAAAATTTTGTACAAAAAAAAAATATGGGCAAATCTCTAAAATATGATAGGAATATAGAGTTTTAAGCACATAAGGCGACTTTGAGAAATGAATGAATCATCAGCATCGATATGATATACGTTATTTTAAAGATATTTTCTAAAAAAAAAAAGATATAGATTAACCTGTTACTGCAACGCCACGATATATCTAGTTTAAGGAAACTCGAAAATGGGGTTAAAAAGTGGGGCAGGAAAAGTGTGTTCGATCCAGATTTAGGCAGGTAGCTTTCACTTTCAATGCTGGGGTTTATCGTAAGCAAGAAAAAGAAGCACCTGAGTTTCTACTGGGTTGTATTTTTCTTTAAAATAAATTAAGAAATAATTTTATAGACAGAAAGCATCACGTACGTATTAAATAAAATATAAGTCATATAACGTGTGTTTCAAAAAAAAATTAAATACAAATCATATTTGGTGTATTAATGATCTAATGATATTTATTCTGTTTTGCTTTGGCTTTTAATACTTCACGGTTCTAAATTTAGGAATTATTTAGATAGTTAGTTTTAATTTTAAGTATAAGATTTTAATTCATTTTATCTATTATATTTATTATTTTTTTAAATTAATTTATTTAACTTATAAACTAATATTCTAATTCTTATTATAGAATGTTTTTTAGAAAGATTATTTGGTCATTAATATAAGTTAGTTAAAAAATCATTAAAGGTTATTTTCTTGTTTTACTCTCTCCTTAAAAATCTCATTAATAAAGGTAAAATTAAAACAAATTATTAATTTAAGACCAACTTAATAAATTCACGGTATTCTTTAGTTAGTTGAAGGTACCTGTAATAGGAATCAAAGAAAAAATAGGTAATATTTATTATAATTAGTTAATTTATCTAATTTTTTAATCTATTTTAATTAATTAAATAACTCTTATAATTATCGGAAAAGTGATATATGAGAAAAATATTAAATGTGATGTATTAAATAGGGGTAGTTGTGGAAAAGGATTTGGTTTTAGATATTAAGTGAGAAAAAAAATTAAATTTATGGCATTAAATAGGGATGGTGGTGAAAATGGATTTGGTTTCAAATAATCAGTGAGAAAAAAACACTAAATTTAATGCATTAATTAGGGACAATGATGAAAATGGATTTGGTTTCAAATATACATTGAGGGAAAAAATTAAAATTCAGCATTTAATAGGGGCAATGGGGGAAATATATGTAATTATATTTTGACATATTCAATAAAATTTTCAATTTTTGCTTCTTTCTTGTAAGGTGGAAATTGGTCAATTATTTAATAGGGACCTACAGCATAGTTCAGTTAGAACTTGATAAGATTTAGTATGTTTAACAAAAAAGTCATACTTAAGGCATATTTAAAGACATGCTAGTTTAAATTGGTCAAATTTTTTGTTAGACAAAATTAGTAACTTAATAATCTCTTACTGATTTTGATGATGCAGCTAAAATACCTTATAATAAAGATAAAAAGGTATACTTTTTATAAGGTGGAGTATTTAGATAAGATATTTTTAATCATTTAGGTATTTATTATATTTTTATCATATTGTCCTTATTCCATATTGGTTTATAGCTTTTAAAACTTAGCTCCTTGGCTTCTCAAAAGATGGGTTTTATAATGGTAAATTTGAAATTTTGGTTAATTTTTATATATAGTGAATGAATTTTAAGATTCTCTTACTTATAGTGACTTGTAAAAAAAATAATCCTTCTAATATTTAATATAGGATATAATTAAAAAGTTAATATCACTTCTAAATATAATATTTATTTCATATATTTATCAAGTTTTTCTGAAATTACCCCTATTAGTACTCCCTCAACAATAATCAAGTAAATGAGGGAGAATGAGGGAGTTAAATAAGATGATTAAGATAATTTAGAGAAAATTTAGCATATTAATTAACTTAATTTATTTTCATAATTAATCAAATTAGTTAAATATATCTTATATTAAGGATTAGAAGAATAAATATTGAGGAATTTATAGGCAATGAATAATGCAATTCCACTCAAGTTTTGTGCAACCTCTTTATTTATTTATTAAAAAACACATATTATATTTTAATAAGATTATTCATAAGGTAACTTATCCATCGCTCATATCTATCCATTTCTATAAATTAAAGTATGCCAGAAGGAAAAAATCTGTATCCATCACAAAACCACTTGCACAGATTGTTTTGAGAGAGGAATGCCTCTCTTCTATTAAGGAAGTAATGCCATTAAATGCACTTATTATGCCTGTCTCCCCCTGTTTTCTTCTAAAATTGTCCCTTAGCCCAAAATATCATCATTATTTTCAACTTTGCGTTTCAAAATTGTCATCTAATCCAAAATAACTCCTCTGTCTATTTTCTAAGATAATTAATGGTTTTTTCTTCAATTAATGGCCCTTTTTGTAGTCATCAATCAATAAAAAGTTTTAAATTTAAAACAAATTACTGTAAACTATTCTTAACTCATAAGTAATACTTTATTCAGTTCAAAATATAAGCTTCACATAAATAAATTATACAACTTAAAAATAATTAAAAATAGTTAAATACAATAAATAGGTAAGAAGTATAATTTTTTTCTCTAAAATACCTTTATTTATAGAGAGGGATAGAGGGTGAGTGGGGGAGGGAGTGAATGGAAAATGAGAATAGAGAAAATAGGAAAAAGATAGATAAAAGACATATAATTAATTAGAAATAAAAAAACACAGTAAATAATGAGATAAATTTAAATTGAATTTTATAAAAAAAATACACCATATTATAAATTGGAAGCTTATATTTGGAAGTGGAGGGAGTAAACTTATTTTAATTTTAAATTTATATAATTTACAAGAAAATGCATCAAGTTAGGTCATGTCTAGTTTTATATATAAATGAGTTGGGGGGGGGGAATTTAGGTGAAATCCAAAAACAGTTTTCAACATAAAGTATCTGTTTGGTAATCAAGTAAATTATAATTTAAAAAAAAATTGACTTAAATTTTTGTTTAGAAACATTTTAAAATAAATAGTCATATTTGTCTAAAAGGATTTTTGGATCAAATGCATCAAGTTCAGTAATTAAAATTTTGGATAAGTTACTAAAATTATCTTATAGAACAGTAAAATGGCTTATAGACTACTCAATTATTATTTCACCTTACTTTTTCTTATACCCTCTCTCCTCTCTTATCTCTCATATTTTTAATAAAATCATATATTTTTTAATAATTTTTTAATTACAAAAGTTCTCATAGTAATAACTATTCAAACACTCATTTATTCATAACCACTTTATTTCTATAAACTCTTCTCAAAAATATTTTTTTTAAATATCCAAAAATCATTTTTTATAACTTATTTTTTAAATTTTTATCCAAACAGTTCCAATGTCCTCAATGGCTAATTCTAAAAGAAATCATTCTTCTTTGCATAACAATCAAAACCGATATTTGGAAAATCAGATCAATCATTGAGCTGGTCAACATGGTGACTCCATGATTCAATAACCGAATTGTGGTCGGGCCAGTTATTGACAATTTAATAAATTATTAAAAAATAAAAAAATATTCATAATTATATAAAACTATCTTGGAAGAGAGAGAGAGAGAGATTTGCTAAGGTAAAAGGAGAAGGCTTTCATTCATAATAAGGATGACATGGCAGACAAGGGAGAAGACAATACTGAAAAGAGAGAACAGAAAGCAAAACAAGTTCTGAGATGATTAATTTATTACAGCCTGCATGCATATAGAGAACATAAGAGAAGGAAGATGGAAGGATGTTCTAGTTATCTCCACCGAGAACATCAATGAGGTCGGTGTTCTTGCACTGGGGACATTCTGGATCAAATTTCAGAGTCATCACGTACAGCAAGCAATGCATACACCCCATCACAATAGGCGTATTCTCTCCTGAACGCCCACCTCCAACCACATTCTCATCCTCCTTCTCCTGAATTCATTAGAAATATATCAAATGGAGCCCAGCCTGATTTTGATTATGGTTGGTTTGTTAATTACCATAAGAATACATCCAGTAAAACTAGTCAAAACAAAGTAAATACATGTCATAATGAAGACTTGAACTGTAAAATCCAACCCACAAGTTTGTAACTAAAATTTCCATTGCGTTATTGAATCTTGAATCTAGAGATCATTTGATTTCTTTGGAAAAAAAATTAGTTTGGGCTAGATTATAAAACAATTTTATAAGGGTTTGTTAAACCCCAATATATGGATCTTTTGAGTGAAGCAATCTGAATAATTTAAATTGCAAAATTGAAAGTAAAATGAAATAATTTAGGAATTCACATCAGATTTGACATGAGTCTCCACCGGAAAATGTGGCGGGTTATTTAGTTCAGGATGAGTTGAACGAGTGATATCGAGAGATTCGTTAGGATTCTTCTGAGGATGATCCGTGCCGATATTTGGCTTCTGATTCTCAACAGTGAAATCATTCCCCAGAACATCATCCTGTTTTCCTCCATCAGTAGTAGGAGCGCCCTGAACGTGTTGAGGATTTTCAAAGGGTGCGGCCATGGTCAAAGATTGGATTTCAGTGATAGATCGGTGTGCGTGTGGCTTATGGAAAATCGGGATACATATATACAGCAAATGAATATGGTTTTTGTAGCACACTGATTCAGAAAAGGAGATTTCAACTTTTCACTAGCTCCGGATTCAAAGAGCAGTTATGAATTAAAGTGACGGATTTAATTGATTCAAAAATAATAAATGTAGGCATAATATTAAAATAATCAGATCATAATTTCTATATAAAATTTGAGAATTCCAAAGAAGGGAAGAAAATAAATTTGATAACATATATAGCGATGATTTTTTTTTCTAATTATAAGATAATTTTGGAAGTTGTTGTCTTCTTATATTCAATATACTTCTTTTAATTCTTATTATGGACACTTTTAACAAATTTTACATGAAGAAAAAAATAATTGTTAACTCATTAAGCATATCTTAAATTGATAAAAGTATCCAACTTCACCCCATTAATAAAAGTTTTGAAAGAAACAGAGAAAATACGAAGAACTACTAAGTACTTAGATCAATTAGTTGTGAGTCGTTCTAGTTTAACTAGTGATATCATATTCAAGCTTTGAATATGCAATCATAATTACTTAGAGTTAGCAAAGGCCTTTTATTGTGAGCCTACATTTTCGCAAATCAAACTAATCAGTTGCTAATAGCATTGGATATCAGTGAATAAATCTAAAAAAGAAAAATTCGAAAGCATTAATTATAGGGATTAAAGGAGTACTCTACAAAATTTTAGAAGTAATTGATTTTTTTTTTAAAATTCTCCTCATCAAAGATAATTTGCCTTTCTATTTTTACATTAAAGAATTAGAATGAATTAAATACTTATATTTTCTTTATTTTTTTAATTCTAGTCTATTTTCGAATAAAGAGACTTGACCAACTTAGAAGTAAAATTTTAAAAAGTAAATGAGTATTCGTTGAGGGCTAGAGTGAAAAGATAATTCATAAATTATTTGAAACCCATACTTTTTTGTTAGTATAAAAAAATTTAGGTAAATTCGACATCAGTTCTTACTAAGGTTAGAGCACGGCCTCATGGCTAAAAATATATTTACAGAGACTTATAAAATTGTCTACTAAAAAAATCTTCACAATGGTAATAGGAATTGAACTTACGTTCTTATAAGATACGAACTCGTTCTTTACTATATGTGTCACCTCTCATTAACTTTAAAATTTATACTATTTTTAGTAAATAATTTTTTTAAAAAAAGTTAGGCTCACGATTATATATAGTGCGTGTTTGGAATTTTTTTTTTCAAACGGGCTTATGAAAAAAATGGGTTTATAGACAGCTTATAGAAAATGACTTTTTTAAAAGAGTTTATGGAAAAAAAGTAATTTTGAATAAATGAGTGTTTGGATAGTTATTTGTAGAAGGAGTTTTATTATTGATAAATTATTAAAAATGGTATAAAATAAAATGATAATTACATAAAGTAAAATATAATATTTTTATTTTATGGGTGATATTAAATTAGTACATAATGTATATATATATTTATTACAAATATAATATTTTTATTTTATGGGTGATATTGAATAAGTAATTTTAATAATAATTAAATATATTACAAATTTATTGATATTAAATCATGCGTGAGAATCATAAATAAAATGTCCACATACTTACTCCATATATCTATACGTACATTTTGGGTTTTTATAAAAATATGAAAAGAATAAATAAAATACATATATTTAGTTAATATAATAATTAATATTAAATATTTTACAACATGTTCAGGTCATATGCAATACACATTTCAACATAACTATTGATTCAATAAATAATTATTGGACTTATCGATATTAAACAATTTTATCTCTAATTTGATTACGTAAATGTTCTATTGTGCGTGAAGCTCGTACATAATAATGTTGTTGTGAAGCCTCATGTTCATCATCATCCCCATCATTGTCTTCTGAATCATGAAGGCATTGTTCCTGTTCCGCAAAATCAGGATCAAATATATGATTTCTTCTGATAAAATTATGTATTGTCATCATTGCGCAAACAATCTTTACTTGAGTTGGGTACTCAAAACTATGCATTTCGCGTACTATTCTGAACTTATTCTTCCACACCCCAAAAGTTCGTTCAATTGTGCATCTTAAACTTGAATAAGCGAAGTTGAAGACTTTGTCTGCTGTATGTTGCCTGCCAGATGTCTGACGGAAATCACCCAGATGGTAACGAGCACGTCTGTATGGACCAAGATATCCTGCCATCGATGGATAGCCAGCATCGACTAAATAGTATTTACCTTAATCATAAAAAATAGCATATTTTTTATTTATTTGTTAAAATATAAATGCAAATAATTTTACCAACGATGACACATACCTTGAGGGGGATGGGGAAAATTCATAGATGACGTTGTCATAGCATGGTTGAATATGCGGGCATCATGAGCACTACCTTCCCAACCAACTAAGACAAAGGTAAAGCACATGTCCCAATCACAAACTGCCATGACGTTTTGTGATGTGTACCTTTTCCTGCAAAAATATTTGGCTTGTTCTGTTATAGGGACAATGTAAGGAATGTGTGTGCCATCTATTGCCCTGATTGCGTTTTTAAAAAATGGCCAAAATTGCCAATCTTGACTGATTTTACTGTGAACATGGGTGAACTGAGGATCGATTGGTTTTATATTCTCTCTAGCAAGTCCACAGCATGCTCATAATACCTCATGAAAGTATCTGCTTATTGTCTTATCGGAATGTTGAAATCTTTCTTGCAATTGCCTACTTGTCTCCGCATGTGCAACCGTCCACAAAAACATCGCTAACTTCTCATGTTTTCCCGTGCCCTTCCCTTCCTTTAGACCCTGGCGTTCTAACGCATGACAAAGCTCTAGGAACACGTTGGGATACATTCGAAATTGTTCATAACATCGAATTCCTTCACCGGTGAAAACTTCATTCACCCATTGAGAACCGGTTAAGTCACTTGTACGCACAGGCTCCTTAGTCATATTCAACCCAAGATAAGCTCCAACTAGAAAACAAACTTCTTCATCCGTCTCTTGACCTTCATCCCATTTAAATCTATAGATCTATAATATATTTATTAAATAGGAAAAATGACATATGGGTCCCATGGAAGTAATTAAATGACAAAAAAATCCCACCAAATGCTATAATTCATTTCAAATCCCATGGGACCTCACATGAATTCTTTCTAGTTGTAAAAAGACTTAAATGACCTTGTGAAATAAAAAAATATTAAAGAAGAAATAAGAGTTGGCACGCTTTACTATGAAATAAGATAACAGTACAGTATTGGTGCGCTTTGTTATAAAATAAGAGAACAGTACGGTGTGTTCACATGTGGATTTACTCATGGTGGCTAGCTGGGGTTATTAGTGCAGTTAATGTGGTTGTTAGTTGCAGGTGCTGGGGTTGTTATTTCAGGCGTTGGGGTTATTATTGCAGGTGTTGGGGTTGTAAGTTGCAACTGATGAGGTTGTTAGTGTAGGGGCTGGGGTTGTTAGTGCAGTTAATGGTGTTGTTAGTTGCAGCTGATGGGGTTCTTAATTGCAGGTGCTGTGGGTGTTATTTCAGGCGTTGGAGTTGTTAGTTCAAATGTTGGGGTTGTTAGTGCAGCTGATGGGGTTCTTAGTTGCAGGTGCTGAGGTTGCTATTTTAAGCGTTGGAGTTGTTAGTTTAAGTGTTGGGGTTGTTTTAGTTGCAAGTACTGGAGTTCTTAGTTACAGGTGATGGGGTTATTATTTCAGGCGTTGGAGTTGTTAGATCAAATGTTGGGGTTGTTAGTGCAGCTGATGGGATTGTTAGTTGCAGCTAATAGAGTTTTTAGTGCAGCTGATGGAGTTCTTAGTTGCAGGTGCTGGGGTTCTTAGTTGCAGGTGCTGTGGTTGTTATTTCAGGCACTGGAGTTGTTATTGTAGGTGCTAAGGTTGTAAGTGCAGCTGATAGAGTTGTTAGTTATAGCTAATGGGGTTGTTAGTTGCAGGTGCTGGGGTTGTTAGTTTAGGTGCTGGGGTTGTTATTATAGGTACTGGGGTTGTCACTCTGCAGTGTAGTTGTTGTCTGTGCTATTGTTGGGAAGTTGTTATTATATGTGGTGTAGTTGTCATTCATTCACCACGAGGTTGTCATTTATTATTTGTTCAGTTGTTAATATTCCCTAATATATTATTGAGTTTGATACATTTGTTGAACCTGATATGAAATACAACACCTGCTTATTCAATAATTCAGTAATTAAGATTGTTTATTATTTTAAAATTATTAGACCATCTCCACATAACCACATATTTAATAACTTCAATATAAAAGAGCAAGGGGGAATCACATTTTCAATTGTGAATATTATTCCACATAATTTCCTTTTGTCCTGATAAATTCTAAAAGTTTCATCTAGATGATTATATGTCCTGCTTGAAAACCATCCAGCTTAACTGAAATTGCCATTCTTCTCTTCTTGCATCATTGTCAAATAAGAAAACAGGGGAAACTACTAAAATTAAATACAAATAAATGATATTCAGATGACCGTATTATACTACTTATCTTTCTCCAAATCAACTGTAATTTCCTTCATCAAACTAATAAACCTTTTGGTATCTTGGAATAATGACACATGATGCAACCAAATCAAGCACAACTCAGCAAATGAAAGCCAAAACTCTGTTGGGGAAAAAATAAAAATGAAACTTCATAATGAGTTGTCTTCCTTTATATAAGCAATCTTTGATAATTGATCTCCAATATATTCAAATGTGCAGACAATGAGCAGACATCTTAGTTTTTTCCTCAAAGGTGAATGCCTGAATATCTGTTGGGGAAGTAAGAACACTGAAGGAAAATAACCAAAATGGATGTAATGTAAGAAGATAATAGGAAAGATAAGCAATCTAATGAACAAGAGCGTACAAGAAGATAAAGTGTTTGATCTCTAATCTAACATAAGGTTATACATTGTGATTTGAAAAACACATATCAAATAAGTCCAAGTATAAAATGTTTGATTAAAACCATCTCTCTTATAAATAAGATAACACTAACACCATAATAAAAACAATAATAATGGCAGCAGTAATAAAACTAATGATATCATGAGTTAAATTTATGGTAGAAAAAATTGAAAGTATGTCAAAACTATTAAATGGTCCATAATTAATGTGAAAAATAAGAACCTTTTAGAATAACTATGGCAGCTAGAAACTTGTCCCGTTACTCCTAACCAATAAAGTATATATGTAATATGAGATCATGCCCATAAATAATCTCACATGGAACTAACGCATTTTGAACTGAAAAATATCCCAAACTTATAAAAGCTTTACTTTATCAATTCCTCATGTTACTAAGAAAACCCTAGCATGTTTCACAACAGTAAGAACAATTGATTTTGTTTGATCAATCCCAGAGTACCCTTGATGAAATAACAACTTTTTGAATATTCCTTGGACTGTTAAAAATCAAGGTAATAAAATTGATTGCAGAAGCCGTTTAGAGAGAGAGAGTACCAACGGTAAAGCAGCTAAACATCTTCTCAAGAGCAGAAGAAAGTTCCACATAGTTGGTAAAGGTTTTGAGATTAACCTTTCAAGTGATGCTCACAGTTCCAACATATCTCTAATTTTATGTTTAGAAAACTTCATCATGATTTCATCATCTAATATAACAAACAGACTTTCACCTTCTTCCTGAAAATCAAAACCAAATGATGATGACATGAAAAAGAATAGAGAAAAGGTGAAGCATTCTTAGCAACAGCAGGAGAACTTCTATGTTCATTTGTAACAGAAATAGTAACCTGAGGTTTCTTCTTCTCTTAAACTATTCCGCCATCTTTAGTGGGTTTTTTTTTCAGGATTTACAGAAGCTTCTGCAGAAACGAGAGGAGGTTTCACAAGATTCCCTCCTCCTCTAGGAGAGAACAAATAAGCTCTTTTTTCCTAATTAGCTTCAGACACAATAATTTTATCACTCACAGAGAAACCCCATTTCCCATCAATGGCGTCAGAAAAAACCCTTTTAGCTCCAGCCACGTTATTGTTCTTCAAAAGGGAAGAAGAAGAGCAGAACCCATTATTAATACTGGGATCAATATTATTATGATTACTCTGCATCAGTCACTATAGCTACATGCTTCCTCATCACATTTTCTCTTATTCTTTCACACTAGAGCGCGCCAAGTCTACACTACTATTTACTATTTTTTTTATTTTAGAAGGGCAATTGTATCTTTTTATAATTGAAAAAAAATCATTTGAGGTCTCATAGAATTTAAAATTAATTATATTATTTTTTAATATTTTTTTATTATTTAATTGCTTTTATAAGACTAAAATATCATTTTCCCTATTAAATATACCAAATCTTATCAAATTGTTGTAGGCTCTTATTAAACGCCAAGCCCGCTAAGGTGATAATATAAGATTTCCCCGTAAGTTCACAACAGGCCGCTTTTTCCCGGCGTCTCCTTCCTCCCTAGGGTTTTGGTTTTCACAAGGGAAGCTCTCAGCCTATTATAGTTTCTCCATTGTTCCGCTACCACTCGCGCAACAAGGTACGGTAGTTTGGTCCTTGCAGGATTGGTCTGTCTCTAGTTCTTTGTGTTTATTCAATTTCGCTAATATTCACTTGGTCCTTGGGAATTCAGAACTAGGAGAAACAGAAAATGGTGAAGAAGAGCAAGAGTAAGAGAACTTGTTTACACATTATACCTTGTTAGATATGGCCTGAATCGTTACGCTTACTTTTGTATAATCTGTCCTCCTGAATTTTTGCCAGAGAGTAAGAGTAAAAGAATTTCATTGAAGAAAAAATACAAGATCATAAGAAAGGTGAAGGAGCACCACAAGAAAAAAGCCAAAGAGGCCAAAAAGCTTAACGTGAACGGGAAAAGGAAGGTTGAGAAGGATCCCGGCATTCCTAATGACTGGCCCTTCAAAGAACAGGAGCTTAAGGCTCTTGAAGCTCGGCGAGCTCGTGTTCTTGAGGAAATGGAACAAAAGAAAGCTGAGCGGAAGGAGAGGGTAATGCTTCACTTTGGAGTTTTATTGATTATGTTTGTATGAAATAAAGTTTCTATCCATTTCTTAAAGAAGGACGAGTAAATTGCAAATATATCTGAAATTGTGAACTTTATATATATCTTTATTTTGTATTTGAAGAGTGGAATTCCAGAGATAACGTTAGATAGACTGTGGGTATGGCGACAACTTTAGAAGTTCTTAAACCTTTTATTTATTGTAGGCTCTTTAAACAGTCTGATTGCTCATAATTTTTCTCTTTCGTTTAGTTTTGGGTCAACTCACAATATAATTGGTGCAGATTATTATTAATATTCATAATTTATATATATGTATACATAGGCACACACGAGGACAGCCTATTCTTTTTCTGCATGCTGGGGAATCTTGCATAAGTGAACACTACTTTCTTATGCCTGCATTTAATAGATTCAACATGCTGCAACTTCTTAGCTCTAAATTTAGTATTTTTCGATGCAGTTGTGTGAATACTACTTTATCATTCAGTTTTTCCTAAATCTGTACCGTGTTTAACACTGGCTTCAGGCTAGAAAGAGGAAGTTGGGATTGGTAGAGGATGATGATGTCTCCCAATTGGCTGAGACAGCAACTATGACAGAGCAAAGTGTCACTGTAGTTGGGAAGAATCGAGGTTTTTAATTTTTTTGTTTGAAGTTTCAATTATGGTCAAATATATAATTCTCTCTCTCTCATACTTCATTTGTGTTGATTATATTTCATTATCTCTTATTCTTCCAAAGACAACTCAGATAGGGCCTTCTACAAAGAGCTGGTCAAGGTCATTGAGGCTTCTAATGTCATTTTGGAAGTCCTTGATGCCCGTGATCCCCTAGGGACCCGTTGCACTGATATGGAAAAGTTGGTGATGAAATCGGGGCCTGATAAGCATCTAGTATTGCTTTTAAATAAAATTGGTAGGTTTCATTTCGCATTCTTGTTGCCTTATGAATTTGTAGAAATCTATGTTCTTTATCTAGTTTTACCTTGGCTAATTATTCGTGCTCTTAACACAGATCTTGTACCTCGAGAAGCTTTGGAAAAGTGGCTTAAGTACCTTAGAGAAGAATTGCCTGCTGTGGCCTTCAAATGCAGCACTCAAGAGCAGAAGTCAAATTTAGGGTGGAAATCTTCAAAAAAGGCAAAAGCAAGTAATCTTTTGCAAACAAGTGATTGTCTTGGAGCCGATACACTGATTAAATTGTTGAAGAATTACTCTAGAAGCCATGAGGTAACATAATTTTTGGTTTAAGGATAACTTTTTGCCTGTAATTAACAGTCTTGCCTTTGATTTTGCTCATAGATTATTTGAATGAAATTCTCAATTCTCTACTTATTTCAGTTGGATGAAGCCCTGGTTGATGTATGTTGTGCTGGGCTTATCATTTCCATTATCTGTTCTAAAGAACTTTTTCTTAACCTTAAGCATGTAGGACTGTCTAGTTATATGCTTTGAACTCTAGCTGTGGCTTATATGGATTTTCTTTTTTGTCATTTCATGATCTTGTTAGATTTTAGCTCTTTCATTGTTCCTTTGATGTGGGGTTAGTATTTAATTATTCATCCTTTCTTTAACAGATCAAGAAGTCAATTACTGTGGGTGTGATTGGCCTGCCAAATGTTGGCAAGAGTAGTCTCATTAATAGCTTGAAGAGAAGCCATGTTGTCAATGTTGGTGCTACTCCTGGTTTAACAAGATCAATGCAAGAGGTGCAATTAGACAAAAATGTCAAGTTGTTGGACTGCCCTGGTGTTGTCATGCTAAAGTCTCAAGAAAAGGATGCATCCATAGCTTTACGGAATTGCAAAAGAATTGAGAAGCTGGAAGATCCAATTAGCCCAGGTAATTTCCTTCTCTTCACAATTTAGCCTGCCTTGGTATGTGTCGCAAGGCAGATTAAATTGTGAAGAAATGGAGTTTGAATTTGAAGTGATTGGTTGGAACTTTATAAGAATTGAACCTATAACTGTAAATCAACAAGGCAGAGAACTTTCAGCATTGGGATTTTTTTTTTGAAGTCTGTATACTGGCCTGTTGTAAATTTGAGCCTGGAAAAGAAATCCCAAGAAATTTAGTCTGCTAATCATGGCTTTTATAATTTCAACTACATAAGTACTAGCGTCTTATTTTATATTTATTAAATTTTATAAAGGAGAAAATATTAGAAAAGGAAACACTGAAGCTATGGAGCATGTGCACTTAAAACGCCATATTTATTTCTTAACACATTTTTGACATTCTATTAGGCATGACTTGACGCGTCAAACTACTTATGGATGCTTCAGATTTTATGACGTATTCTTGTCAGTGTCTATGCTTCCTAGCAATAAAGATTATATACAAACCAGCAAAGGGTCCCAATTTCTCTGCAATCCGAAACAGGATCATCATAACTGAAAAAATCATGAATACTAACATAACATTAAAAATGAGTCTTCCACTCTGACCGAATTCACCATAACATTGTAAAACTGTATTGCCCCTGCATCATTGCCGGATGCACCCATTGTTCACTAAAAGGCTCCAAATAGACAAATCCTCAAAGATGCAACCATCCATCATCCTACAATGATGGGTTTTTTTTTTATTTACGGCTCATACTGTATGTGACTGTATAGAAAATGAAATTTACCTTTCTTTTCCCTGTATAAAACCCCTCTTATAGAAACACTAACACATCTTTCTTTCCCCTGTATGACACAGTAAAGGAAATTCTCATGCTATGTCCAGCTCCTCTTCTGGTAACACTTTACAAGATTCCAAGCTTTGATTCTGTTGATGACTTCATACAGAAGGTTGCTACAGTTAGGGGCAAACTCAAGAAAGGTGGAATAGTTGATGTTGAGGCTGCTGCAAGAATCATTCTTCATGACTGGAATGAAGGTAATGCATATATATATATTAATATGAAGTAGAAACCAACAGAAATGCTTTCTTTTGAAATTAATCTGAAGCGACGACATGTTGATTAAGGTAATGCATATATATATATTAATCAGAAGTAGAAACCAACAGAAATGCTTTCTTTTGAAATTAATCTGAAGCAACGACATGTTGATTTGCCAAATCAAGAGATAACAGCTTGCTCGTTTCAGGTAAAATTCCATATTATTCCTTGCCTCCTGTTAGGAATCAAGGGGAGCCTTCAGAGGCAAAGATAGTTTCTGAGTTTGCAAAGGAGTTCGACATTGATGAAGTTTACAAAAGTGAATCTTCATTCATAGGAAGCCTTAAATCTGCTGATGACTTTAATCCTGTTGAAGTTCCTTCAAGCCAACCTCTTAACTTTGACCAGACAATGTTAGAGGTTTGTCGCCACATTTGGAGTCTTATTCTGATTAAACTCTTAAATATTCTAATCAGAATGAGAAAAAATTTCAGTATTATAACCACTTGGATCCTTGAAGATGGGCTATTTCAATTTAATCTTTCAGAAGATAATTGCCATCATTGACTTAAATAATTCCTGAAATCGTGCAATTTGATCCTGCTCTAAGTTTTGTTAATTTAGTCTGGGAAATGCTTTTCTGCATGCCACTTTATCTTATTCATGAACCTGCAATATCAATTTTTCATTTAATAAAATCGTCTTATTGTTTGACGCCATGTATTTTAGGATGACACACAACCTCAACCAACAAATCAAGGTGAAGGTCCTGAGGATGCAGCAGAAATCGATGCTGACGAGCCAATGGAACCTGAGGATGATGGCAAGAGCAAGGGGAAAACTGCTGTTAGTAGGCAAAATGAGAAACTATATGCAGAAGAAGGAATGCTTAATACAAAGCTTCGGAGAGCAGAGAAGAAGAAAAGGAAGAAGGCTAACAAAGCTACATCCGATGCCATGGACGGTGATTATGACTTCAAAGTTGATTACTTCCAAAAGGGAACTGCAATGGATGCTGATGGGGGCCTGAGCGATCAGAGTGACGATGAGGATCAACTCAACTCTGAAGAAGTGCCATCGTCCGGTATGCAGACCGATGAATAATGGGGCTGTGGGCATACCTCCAATTTTGTCATTCGGGGTTGACCCTGAATAGTTTTGTATTAGTGGATTCAGTTTTTAATAGATATTTGGGGCAATAGTTAAATTATGTTGCGGTGTATTGGAACGGGATTTCAAATATATTCTTATCTTGAAAAAAGAAGTAATTTTGAAATTATTGTGATAAAATGCCTGAATGAAAAAATTGAAGTGCATGGAAAATTGTGTACTAAGATTCAGCTTAGATTCGAGCCATATGGGACTTTCTAATTAAAGATTAGAACACCATTACGGATAATATTTTGGTGAAACCAATGGATTTGCAAACTAGCTTGAGAAATTAGCTTATGACAATGCTGTTCGCATTTTGTATTTTATTGAATCTCTCGAATCAGGTTGGTGGATTTAGACAAGAGAACGTATAATTTTTGTCTGAATCTGTCCATAGCCTTCTCTTCAAAATGTAGTTACTTTCTGTTGAATATTTTACCATTGAGGTATTTTTTGTTTCTTAAGAAAAAATATTTTCTTATTAAAGATAATTCTATATGAAGTATTATTAGATAGGGGTGTGCATGGGTAAGGCTGGGCAGGACAATCCCTTGCCCGGTGCTTTGCCCGAAAAATACATGGGCTGCATTTTGCAGCCCGATGCCCGACCATATTCGGTAAAAGCCTTAACTATTTTGGGCTGGGCATATGCGGGCTGAGCATGCCCAAATCGTAATACCTTACTCATATTATGAAAAAAATCTGTAATTATGAACTTATAAAATAATACTATATTCATATATCTTCAAAAATTAAATAATATACATAATTTACTAAGAATAAGACAATAAAAAGATAATAATTAAAGTTTTAAAATTCATAATATATAAAAAAATATTGAAGTCTGAGTAGTTTACAATTGTAACTTTACATCAATCTCCCCAAAATTGACAAAGATGAAGCATTTGAAAAAATATATGACAGTTACTACAGTTTAAAAAAAATAAAGAAAGAAATCAATTTAGTTATAAATTTTAAAGGATACAATTACCTACTTGACTACTCATATTTATAAATTATCCTTTAATCATCAGTATCTATCATATTTATTCTATGTGAAATAATATAATTTATAAATTTTGATATATACAAAAATAATTAACTGAGCAAGGCAGCAACCCCTGTCCGGTGCCCGGCCTGGCCTGGATATTGGCCCTGCCCGAAATTACTTATTTTACATTGGGCCACTTTTTATCGGGCTGGGCAGGGTATATTTGGTATGGGCTCGGGCGAATTTTATAGACTCTGAACTTCTTGCACAGCCCTATTATTATACACTAAATCTATGGAGCTATTTTATTTGACTAATAAAAATGAACTATTGTGTCCGGGATTTTTAGGGGCCCAAAATATGATTGGAATTCATTAACCGTTATTGATAAAGTTAGGGCTCACCTGAATCCAGCCCGGTCCAGCATTAACTATCCGTAACTATCGATCCAACAAGCTATCCGTACCCGAACCCGTCGTGATCCATCGAGTTTCATTTCTCCCCTGAATTTGAATTCGAATGCGCGCTAAGCCGCTAAGCGCAAAGCTTGTCTCTTCCGTTCATCCAAAACGAAGACCCTCAGCTTCATTCAATATCCACGACATCTGGTTTGCCTAATGTAAAAATTGTATCTGGATCTCGATGTACGGCTTCTGCGAAGGACTAAGGATTAGTCTGGTTGTATATATCGCCACAACCGACTGAGTAACTGGAAAATCTGAAATTTTCGGTGTGCTAGGTCGGCTTGTTAGTTCAACATTTGAGTGTAATGAGCGGAGGTCATCATTCATCGGCGGAGGCAGGTTATCGGTGACGGAGGCAGTCTATCGGCGACGAAATTTAAGTTCTGATCTGGAGGTAATCGAAAATGCTTTTTATGGGGGTAATTTCTGGAGATATACGATAACTTGCTTTACACATTCAGGACACGAGCTCTTATTCTCTATCTCCACCACGTCTGGTTCTGCGCTTTCTTGCCAATTCCCTGAAAAATGTCGGCGATAGAGAAGCTGTTCATTCAAATCTTCGAGAAGAAGAAGCGAATCGTTGATCAGGCCCATCGTCAGTGTCATCTATTCGACCAGCACTTGGTCTCTAAACTCCTTATCGACGGAATCGTCCCTCCTCCATGGCTGGCCAACACTATGCTTGCCTCCCTTACGTCAGATCCCAAAGGTAATGCTTCATCTCCTTCCTTAGAAACAATTTCTTCTCTCATTGCCCTTGACTTTGGCTTATTAAACCTGACATTAGTGTTTTTAGGACAATATGGATTCGGAAGTCCGTGGATTAGTTTCTACCCTCGAGAGTGAAAATTCAACCATACGTTGACTCTCACAGGACCAACGTTATATTGTACCGGTTCACAGTAGTTATGCATTACCTTGTCATATGTAATTTCAGATGCACGACTTTTCCATGTCTGGAAGCCTCAAAGCTCCATACTAATTTTAACTTCCGATTGAGGTGCTTGTGGTGCATTTTCTGTTACTTTCTTGTTTTATCTGCAAAACATGGCAGGATCCAGGGTGGTTGGGTTGATTTATATGCTCCTATTTATACATTAAATTCGAGTAGCACTTCTCATCTGGTTATATTTGGGCCAGTATGCCTCGGCCAATTTTGATTTGGAAAATTTAATCCTAACCGATTCAAAATAATTTCTGCGCGTGCAGATTTGAATGGAGATGATCTTATATTTGGAGCTCTATTCTCAAGAGCACAATCTACAATTCGTATCTCTGATCAGGGCAACGTGGTTGCTACAATTGATGATGGTCAGCCTCAAAGAGGTTTACATAGTGAATTTCATGCTCTAAATAGAGACAATGATGCAGGAAATGGACTTTCAAATTTGCCAGATTGCTCTGTCAATAATGTTGGACGCTCCTCGTTTGATGCTCCAGAAATGGATTCTACTGCGATATCTCCTCAAATTCAGATGGAATCAAGAATCTCACACAGTCACAACGATCCAGCTCTCTCACTGGCAAAGTTGCAAAGATCAAAGTCAAGGCAGAGGGCTCTGGAGCTCCGTCATAGTGCAAAGGCAGCTAAAAGCTGTTTAGGAGATGATAATGACACTGGTGTTTTTGCTAGCGGAAAAACAGGATCTGCATCTATTTCCCAACAACTGGACCATTTTGAAGGGTCAGAATTAGCGAAAGCTTCTAATACCAATATCCAAAGTTGTGCTGCAGAAGAAGTAAAAAGAGTTGAGTGTTTGACCCAGAGAAGTGATCAGTCTAATTATTCTGGACGTGTTACGAGATCTAGAAGCTTAGCACTAAAACTCAACTCTTCGAACGTGGTTAGTTCTTCGGAAGTGAAAGAAGATGGTCCGGAGGCTAATAATGTCATCAAACGGTTGGAGCCAGTTAATGCCCCTTGTTTTTCAAATGGAAGTTGCGAAGCTATGGAGACAAATAAAGGAGATTATCAGAGGAGGGAAACAGAAGACAATGCTTTTAGTGAGAGAGTAGCAAGATCTAGAAGTACCAGCCAAACAAAATGTGATAATGAATTGTTGAAGCTTGAAAGTGCCTTGGCTGGGGGCAATGGAGTCAAACCCCAGGATTCTATGCAACCTGTAGTTAACGGTGGACCAACATTCTTTAGCAAAACCTGTGATTATGAAAATGAATGTCAGAGGAAAGCAACCAAAGATGGCGACTGCTGCAGTGACGAACAAGCAAGCAATGTCAATATTAGAAGATTGCATGGAAGATTTTTCCAGTCATCTAATGATGATGCTTCGATGCACGGTGGTTCTATCAAGTCAATCGGGAGATCAACTCAATCACCTCAACCTTCAGTTTCAAAGCATTCACAGCCTCCTGCAATGCCTGTTGTAGGTTCCTTCCATTGTCAGAAGGATCCAGATTTATGTGCAGTAAACTTGAAGACCAATGAAGGAAAATCGAAGTCTGTTGGCAACATTTTTGTCGATAAAAGTCCTAACTGCTCTCAGTCTGCTGCGTTTGAAATTGCTGCTGGAAGATCCTCTTCAAGTGAAAAGGATTGCAAATTAGATACAGAAGTTGCAGCAGCAGCTTCTTGTGGAAACACAATGGCTGCGGCGAGCTCCACAACTGAAGGATCATTGAGGCCTGTAAATTCTTCCAATTTAGATAGCAGAAATTCTGGGCGTAGACAGTCTACTTTGAAGAACTCTTTGCTTGAGAAATCATTGCATGCTGAAACAGTTGTGGCCGATGAATCCTTGAATTCTCGAGAAAATATAATATCAGGTGCCAAGGTCACCCATGATATTGATGACGGCTCTGCTGGAACTGTTGCCAAAGTTGCTGTAGGGTTTGATGTTTTAGTTGATAAACATAATGCTTGTATAGGGTCTTCCCCTAAAGTTGGATTGGAAGTTTCAGTCTCAAGGACACCACCCTCTAATTTTGTTATGTCTGTGAAGCCCAAACAACTTGATTTTGATACTGTTGAAGAATTGAGTATGAATGGAATTCCTGGTGCTGATCCAAAAGCAGGACAGGACGTATCGCCAGATAAAGGGACTGTGGCCATGGAAGAGCCAGAATGTTTGGTTGAAGAAGTGACATCTCTTGTATGCCAAGAGAAATGTAACTTCTCCATGAAATCTTGCGAAGGCCATTTCGAGGAGACTGATGCAGCTAGGAAACCGCGAAATGCCATGTCATCCAAATCACAGCCATTTGTGGTTCACAAGGAGTTACGTCCTCATACTTCCATAAGAAGTCAGAATTTACCTTCCTCAACGAACCGCTTAATTCAATCCCAAACTGCTTGTCAAAATTCATCTGTAAGTTTTCCAAAAGAAGCTATGTCATCCAAACTTGTTTTAGAAAACATTTATGCGGGAGGTGATGAATGCGGTTCTAGAATAATGGAGGACACTTTTTCTACAGTAGTTACTGAGAGTCATCCGCTTGAAAATGCAGTTCAAACTGTTACAGATCTTGCAGTTGGGTCTGCAGCTGCTATGGATGAATCGAACATTACTTTGACAAACCCAGACGCAAGTTCTGGCATTTGCATACATCAAAACAATAGCTTATCTAGGGGGAAGTGGTTCAATGACGAAAAAGATGCTGGTTTTTCAAGAGAACTCCAGTTTCCGAAAAATTCCACAGTGAGTTTTGCCTCTGATATGGACCATTCTTGCCCTCAGCATAAGAGAAGAAAGTTTGAAAGTCAAGCAGAGAGATCTCTAACTGCCTCTCCTTGTCATCTGAAAAAGAAACATGAATCTAGTAACCCAAGGTTGGTGAGTGGGAACTTTGATATTAAAGAAGATAACCGAGTGGCTAGCACAGAAGTTCAATATTTGACATCTCATCAAGAGGATATAGAAAATTCGCATGGCAGTGACTGCACAGCTGAAGAAATGCAAAATACCGAGGGATGCCACATAATGGAAGGGTCTTTCCCTGAAGTAGGATCGGATCAGGTACCTAATTTTCTGTTTCACGCGATAGAATTATTGAGATTGAATTTATACGATTTTCTATTCCAATGATAAGCGTCGACTCCGAGTCTACTGTATATTTTTGCAATGGAGAAAGTTGCTGTCAGCGTCCCAATACGGCGTTTAAAATCATTCTTTCTACTTTCTAGGCAGTAATTACCATGCAGTGTGTTTTGGCATTGACATAAATAGATCTATTTTGATGAACCAACACATCTTTTTTTAGAAAATCAATATATCAATGTGTTATAATAAAATCAAATATATTGATACTCTAGATTTATAATATTGTTCATTTAATTTAAATATTTCGGGTTGGAGCGTCTGTTGATAGTCCTTTTCTAGTGACGTTAATGTTACTAACATGGCATGTTACCGGCATTAACATAACGAATAGACTTTGGTGCAATCCATGACTGTTAACTTTGATTAAACTTTGGCCTATCTCTGTGTTTGCATGGCTTCAATCTTTCTATATGCATGTTGCTTGTATTCATAAAGAAGGTTGCCTTGGGCAAGAATGGCATGAGCAACTGAACCCTTCAAATTTGTGCGAATGTTTCCTGTCCGCTTTGTCTAGAACAGTTTTTAAAATTATTTTCTTGTTCGCAGAAATTTAACTTGGATGGAAGGAACAGAAGTGGCAACACTCTTGTTTCTTTCATTTCAAGTGGATTAGGGGAATCTTTCGCACCTTATTTGATTGAAGAGGGTTCTAGCAACTCTTACAATTGTTTGACGGCGAAAAAGGTAGGGACAAATTCATGTGGTTTTGGTATTGGCTCAAGTAAGCAGTGCACCATAGACAAGAACCTGGATGCAGAAGGGAGCAGTTTGGGAAGGATTTATCTGGGAAATACTGCTATGCTCTTAGAAGAAGGTTCATCTGTTTCTCAAGGGATCCAACGCTCGGATCTGATTGGTACAGATGAAACTGCACCGGAGATTGAAAGTTTCATTATCCAAGCAGATGAGGCGGAGCCATGCACTGATGGAGATCAGATTGAATTAGAAAAGTTGAACTTCTCAAGTGATTCAGATGAATATGCCTCCATTCTGGAACGCCTTAGTTGTTCTACTCTCGTGCATTCTCCATTTTGCTCTTCTTCAAACCCATATAGATTCCACAAGATACAGGACATTTATCAGTCTTTGCCAAATGGACTTGTCGAGGGCATGATGGGTATGAGGACTTCCCTTCCTGTAAATGGTGAGAGTGGAAAGTCGTTTTCTGATTGCCTACCGAATTGCAAAAACCTATCAACTTGGGAAATCAAGAAAGCTTGTGTTTCTCCAATTCAAACTCTATGGGATAGAATTAATTCAAAATATGGCAGTTCGGGGAAACGAGAAAGTTCAAAACCGGAGCTTCCCTGTATTGATGAGGAAAACGAAGCTGCGGACGAAATAGCTAATACTTTCCAAAATAGGATTCGTACAGAAGGGACGACTGGCTCGATCATAAGAGAACCACTTGCGGAAATCACGGATAATCCAAAGCCTTCATTAGTTTCTCAAGATGATATATTGGCTGATGGATGTGATCTTGATTCGGTAGCCAGAGAGTCCATCCTCTGTGGGACTAACAATCAGGAAAAACAGAAACTCGAAAAAGGTAGTGCCGGCAGGAGAAGATTCACCGGTAAGGGGAAGGAGAACCAGAGTATATCCCGAGGAACAAATAATGCTAGGAGGACCACTGAATCGCTTCGCAATAGATCCAGTAGGCCCAAGTTATCTGGCAAAAATAGCATGAATAAAGGTCCCACTTATCGCGGTGGGAAGTCTTCGTGCAGCAGCAATATTGTATCCAACATCACATCCTTCATTCCTCTTGTACAACAGAAACAAGCAGCAGAAGTTATTACAGGTAATTGATCTTATTTAGTTCATTTATTTGCAGGATGAAAGTTTACTATTTGTCCATTGCCAGGATTTGGTTCTTGAGGCTTGAATTTCAGCATGCAGACCTAGACGGAAATATTTTTTATTCTGTAATGCTTTGGGGCTTACAATTTATCTTTTTCTATTTTAATCTCGTCATCCTGTGCCATCAGCTAGAGTTTAGATTCATTATATTGGCTTTTTTGTGGTCTTCGAAATTTAGTTTTTATATATTTTTAATCATATATTACTCCCATCGTTTTATTATAAGTATCACAAATTTTTTTTTCATCATTAAAAATAAGTGTCATTTTCAGATTTTAAGAATGTATTAAGTGCTTTGTTTCCTGCTTTTCCCTTTATTAATAAACCCATTAATAGTTAAATAGTATTTATTTCAATGCATTTAAGGCATGGTAGGAAAATATAAGATTGATTTTATAAAAACTTAGATTATTTAATGATTTTCTTGATCTATGTATAAAATGTTTTTGTGACACTATATAAAAACAGATGGAGTATCTTATATAAAAATTAGAATAAAAACTATAATATAAAAATTTTCAAATAATTGAAGATTAAAAGGTTAAAAAATAGTAATAAAATTTAATTAATATTTAGAGAGCAAAAAAAATAGTCATATCCAAGTTTTGGCAGGGAGTGCATCTTAGAGTGTGAACATCTACAAGGGTCTTGTTATTAGACTGCGAGTACATGGTCGTTTTCGCCAGTCAAATATGCATACATGTATTGGCGCTGTCGTTAGTGGATGTATTCTTTGCAATGTTATGGTTAATGTTATCATCTATCATGTTCTATAGTTATGGTCGATCGCTTGATATCTTTCTTTCATGACCGTATTATTATTTGTGAACATGTAGGGAAGAGGGACATTAAAGTTAAGGCTCTTGGGGCTGCTGAGGCTGCAAAACGCATGGCAGAAAAGAAAGAGAATGAACGTAAGATGAAAAAGGAAGCTTTGAGACTTGAGCGGGAAAGAATCGAGCAAGACAACCGAAGGCAGCTGGAGCTGCAGAACAGAAAAAAAGAGGAGGAACGAAAGAAACGGGAGGCAGAAATGGCTGCTAAGAAGAGACAGAGGGAGGAAGAAGAAAGAATTGAGAAAGAAAGAAAAAGGAAGCGAGTTGAGGAAGCAAAACATAGGGAGGAAGAAGAAAGACTTGAGAAAGAAAGAAAACGGAAGCGTATTGAAGAAGCAAAGAGGAAGCACAAAGAGCTAGAGAAGATATGTGCCAAGAAAGAAGAAAAAGGAAAAAATTGCTGTGACGCTGTAAAATGCTGCTGTCTTATTAAACGTTTCTCTTCTCCTTTATTTTTTAACTGTGCAAAATGCTAATACTTTGCCTTTCTGGTTCAGGTCGATGGAAAGAATGAAAACAAGGAATCTATAGATGGAAGGGAAAAGTGCAAGAACTTGGAAAATAATAAAGAAGGCAACATGAAAATTCCATTGGCTGAAACATTTACTAGCAAGAACCCAATGAGTGATGAAACGAAAGAAAGCCTAAAACATTCTGAAGCTGTGAATGATTGTGGTAATAAAGTAAAGGTAACATCTGTGGCTGTGACTTTCTTAAAACCTTTCGTTGTCCGTGATCCTTCTGAAATCCTACCTTGTTGAATAATCGTATGACTTTTTAACAATCATGAAATTAAATTTCTCTACAGATAGTAGGCAATCCGATCAAAGGACCTGAAAATGACGATTTGATTGCCCAAAACATGATTGAAGAGCAATCATATGACATTTCTCCATACAAAGGTTCAGATGATGAAGATGAAGACGATGATGACCGTAGAGATAATAATAAATTTCTCCCTTCATGGGCAAGGTTTGTGACCCTTTCTCCCTCCTTTAAGTACCTCAGTTAGTGATCACTTACTCTGATTTGAAATTGAAACCCTCATTGTGAACTGACGACTTTCACAATTCAAATTGAAACTTAGGAGAATAAATTAAGTAAAAGCTTCAATCACATGTAAAGCACACAAATGCACGTTCAGTTCTAGAATTTGCTCAGCAGCTGAGAGATTGCAAATGTCACATATATAGTCTCATTTTTTATGTTTCTCAATATCCACTGGCCTAATCACACATGAGAAACATTCTGGTTTTTGCAGTAAACAACGCCTGTACTTGGCAGTTTCTTCCCAGAAATTGGTAGATCCTGAAACCATATTTCCTCTGCAAAGCTTTTGTAATATTTCAGAAGGTAAAACTGTTCATAGACGTCACAAATTTATGGAAGAGAAAATCACAATAAGATCCCAATAAAAGAATACAATCACCAAAAGTTCTTATAATAAATAGTAGTATGTAATGACAAGTTTCAATATAAAAAATGACAACAGATTTATGCAGTTTTTTTTATGATTATATTATTTCCTGGGTTTTGACAGTAATTTTCCCTTTATGCGAGTGCCACCATTGTAAGCGATAATTGCCTTCTTTTGTAGTTCTCCTGGCTCGAAAACTTCAAGGTAAGTAGGGATTCCAGAAAGTAGTGAATATTTTGTTGATGATCTCCAAGGAGGCCAGATAAGATGTACAGAAAGAGAAGCAGATTGAGGTTAGTGAGAAAGGAATATAGAATGAGGTTAAAACGTGGGAAGTGTTCCATTCATGCTCTTTCTAGCTACTCGTGGAAGGAGATGAAGAAGGCAGTCAAGGCACCAACGAAGCAGTCACAGGTAACATTATGCTCGACTCCTTACTCTATTATGAGGAGGTTTCTTGTTTCTCAACAATTCATGGCATTGTTGATTTGGTGTGACCTGAAACATGCCACCATGTTTTTGGTGTATTGTTAAATCGTGAGATTAGTTGGCCATAATATATAAATAGTTAGATTATATGCGTATAAGTTTATGATATTTCCTTAGTTTATTTTATGTATTATTTAAGTTTTTGTGTACAAATATTTTAAATATGAAAGCTAATTAAGGATGCATCTAACGCTATTATCTCAGATAATTTAGTTCTGCATTATATATATATTCATCTTCCTACCATTTAATGATAAATATATCATTCAAAATCCTGAAAATTTAATATGTAGTATTCTTAAATTTTAGTTACTTTTGTTTTCATTTTCGAATTCAAAAATACATTCTCAGCAGCAATTCGAGCATAATTTTAAAGCCATTACTTAAAATTATCTTCAGCCCAAAGTATATTCCATCATAAAAGCAACACATACAATTTCAATGAATTCACGAGGAGTTGACTTTTTGAGTCAACAAATACATCTGAGAAATGTCTTGCATAATAATAGAAAGTGTACTTTATCAAATTCAATTGTTTGCATACTAATAATGTACGCTCCTCAACACAAACACCAAGTTGGGTTCCTTATGACCACAAATGAGAATCTGGAAATCTGCAAATTGAGGACGATGAACCAATGAAGGAGATGGTTTATGGATCCAGAGAGATAGACACATAAATGAATGAGCAGTTCAGAAGAAAACAAAATCATAATGTGTGTGGACCAACCAGAGATTGAGAAGACATATCAACCAAACCATTCATTGCCAATTTGTCATATTCAAAAGTTTTCGAGTGCCCTTTTTTTATTGCTACATTTGATTCATTCAAATATGGCTTCATGTGTGTTTGGCGAAAGATCTTCCGTTATGATTCACTCATATCTTAACTACCCAAAAAGCGGAATTATGTGAATTTTAAAATTAAAAATTTGTAAGTATGAAGACTTTGTTAGTAAATAATTTATAAGTATCTCTATAAATATTATTTGAATTTAGAAGTATATTCTTATTCTAATAAATTATGAGGCTCAATTAACTTAAACTTTTTTATACCATAAAAAATTCAAAATGGCACCAAATTTAAAACCCTTGAGTACAAGTACTTTTATTTTCAAGTCTTTAGCTA
Source organism: Leucaena leucocephala (assembly GCA_037074615.1). Classification (NCBI taxonomy): domain Eukaryota; kingdom Viridiplantae; phylum Streptophyta; class Magnoliopsida; order Fabales; family Fabaceae; genus Leucaena; species Leucaena leucocephala. Next base: position 34,900,714 of record CM073520.1, on the reverse strand, counting down.
TAAGTGGTTTTTTGCTAACTATATATAGTAAAAGGATAAAAATAAACATCAAATTTTTAATTAAGAGTAAAAGATTTAAATGTGAATAAAACATGTCATGTTATTCATGTAGTCTATCTTATCTAATAGAATAAAGTTTATACTCATCGTCTGTGAGTTCAGTTAGATAATTGGTGAAATATAAGACTATTTAGAACGTGTTATATCTTTAAGGAGTATTATTTTTTTGTGGTTCCAATTGCAGTACTTAGAGATATATTTTAACTCCTAGATATCTAGGTTTATGTTTAAAGGTAATTGACGGCTCGTCCTATTTGACATTGATATCTTTTTTTTGTTACAAAAGTTTTTGAAAAGCAGCTGAACTCACCAACTTCTTTCCAACAAATTTTGTAACAAAAAAAATTGTACAAAAAAAAAGTTTATTATTGTTTTGTTAATAAAGAGTTATTCCTTCAATCTTAAGCGTTATTAGTATATAGACATGCATGAATATGATGTGCCGCTTCTCAAAAGTTTAATTAAACTATGTAGTACATAATTTAAAAATAAAAAAGAAAATAATATAGTGTATAATAAAAAAATAAAGGAAAGTAGAAGAATGGGAATGAACACAAAACGAAAAGAGAAAGGTGAGCAATATAAAACTATAATTTGCGTTGTTTACAATTTGTAAAGAACATCATTTACTATATATACATTCTATTTTTATATTCATTAATTAATATTGACATTTACGAAAGATAACATTAAATATATATTTAAAAGCTCTAAATAAGAATATTAAGAATAAATGCCTTTTTTTTAACTTTTATGGTTTTATATTGAAGAAGAAAAAGGAGGGTGGCTCTCACTTTCGGCATTTGAATTCTTCATTTATTCCTTTGCTTTTGACATTCAACATATCTTCAATTTTAAGTTTTTTTTATAGCAAAATGTAGAAAAATAATTGACAATTTATTTTTCAAATAATATTTAATATATATATTTTTTCTTTAGGTACGGTAGTTAGTACCTGAAATTTGGTTTATACTTTATGCCCAATTTTTTTTTAAAAAAAATTCATCTCATTTTACTTTTCCCTTGTCTTCTATTTTTAAGGGAATAAATACTTATACTCAGGTCTATCATCTTAGGCAGATCTTCAGGAATATTTATTTGGTATTTTAAATTTCAAAATATTTCATTCTCTTATTCAAAGTGCTTTATAGTTTTTAAATGGTCACTTGCAAACAATTTCAAATGTTATTCCATTGTGATGTTTATATTCTTGAGTGATCAATTGTTTTGATGTGTATTATATCAATTAAAAAATAATTTAATATCACCATTCGTTAATGACTAAATTCATAATATATTTTTTTATTTTTTGTTTTTCCATTTTTTAATTTGAGAGAATAAAAAATATGTTTTTTATTTTTTTTAAATCTTAGGGATCAAAAAGGAGACCATAGATTTCAATATTTTTCCAAATAATATAAATGTGATTGGACATTAGTACTGTGAAAAGTTGATATAGCTTTGGAGCCTTTCTATTTAAAAAAGCAAAACCAAATCATCAATTTTATTCAGTAATTAAAATGACAAGTGGATCATTAGTATTATATTAATACTTTTTAATGCCATAATTGGAATTGAAAATGAAGAAGAAAACAAAGATGAGACTGTTGATATGCGTAAACCTAACACTTTAACTTTAGTTGCATTCACATGGAACTCAAAAGACTCCTTTGAATATAATTTAATTAAATTAAGTGGAATATCCCTTATTCTTTTTATCCATCGTTTAATTATATCTTCAAATTATATGAAATCTTCTCCTTCTTTTCTTTTGATAAAGTTTACTATATGTAATTGTAATGGAACAAATGCATTTTAACTTGTGGCATATATAATTTATATTATTAATAAGCGACATGTAAATATGTCTCTAAAATTAGAGATTTATCCTTATTTAATTATGATAACTGTTCATAACTCAATTCATCTAAATTTGTTTGTACATGGGAAAGAGCATTTTAACCAAAAAAAAATTAAAAATAAAAGAAAGTAGGAAAAGGGATGGGTAGAAGGAAATGAGAGAAGTGGTGGGGGAGACAAAAAGGATAAAGGAGAAGACATGGTGCCAACATATTGACCCATCATTTTTTGTCCATTTCCTTCTTTCTATGTTGTCTATTACTCCTCCCACTATCTTCATCTCTCTCTATCTCTCTCTATCTCATTCCCCTTCCTTTTCCTTTATCTCTTTCGGTTAAACTTGAAAAGCTTATATATACCAAAACCTACCTAAGTTCTTCTTTCTTTGAATGGAAAGAAGTGACAAATTCATAAAGGATACGAGTTAGTGGATATATCTTTTGGTGAATGAAATGATATAATGCCTTTTACTTTTAATTTCATTTTATTATACATAATATAATTATTGCCTTTCATTTATTTAATATTATATTATCAGAAATAGTTCTCCACACCACATCCATGTCGTGATTCATGAGCTATATATACAGCCAACCAAGTTCAGAAACACTATATATTGCTTCTTTGAATCATTTTTAATTATTATCACTATATGTTTTGTATACATACATGCATATAATTAAGTATTTCCATCATGAATTTAAATCAAATTAATTATTTATTTGGAGAATGACGTCAGCTCCACTAAGAACAATAATAGCAGTTGGAGCCTTCACTGTCATCAGTATATCCATAAACAGAAGAAAAGAGATAATTCCAAATTCTAATTAGATAGATAGATAGATGCCCCTATCCATCACCTTCACACACCCATGGTTTCTCCCATTTTCATAGCTACCCTTTGAAATCCCAAGTCAAACAAGCATATAACAATTATTTTTGTTCTTTGGGATAAATATAAGCCAAGAATTTACAAAAGTTATATACACACACACACACGTCACAGCCTAAGCCGCCTTTTAACTATACAATCCGACACTTCTGCAAAAAGTTTCTACCTATGCTATGCTCTATGTATTCCACATTATCTCTCTCTCTCTCTCATCTCCCACTTAAGTCTAAGTGACCATCAACCATTGAAAAAGCTCCAGTCACCTCGAGATTCTTGACTTGGACAAATAATAAAGATGAAGCTATACCATTCGAATCTTTAGAAAAAAGACAGCAACAGGTGTTCTACAGTTTAGTGATCAGAAGATAATTATCATCATTACAAGCTTTTGGAGTCAAATTGTGAGAATTATTTTCTAAGAAGCTAAATTGACACAACATATAATAATTTCATTCAAAGCTCAAATGACAACTGTACTTAACGACTACATTAAATAATTAATTGCTTACACTATTGTAATTAGTATTATCACCTAACCATTACCTACGCTTTGAAAATCTGGTCCTCCCTTTCTCTGGATTCCAGTTCCACATGAGCCTCGCCCCTCTTCTGAATCAGAGAACCGTCACCTTCTGCGTCATAGCTGGCATGAACACCGTAAAGAACATAGACAAGCACCATGAAAGCCGAGAAGTATCCGAACCTGACATAGGAAGGGCGGTCGAGAGAGCCGAGCAGGAACACATTGAGAAAAATGGAGACAGAGGGAATCCATGGCATGAGTGGTACGCCCCAGAATTCGGGCTTGCGAGCTTGGGGGACCATGCAGTAGAAGATATTCAATATTGCAATGGTGATCACACCGCAAGCAATGAGCAAACCTAACTTGGCCCCCCCGGAAGGTACAAATTTCCAGATTAGGGTAAACAAGAAGGAAGTGAAGGACAAAGAACAGAGGAAGGATAATGTAGGCCATGGATTAGTTGTGCCAGAAACCACATAACGTCTAAAGATAACAGCATTTGCCACCATGTAAAAAACAAAGAGTGTTCCAATGGTCACCAAGTTGAGAAGGACATTGAGATCAGTGAAAAGGGCAATGGCAGCTGTTAAGATCCCTGAAAAGCAGATTATGTGCCAAGGAATATATAATCAGAAAAAAAAAAAATGAATGCTCAATTATGTGTGTTCAAAGCATTGAATGGCCTAAAGGAAAGGAATTTATGATGTGTGGGGGAAGAAGTCAAAGCATATATAAAGATGATGACAAAAACACATAATTCGAGGCCAACAAAGAGGAGCTAGCAGCTATAAAATCATAAACAACATGAGCCAGTGATTCCCAAATTCCAATCGAGAGAGGAATATTTAACTCAGAACAGAAGTGGTGGCAGAACCAATACAAACCACTAATCAGCCTGCATGTGAGATTCTTTATTGTTCATCTATAAATGGATTTTAAAAAGTAATTATAGGGTGACATATTCGGCAGACTACTTTTTCAACCTATAAGCCATTAGTATAGATTAGAGCTTAGTCTTTCTAAGCTACATACGCAGCTATATATTCATTTAATCTAGTTGCTCTCAACGTCCTTGCATCTATATCCACAAGAAAACAAACACTTCAGATTACTTTTTATTATGTGTTCACAGCCAGAATTTTTTAACTAAATGAGACGGTAAAAAGATAAGATAATTCCATCATTTCTATATATAATTAAGACGCCATTGCTGAGAATCATATTATGTAACCCATATTAAGTACTAGCTATGATGGGGGACCACCACACAGAATAGTGGTATGCCTGTAACGGCTCCTTCAAACCATGTGATATGATCCATCCATATAAGATAAACACTAACATCAGGCACCACCATTTTCTTAACAGCTTCTCAGTACATTGGTTAACTACAAGCACGGGTTATCCAGAAAAGGGTAAAAAGGTAAGTTCATACTTAATTCAGTGGCCTCACCAAAATTCTTAGTGTTTCATTCATGTTACATGAAATACTAATAAAAAAATATAATTATAAAAAAAAATTATAATAAATGGACAGTATGTAATAAAAAATGTTAATATACAAAATAAAATATTATTTTTTTTTAAGATCTTAGATTGATTTTTCTCCTAAGACTAGCTTCATCCCTCAGCCTCTAGCAAGCTCTTCTTAATTCTAACCCTGGGAACAAGCATCAGAAATCACGTAGAAGCATGCTGAAATGAATGATATTTAGGCAAGTACAAGTAAGAAGAGAGGGACTAAAATGCCACCAAATAAGAGATAAGCATCAGCATCATTATCAAATTTTGACAGGAAGAGCATGATGCTGATATATATATATTTGACATTAATGACAAAACCTTGGTCTTATCACTACCAACAAACTGAAAACCAAAGAACTCCCTCGATCACACAATTTCAGATCCTTCAACTGGGTCCCACTTGATCACAATATCAAGAAATAAATGGCCACTAATAGCACAATCGCGAAGCACAAAGTTTCTTCTTCTAAGCACGATCATCATAAAGAAAAAACCGAAACCATAAGCATTCTATTCTAAAATTTGAATAAGTAAATCTTCAACTGATCAATATAGTGGATATATATATATATATATATATATATATATATATATATATATATATATGTTCGACTTGTGGGCAACGTACCAAGAAAAGCTGAAGCGTTGACAGGCGTTGAGGTCTTGGGGTGGACCCTAGCGAACCATGGAGGGACCACGTTGGACCGTCCGATCACGCACAGGTACCGAGCCTGACCCAGCATCGCCACCAACAAAGACGTCAAGATCCCGAAGCTCGCTCCCACACCTATCACCCTCGATACCCATCCCCAGCCATCCGATTTCCCCCCGAACGCCCCCGAAAACGGCGCTTCCGTATCGATCTGCGCATTCCCATCCGATCAGCTCATATTCCAATTCGGATCATCCATCAAATTATCTCAACGCAAATGCAACTTCCTCTAATTAACTATTTAACTTTGATAAAGGCAACATTATATTCCATAAGTACAAATTATTTTTTCTTTTCAACAAGTACAAATATTCAAGTACGAAATACATTTTTTCAAAATTTTATTAAGGAGTGAATGGATACGAAGAGTTCGAATATTTAGGTGTCGCATATAACTTTTTTTTTTGTTAAGGCAAAAATAATTTACCCTAAAAATTAGTGATAATTAATTACCATATCGTAAGGGAGGAGCTTGGACATTGAAGCGGCCAGGAGACAGTAGAGAATTGTGACGATGACGACAGATCCTGATACGCCGATGGGGATATCTTTGACGGGGTTTTGGACTTCTTCGGCCATCGTCGAAACGGCGTCGTATCCTATGTAGCTAAGGTAAACCGTGGCTGCACCCTGGAACACGCCCGAAGCTCCGTACGGGAAAAACCCGGATGGATTCTCCGGGTTACCCGGCTCCGTGAAGTTCTTCCAGCTCCCTCTCCAAAAGCCCATTAGGATCACAAATGCTATGAACAGAATGTGCAGCGCCGTCAATACCAAGTTCAGTACTGAACTCTCCCTCGTGCTGTGATAAACAAACAATCATCATGACGAAATCAAAATCAAATCAAATCAAATTCTTATATGAAAATGACGAGGCGAAGAAGGAGCTTCATTGTGCTATAATTGTATATTTATGTGCCATATTTATTGCTCTGTGTCGCGTTTCGTACTAGTGATATACCTGTAGGAGATAATGAGGGTGAGGAGTAAAACGACGGCCACCGCGACGATGTCGATCTCGTTGAAGCCTTCCGGAAGAGAGTGAACGGTGAGCCTCCATTTCGCGGTAGAGACGCCGATCGCTGTGCCGAAATAGGCTGTTAATCCTCGGGAAACAGCAGCATTTGACAGTACATAGTCCATCACGAGGTTCGCACCGGTAATAAATGCCGCGAACTCGCCTGTTGGAAAAATCAAACGAAAATTTTTTAAAGCCAGAGGATCATATCTTATCAAAAGGATTAATTCGAGAATTGAATAAGAGTTATGAGCGCTAAAAGGTAACGATGATAATGATTGACGAACGTACCGAAAGTGACGCGGAGGTAGCTGAAGGCGCCACCGGCGACAGGCATGTCAACGGCGAACTCGGTGTAGCAGAAGGCGGAGAGGAGGGAGCAGAGGCTGGCAATGGCGTAAGAGAGAACAACGGCGGGCCCGGCATAGAGACGGCTGGCGCGACCGGTGGTGACGAAAACTCCGGCACCGACCATACCGCCGATACCAAGGCCGACCAAGTCGTACCACCGGAGGGTCTTGCGCATGTCAGAGCCAGAGCGAGCTCGTACCCGGCTCATCTCATCGTAAGAAGTAGAGAGGGAAAGAGCTCGTCGAGCGAGGCGTGTTGGAGTGTGAGAGATGGCTTGGAGGTAGGCTGGGAAGCTGGAGAATGATGAGCCGTGGCTCGCCATTACGCCACTCTCGGTCGCTCTCTGCGTTGGTTATAGAAGAAGAAGAAGACGTTGAAGACGATGATGCTGCTGAAGATGGGGGTTGCCTCTAACTTCAGTTATAAAGGCTGCGCCATATGCATAGATAAATCTTCGCTAAAAAACTACTTATAAATAAATCGCTTCAGATTTTTACTTTAATTTTTATGTTTCTTTTTTTTTTAATTTCTCTTTTATAAATTAATCTATCAATCATCAATCTATAATTATTAACTAAATTAGTTAAAGATGTGTATATTTTCTTTAATTTATAGCATAAATTATATTTTATATTAAAAATAAAAAAATAATAAATATATAATATATATAATTTATTTTTTAAAAATATCATGATCGTGTTTGGGTTTTGACTTCTCCTTCTCTCTGCCTTCTTATCTGTTTCTTATATATGTATATCTTACGTAGCAGTTTAGGTTTTTTGGTTTTCCATATCACTCTTGGTTTCTCCTTTTTTGTCTCACAATTTTGATTTTATTTGTGGTTTAGATCTTCACCTTATGTATTGGTGTCGTTGTTCTTTGTTTTTTTTTTTTTGACACTTGGTTCATTACTATTTTCGTACATGCAGGTGTTAGTAATTTGTTAGCCAGGAGTTTAACTATCACTTAAAAATTGTATTAATAAATAATTTATAAATATTTTTTTGTATATTGATACGTATTTGATCTTATTTATTTTTTAAAATTTAACTTATTTAAACTTTTGTTAAAATATGTAAAAAAAAAAAACCCTTTAAAGTAGTATCACGTTATGCGCATTGTTTCTATCAAACTTCACTTTTTAACCGTCAAATATTAAATATTTAAATAAAAGTTCCATATAATAATGAGGTGATTTCGTAGAAAAGGAAAAAAGGTGAATTAAGAGAAGTATTTTTTTTTTTTTATACGTGAAAGTAAAGGAGATGAAATTCACATTAGTGGGTGTGTTTGAATAAAATTTTAGAAATAAATTTATAAAAAAAATTTAGATAGTTTATAGAAAAAAAATTTAGAAAATAGTTTATAAAAAAAATAATTTTAAATAAATAAATATTTAAATAGTTATTTTTAGACATATTTTTATTATTGATAAATTATAAAAAAGTATATAAGTATTAAATAAGGAGAAATAAGATGAGAAATGAGAGATAATGTAAAAAAAATTATGAGAAATAGTGTAAAAAATATAGATAATATAGTAATTGGTTAATTTATAAGCTCTTTTACCGTTCTATAAGTTACTCTGATCAGTTTATTTAAAATTTTAGTCTTAAACTATAATTTAGTCTAAAAATTTATTTAAATAAATATAATTATTTATTTTAAAAAAAATTTAAATTTAAATTTTACCAACAAAAAAACTTTTTACAACTCCTCCAAACAGGCCCATTATTGAAAAAGGTGTTTTCATAGACACTTTATTGTTTTATATTTTTTGAGGAGAAATCTAAACATAAGAACACACGAGACGGGATAAAGACATTTATTACAAAGACTGTTTTTAAATTTCAGGAAAATTTGTAAGAGTTCCGTTGCGGCTGAAAAAGAGAACGGCGGCGCATGGGATGTGGGGATGGACAAAAGGTGTAATTAGGTATTTCCATGTGAAAACGAATAATAAATTACTCTTTTGTTTGCCAGTTTCATTTAAAAGTATTATACAATTCCTAGTTCCTACACGATGATATTTTTTTTTACATGCTCTACCGCACTATTTATTTAAATCAATTTATACCTTCACATCATTTTAAATTTCCAAATTTCAACCCCAATTTTATTTAAGAGGTCAAAATTATATATATTTATATACTATCTTTAATATAAAATTTATTTAAATAATTTAAATATATTAAAAAATTAATTAAATTAGTTATCTATAAGATTATTTGTTAATTTTTTTAAAATATTTTTTTAGTTATTTATACCTAAACTACCTATTAATAAATATTCTTTTAATATATATAATTATATGAGAATATTTTAAGAAAAAATAATTTTTAAAAATTAAATAAATTAAAATTTATATTTAATATTAAAATAAATTTTATATCTACTTTTATATTTAAAATTTGAAAGGTATACTTCATTATCCTCAAACCTCAATGTATGTATGGACAACCATGTGTGATTGAACTCTTTAGTTTTCTTTATTTGTTTTTTTTTTATAATATATGTAATCTGACGTCAATAGAAGGGAGTAGTATCTTATTAAGTCGTAATGCCATTATATCGAATAAACGGTTCTTTCTAAAGAAATTCTAATGAATCTAAATTTTGTCTCACACACACGTGTAGGATATATAATCTGTCAAATGGGCCTACATACACATATGTGTGTGTATTTATATATAAAGCTGTGCTTTGAAAACTTCCCGGTTAATACAGTTAATAAGAGTAAAATTTAAAATCACTAATGCTTTTATAAAAAAAAGAAGAAGATACTTTTTCTTTAAAATGCATACTTCTCTAATTCATAATATAAACTTAATTTAATCACCTCATGTGAATTAAAGGTAATAAAATAGGTTGGCCCATCAAAAATGGGCCAACCCATTTTAGGAGCAGACAGCTTGTCCCAAAACAGGCTGACATTTTGCCAACCGACAGGCTAGCCCGGCGACCGCCTCTTTTTTTTAATTTTTAATATTTTAAAAAATTATTTTTAAATTTTTAGAATACTAATAAAAAAATTTAATATTATATTAGTATAATTAAAATATAGTTAATGTTATAATCTTAAAAAAATTTACTTTTTTATAAAAAATATTAAATTTTATAACTATAAATCTAAATAAGTATTAACATAATATTAATCAATTATAATATGTCAATACATATTAACAAATAAATAATTATATTTACTAGTATTCAATAATAAAAGTATTCAAAATAATATTTGAATAAAATAAATAATAATATTAATAATTTATTAAAAAAAACAGATTGGCGGGCTGTGCAACCCACCCCAAAACGGGCTAACATTTTACCAGCCCGAACCCACCATATTTTAATAGAAAATAGGCCCAACCTATTTTCTCAGCTCTAATATGAATACAAATATTAGTTAAAAGGTACTCCCTCAAGTAATATTTTTAACTACTTTTTTACATATTAAAAAATAAAAATTGAGTTATTAAATTTGTTATAAATTAATATTTTATTTTAACTTTAGGCCACTTTAAAACACAGAATTCAAATAATCTTGTTTAAAAAAATATTGAACATCAATTAATAATAAAGATAAAAAAATTAATTAATGAGGTTGTTAGTATCTTATAATAAAAACTAGAGTAGTTATGATATTAAGGGCCTATTTTGATAGATTTTTAAAAAATAGATTATAGAAAAAAATATTTTTAAACAGTTTTTAGAAAAAAATTATAGAAAAAAAGTAATTATGTATAAATGAGTATTTTGATAATTATTAATAAAATAATTTTTATTATTAATAAATTATTAAAAGGGGTATAGGATAAAAAATTATATTATACTTTTTATTTCATGAGTCTAAATCTCTTTCATCTTCTCACTCTCATTTGCTGACAATCTCTCTTCACTCTCTCTCATTTCATCTCCACTCAGGCAAATGCGATAGAGGAAGAATACAAAGGGGAATGAAGAAGACAAAGGAAAAGGAGAAAAAAAAAGAGAATATAAAGAAAATGGAGAAAAGAAGAAAATAGAGAAAGTATAAAAAAAATAGAGATAAAATAATAAGTTTATAAGCTATTTTACTATTATATAAATTATTTCTATAAATTTATTCAAAATCATAGTTTTAAATCATAATTTAGTCTAACAACTCTTTTAAATAAATATAACTATTTATTTTAAAAAAAATTAAACTAAAATTTAATTACTATATTAATAAAGTGACAAAGGAAAAGGAGAAAAAAAAAAGAGAATATAAAGAAAATGGAGAAAAGAAGAAAATAGAGAAAGTATAAAAAAAATATAGATAAAATAATAAGTTTATAAGCTATTTTACTATTATATAAATTATTTCTATAAATTTATTCAAAATCATAGTTTTAAATCATAATTTAGTCTAACAACTCTTTTAAATAAATATAACTATTTATTTTAAAAAAAATTAAACTAAAATTTAATTACTATATTAATAAAGTGACAAAGGAAAAGGAGAAAAAAAAAAGAGAATATAAAGAAAATGGAGAAAAGAAGAAAATAGAGAAAGTATAAAAAAAATAGAGATAAAATAATAAGTTTATAAGCTATTTTACTATTATATAAATTATTTCTATAAATTTATTCAAAATCATAGTTTTAAATCATAATTTAGTCTAACAACTCTTTTAAATAAATATAACTATTTATTTTAAAAAAAATTAAACTAAAATTTAATTACTATATTAATAAAGTTTAATTACTACATTAATTAAAGAATTTGTAGGGTTTTCCAAATATGCCATTGACAAATAGTGAATACTAAATTAATTATAATAAATTAATTACTACATTAATTACAATAAATTAATTACTTATATAGTTTGATTGCATGAAAGGGTAAAAAAAAGGGAAACAAACATTAAATGCTCTGGTTATTATACAAATGACTTTCTTCTTCCCTTGTTCTCAAATTAGTCAGAATTGCCTTATATTTCTATTTAAAATTATAAGATTATTTTTTAAATTAAAATATGAGAACGTTTGGTTGTTAAGGATCGATAATAAAAAATAAGGGCGTTGTTGGAAAAGTTTTGTTAAGTGAGACTTCCCTCATATTTTTTTTTTTGGTTTTTGGTATAAAAAATTTTAAAAAAAATTAGACTCACCTATAATTTAAAGGTAGAGCAAAATCTCTTTTTTTTCTAAATAATATCAATATTGAATAAGATAAATTGTATATTATCTCAAGCGTAAACCTAAACACTTAGAAACTAAGATATCTCTTTAAATATCGCGATTGAAACTATAATAAAATCATATTTTTAAAAAATTAAATTATTTTAAATAATTATATATATATATATATTATCATTTTAACTCAAGTAGGATTGATACTTCACTCATAATTTTAAATTTTAAAGAGAGATACTGTATTGATTTTATTGGGAAGTGGATTATCCAAGTGCAATGTGGAAGAGCATCGTTTTCATTTTGCAACAACTACTTACATGTCGCCTTCGAGTTAATATTATACTTGGCGACATATAATCAATTTAATGTCTATCCTATAGGATTATTTTTCCATCCCTTTAATATATAATTTAATTAAATATTTTAGATATATTAAAAAATTAAATAAATTAATTTATAATAATTAATATAAAAATTAATTAATTTAAATTAATTAAAGAATATATTCTATACACTTTTTTAGATATAATATTTAGTTATAATTAATTATTTTTAAAAAAAATTAATTAAATTTTATATTAAATATTTGAGTAGAAATATTTTGTAGTAAAAAAAATTAATATTCAAATATTGGGTCCATGATGTCTACCTACTTGTATTTACCCCACAAATGAATCAATCAATAATTTTTTTTTTGGAACTTTGCTTCTCTAGAAAATGACACATTCTATAAGACAGTTTTTTTTTACAAATATAGTACTTCCCCGTTCTAAAATAAAATATCATTTTAATTGAATTATACTTTCTAAAAAATAGTTAAAACTAATAAAAATATATAAAAATATATTTAATTAAGTGTTATTAAAAAAACAATTTAGAGTATTAGATTTATCAAAAATTATTTTAGAATATTTATTATTACTGAAAAATATTTTAGTATATTTGATGTATTAAAAATTAGTATTACTAGAAAAACTAGAAGGTGCTTGATGCAATACTATATAACCTTACAATATATAATGTTAATTTTAAATATTAAAAAAATAATTGGATGAATTAAATAAATTTAGTGAAAGGGACAAATCAAATCGAGATTCATTATTGGGGTAGATAATGGGGCATTTAATTCATATGCCCCAGGATCACAATTAATCCACTCTAATTTAATTTTTTTTAAATTAAATAAATTAATTAAATATAATTAAATTTATTTATTTTTAAATAAATTTATATAATATATTTTTAATCCATATAAATTGTTCAATTAATTCTTATATTAATTATAATTAATTATTTTTTTAATATTTTAAATGAAGAATATATAAATGGTTGCTCATTAATTTATCTATGCATTTCTATATACATGCATAAAATAATAAATTATATTTGAACAAATAAAGTGGATTTTGATTGATGTAGATATATGTCTACAAAAATCTACTTATACCTGCTTCTGACATCAAATAACAATACGAGTTACGTGGCATGAAACGGATGGAGTTGACTTCTAGAAATCAATAAACATATATTTTGGATTCAGGTAATCCTAACTTTTTAATTCCTTAAAAAATAAAAATGTAGAATCATCGTTAAAAATATGTTGACTAAAATTACATATCAATACCAGGCTTAAGCTTAAGGCTTCAACCAATTGTCAATAAGAATAACTCTGCATTAACATCATATAAGCTTATTTAGATATATACATAATTGATAATGACAAGCATAAAAAATAAATTTAATAAAACCTTTTAATGTAATACAATAATTTATTTATAAAAATGTATCCATCTAAATAATAATAATCGGTAAAAATTATGTTGATATAAAAAAGTGTTGGACTTAACTTGTACGGTAACAAATAATAAACAGTTATATGAGTTTTTTTTGTGTATAAAAAAAGTTTATATAAATTTAACACCGATTATACTTAGAATAAGGTATAACTCTAGAATTTATAGAGCTTTTATATGAAACTTACGATATTACCTACTAAAATAATCCTCACAATAGTAGTAATAATAGAACTCGCGTATTTGTGAGATATTGTCACATTCCTTACTATCTATATTAATTTTTATTAGCAATTATGATAGTTTTTAGTATAAAAAATTTTAGAAATGAGTTGGGCTTACATACGATTTAAAGGCAAGAAGAATTCTCAATTTTTCATGGGTGATACTAATATTAGATAAGGCAAACAATCAATTACACTCATACGTAAATTTAGGCATCCAAGAGTTAGGACACCGATATCTCCTCAATTACCATAATTAGAATAACAATAAAATAATACTTTTTAAAAATTTAATATATTTTAAATAATTATATATCTTATTACTTGGTCAACTGAATATACAGATGATATTGTAAGTCAACTTGAGCGTTGGTCCAGTGCTATGAGTAACATAGAAAAGAGGGAAAGGACCACAATGTCCCAAATGACAAGGGCCGTAATACTGCTCTTATCTATTAAGTGGACCTACTTTACTGATCCAAACTGTGTATTTACTCATAAAATAATTACTGTTGACAAAAAAAATAAAAGCTATATATTATGACTAAAGTTATTGTTTTGGTCCCTATAAAATAAACGTTTCAGTCCTGAAACATAATACCATTAATAATTATCAGAAATTAAATCCATTAAAAAAAATTTAGATACATATATAAGATCTATTTAAAGGTTTTGGTTTGGATATAAATATAATGTTTCATTCTATCTTATTTCCCGTATTAAAATTTTCTTTTCCATAATTTTTTTATTTATTGGAGAATTTTTATCTGCAGTCATTAAATGGTAGGGTTTTTTTTTTATAAAATGCCACAGATTATTTATATATTAACAATTACAAATAACCACCTAATTTACCTACTTTTGCCATATTTTAGGAATTAGTTAAAATCACCTTATTCTCTTGTTTCTTGTTTGCCCAGTATATATAGCTTTCTATTGAAAATAATTTTATTAGAGTTACTATCAGTTACTAAATATGAGTATATCTCTCAGCAGAAGGTTCAAATCTTTTTTTATACAAAAAATTTTAGAATAGAGTTAACCTTACATAAGATTTAAATGCAAGGCAAAATCTTCTTTTCTCCGAATCAATACTAATATTAAGCAAAGCGAATTGTTAATTACCTACAGCCATAAATCTAGGCACTTAAGAGTTATGATGTTTTCTCAAGTGGCATGACTAGAGGTTTGAATCTTTTTTAAAAAAGAAAAATTTATGTGGGTTCAATATGAGTTCTCCACTAAGATGAGGACACAGCCCCAAGATTTAGAGAGTGCTTATAGGAAACTCACAATATCTCCTACTAAAAGAGTTATCACACTGCAGTAAAAATTAAACTCCCTTTTTTTATAGGATACATGCATATTACTTACCATTTATGCTAACTCTCATTCCTAGAGGTTCAAATCTTGGTTCCTTTTTTTTTTTGTTATACAATTTTTAGAAAGGAGTTGGACTCACCCACGATCTAATAGCATGGCGAAATTTCTCTTCCTTCTAAGAAATACCACTATCAGGTAGGGCAAGCCATCTATTATCCTTAGGATTAAATTTAGATACCTAAGAACTAGGATGTCTTATCAATTGTCACTACTGAAACTACAATAAAATTATACTTTATAGGGATCAAACATACTCTAAATGATAACATATCTCTCTAGGGATCAAATATTGATTCCTCGTAAAAGATTTTTTTTTATATATAAAAATTTAAGTGAATTTAGTACGGGTCTTTCATCAAGATTAAAGCATAACGCTAGTATAATAGTACAAATGTGTACTTAATTAGGCCAGATTGGGAGAAACGTTCGGGCCTAGGTCCTATGTCTTTGACTTCTTACCCATAACCACAAGTAACTCTTTCGGTACCCCAAAAAAAAAATCCTTACACCGAAGGCCTACTTATAACCACATTGTAACTTCTCTCATATCTTTTTTTAAAATTATAAAGATAATTACTAACAACTTAAAGCTTAAAACTATAAGAACAATTAAATATGAGATTTCTAACTTATAAAGAATCTTCATGTCACTAGGGCTTTAGCTACTACTCTCCTACTCTTTTGAGTTAGAGAAAAAGGTATTAACGACCTGAAATTTAAAACGAAATCAAACTTATAATCTTCCACACACTCATAAAGCTTTCACTCCCATATTCTAAATTTACATTTTTTTTGCCACTAACCAAATACTTGGCATTGATATATGAAGATCTTCATTGGGTTCGTGATTAACCCGAATTTGCGTAATTGCCTAATCTTCCTGACCTTAATTAGTTAAATACTCACGCCGTCACCCTTAAACGGCAAATTCCTCTTATGATCCTTATCATCAACTTGGAGCTTGCACCTTAGTGTTCCACCCACCATTTATGGGGCCTTTTTCTTTTTTTGTTATCCTTTTTTTTTAAATTTTTTTATGGACCTCTGATTTTGGGAATTACTTCTCTCTCACACAGACGTGTGAGCGCAGACACGAAATTTTTTTTTTGGACCTGAGGCACAAAATAATTTATTTATATCATCTTATATTTTTTTTCCTTGCCCATTCAATTTATTGAAGTTTTACCCTGATTATATCTAGATCCGATCTGTATTACACACATGGCTATAATAGGTGAGTCTCAAAACGAAAATTTCCTATATATACTAAAGTTCGAATTCGAGACTTCGTTTAAATAATACCGAACCATCTACTACTCGAACTAACCCCTATTAGTTATTATCTTATACTTAGGTTATTCAGTCAAATACGCCAGAATAATGTGGGTTTATAGAAAAAAAAATATGGTTATTTCAAAAAAAACCATTGAATCTTCGGTTAAGAAAAATATATGTTTATTATTATATTTGAAGAATTATGCACTTTTATGTTTTAATTAATAGATATAATAATAAAAAAAATGGATTTAGTGGGTGCACAAATTTTAAAATACTACCCCTACCCTCCTTTAATTTTAGGGTTACTTTGAGAGATTAAAAAAATTAAATTAATTATTTAATTATAATAAATATATTATAATCTTTATAAAATATTTTTATATATTATTAGATTATTTATCAATTTATAAATAAAATAAATTATTTTTTTAAAAAATAATATATATTAGAGATAAACATGTTGATATCTTATATTTATGATTAAGACTAATTATTTTTTAATTAATTTATATATTTAGAATGTAATAAACAATATTTTAAATTAATTATAAATCATTTAATTGTTAATGAGCACTAACGTTGACGTTGTTGTTATTGTTGTTATTATTATTATTATTATTATTTTTGCTTGAGAAGAAAGAAATACAATAAGAGTGTACGTGTCATGTGTACAAATCAAGATAGCCGTCACACAACAATAACAAGGGAGCGGGAAAATATTATATCCAAAATTAAAAACAATAAACGCAGTAAAATCACGTGCGAATAGGCTGAGAATTTTAGGGTTAGCATAGGTGTTTCAAATTATCTTATCGCATATAATTAAAAAGAAGAAGATCCACAATGCATAAATTTATGATTTTTTTTTTCATTTTTAAATGTACAACATAAAAAAGAATAGTGACTTTTGGCTCCCTGAAATAAAGCCATTATTCCAAACACTATGTTCCTTGCTCCTTGAAACGATGGATGACAATGGTATTTTTAGATTGTCCACTATAATATATTGAAAGAAATATTTTAATTTTAAATTTTTAAATCAGTTTATTTAAATATATTGAAATAATTTTTAATTTAGGATTTTCCTATGTTGTATTAATAATTTTGTTTAAACATAGACCAAAATATTAATATTTTTTTTACTGAGGAATCCTAATGCCATTCTTCCTCACTTATATCTCTCACGTTTCAAATCACATATATTCGTCAAGCTCATAGATAGTAAGCTTTTTATTAATTGAGAAAATATAATTTTTGGCCTCTATATATTTTAATTATCAATTTAACCCCTAGACCCTAACTCAACAATTCAACCCTCAAACTTTTTTTTAAGTCTCCATATTTTTTTTCTTTAAAATAATTCCATCCTTATAATTCCTTAACTCTATAAATTATAATAGTTAAATTGTATTAAATTAAAATTTAAGTTCTAAATCATTAACAGAGATAAAGTGAAGGGAGTAAAAGTTGCCTTTAATAAAAAAAGTTATTAATTTTTTAATAAATTTAAAAAATAAAATAAATAATTTAATTATAATAAAATTTAGTTTTTTTACGATAAATTTATATTATATATTCTTTAATATATTAAAATTAATTAATTAATTTTTATATTAATTATAATTAATTAATTAATTTAATTTTTTTAAATTTATAAAAAATAAAGTAACTTTTATAATTTAGGACCAGACGCGAGGAGTGTATTTTCCTTTAAAATTGACTGAGAATTGCTCAAAAAAAATTTAATTACAAATTGAGGGAGAAGAGAAGGGAGAGGGAGGGAAATAACCTGAGGAGGTGGGTTGGAAGTAATTGGAAGATACGTGGCGATCCGCAAGTGATGCCACGTGGGATTCCTTTTGTCGCTTTGTGCTGTCTTTTACACCAAACACGTCTCTTACGTAATCCTCCGCATTGACCTTTTCCTATCGCTCTCATCTATCACCATCCCATTTGTTTCCATTCTGAATTGTACTTTTTATAATTCACTAAGTGATGAATATTAATTATATACATTTTTTAAGATCGATTTCTTTGAAGTTTGATAGACACAATTTTTCTTCTTCATTTTTAAAAAACAATTATAATTTTAAGAAAAAACTATACTTTTCCTAAATTTTTAATTTAATACTTATATATATATTTTAAATATTAAATTTTATTCTATTAGTATCATTAATAATTGTGTAAAGGCTAATATAACAAAATTATAGAATTAATTATACTAATATAATAAAATTAAACGATTTAATTAAGATAAAAAATACACCGGTACTCAAATTGAAAAGTGTATAGGTAATATGGTTTTTCTTAATTTTAAATGTGGATAAATTTAATTTTTAAAATTTTTTTAAATATATCTAATAATTTAACTATTTTTTTAATATGGTTAAATGACTATAGATACCTTATAATAGAGATAGAAGGGAGTACAGCTCTAGAGTTTTTTCCCAATTAAATTTGAGATAAATTATGTGTTAATGTTCTTACATACATTTCCACTAGTCACATTTTACAGCAAATATATGTTTGAGGCATCACTAAGTTTGACTATAAATTCCAATTAATAATATTGCCTAGGCACATACCATACTAAAAATATCATGTCATGTTATATGTCTAGTTATTAGTTGAACAATTATAGCTACAAGGATTACCATATTATATATGCATTATCATCACAAATTTAGCAAATCACATAATCATAATATATATATATATATATATATATATATATATATATATAGTCAAACATACCAGAGTTTAATCCAACAGAGGAGACTAGCTACTTATAATATGATAAAATAAAATTTAAATTTTATTAAAAAATGTAATCACATTTAGTATCTAAAAGTGTATAAATATAATCATTTTTAATTAGATAATACTTGATAATCAATTTTTATGTTTTATTTAACTTCAAAAAAATTAATTTACAGACTCAAATAATAATAATATGGGTTGCTTGCATATCGTATAAAGCAAATAATACTATACTTATTGTAAATTCTAAATTTCATATAATATTTTAAACGTGCGAGTCTTGAAATTAAGTCATAATATTCATACGTATTTAATCTAGTTATAGACACTAATACTATAAAATGTTATTATGAAAAGAATAAATTAACCTTCATGTGTGCGCGTTATTACAGTTCAAGAGTACGGATGGAACGTGCCTGAAAGAGACGTACCTATGTAGTATTGTTTTTTTTAAATCCATAGTACATATATTCAACAAAAACAATAAAATATATAATTATTTTTTAAAAATATTATTTTATTATAGTTTTAGTCGTGATATTTGAGAAAGCATTTTTATTTTTAAGTGCTTATATTTATACCTAAAAATAATAAACGGGTTGCCCTTCATAATATTAGGATCGCTTAGAAAGAAAGAATATTTCATCATATTTTTAAATCGTGGATGAACTCAATATTTTTTTAAATTTTTTTATTAAAAATAAAAAAATATATGAATTTTTTTATATCGCTTAGGAGAAAATGAGACTTTATCCTGTTTTTAAATCGTAAGTAAGTTAAATCATTTTCTAAAAATAGTTGTATAAAATATATATATTTAAAAAAATTGATGTGAGTTTCATGCTTATAATATATTATAAATAGAATAATAACGGATCTTCCAAAATAATATTAGGTCGGCATTACCCAAATAAAATTCGTTTGAACGAAGTAAATTAAATATCACAAACAATTTTTTAGCCTGATTTATTGATGCACGAAAAAGATGAATTGGTAATTCAATTTAACATTGATAAAATAATATAATTAAAAAAGCATAGTAAATTGCTTTAAGAAATAAAAGTAAAAATAAAAATATAAGTAAAAATATAATTAGGTTAAAAATATATTTTAAAAATTTGTCTGATAGATTATAAATGAGTATAGAATTTATGTATATTTTTTTATAATTTAGGATAAAATAATTTAAATTTTTTTATAATTTAAGATAAAATAATTTAAATTTTTTTTATAATTTAGAAAGAGCTAAAGTTGTGTTAGCATTTTACAACTTATATTAAAATAGTATAAAATATTTTTTTTTATTTGTCAATTTTTTTATAGAAATAAAATTACTTAAAATATTATAAATAAAAGTTATTTCTATTATACTAAATAAGGGAAATACTTATTTTTATTTCTATTTTTATAAAACTCAACATGCACTAAGTATTTAATAAGAAAAAGAAATATATGCATCAAATTAAATATTGAAAAAATATAGATAGATTTATAATGTTTTTTCTCTAAATTTTTTTAAATGAAATATTGCATATACTTAGTCAATCCTTAAAAAGGGCAAGTGGAATATTTTCTAACGTTTTGTTTCAACCATCTTATCCATTTATAGAAAGCATGGTAAAAAGTAGTTGGAAACATACCGTTCCATATCAATCGTTAATGACTGACTCTCATAATAGTAATATAAGTGGAAAAAAGACTGTTTTCTTTGATCCACCCTTAAAAATTTTCAGTCACCGTGAGAATTTTATTAAATATATCATTTTCCATTCTAATAACATGAGTTAAATAATTAATTTTAAAATATTAAAAAATTACTTAAATTAATTATTTATTAGTATATTAATTTTTTTGAAATACTTTTTAGTTATCATCTATATTAAAATTATCAATAAATTATTTTTATTGATAAAAACTCTTTTAACATGATGTAATTAATATATATAATGTAAAAAAATGGATTATTTTATGGGTATGTTTATATAAGAGTTTAAAAAATATCTTAATAAAAAAGGATTTTTAGAAAAGAGTTTATAAAAAAAAATAGTTCTGAATAAATGAGTATTTAGAAAGTTAATACTAGAATGACTAATAGAAAAATTACTAGAAATGATAAGCTTTTATTAAAAATATGAAAGATGGTGGAGAGCAGAGAGCAGAGAGTAAAGAGAATGGAAAAGAAAGAGAAAATATGAGATATAATAGAGAAGAAAAAGGGTAAAAAAGATATATGAGAGATGATATATAATATAAGAAAAAAATAAATATAAAATAGTAATTGAGTTGTCTATAAATTCTTTTATTATTCTAAAAATTAATTTTAATAATTTATTTAAAATTATAATTTTAAATTATAATTTTATTTAAAAATTCTTTTAGATAAATATAACTATTTATTTTAAAAAAATTATACTAAAATTAAGGTCATTTTTTTAAAAATTAAAATTTATAAATTTTTTAAATATATATTATATTTAAGATTAAAATAATTTTTATACCAACTTTTATATTTATAATTAATATTTATTTTGTTTGGTTCGTTCTTGAACCGAAAGGGATAAAAAGATTCACCGTTTGGAAAGTGGCCGGAGTTGTTAGATTCTGAAAAAGCGAATGAACCAACTTTAGAATGTTAAATATTAATTAATTAGTTAATATGAAAAAAGATGTCGGTTTGAAAAAGCACTTTAGAGTTTTGCTCATATCTTTTCATTTGCCAAGTTGGATAACATCATTTGTATGGATTGAGTGATGACTGACATCGGCAAGGCTGACAATATCTTATCCAGGCAGGCCTAGGCCTAATAGTGTACTAGATAAACCCCTATGTTTGAAACTTATGCTAACCACTATCATAGAAAAAAAAAAATCAATTCAACTGGATGAATTAAATTTATAATAAATAAACATTATGTATAAGTTAAAAAGTGAAAATCATTATCAGCTAAGGAAATAATGTAATAATATTAAAATCTATACAATAAATTAGCAATATAAAATTATTGTTATTTTCCCATGTCATAATTTATTATTATATATTATAAGATTTTTAAATAATTACGTTTATAGTAAGAATTTTTAACCATGGACCTAGCAGAAAGAAAAAATTTGGATAAGATCCAATAGGAGCTCCCCATCCACCCCAATCGTAGTGACTTTCTCTAAGTTAAATATGATTGAAATATACAAAGGAGGTTAAGTATAATAAAAATAATTAATTTTTTATAATATAATAAATTAATATTTAAATTTTAATTCAATGAAATAAGGATATAAATATACTAGACGGCTTGTTAGGGACTTACAGTCTAACCTATTTAAAAAAATATATTAGCCTAAATATATATAAAAGTGTATTTTTTAAGAGTTTAAATTTAAGCTTCTTAATAGGCCTGTCAAGCGACTTGTGCCTATTAACAAAATATATTTAATATAAAAATATAATAAATAAGTGTCAAACTCACAACACATTAAATACAATACAAAGATCTTAAACCAACACATCTTATTGTTAACTTTATTTTTACTTTATACATTTAAATACTCTTCTATAAAATTAAAAAAAATAAGATTTCTTAACAGGTTTTAAGCTAAACTAGGTATTTGTACAAGTTAAGTTTAAACTAGAAAATTAATCTATAATAAGCTACAAGCTAAGCTCAAGTCGAATAGTTATTTCTATGCCTAAGGAAAAATATCTATATTTAATATTTAACAATATCTCATATAAGATTACGTTTAATGGGAAGATATATATATTTTGTAGAAAAATATGACTGGAGAGATCAGAAGAATTAATGGTCTGATTGGTATGAAGGAAATGAAATGGAGGAGAAGATAAATTTTAATGAACTAGATCTAAAAAAAGAAAAAGTAGAGAAGTAAGTTTAAAAATTTTTAATTAATTTTTTATTCTTTATCAATATTTTATAATCTCATTTATCTATTTTTTTTAATTTCAACTCAGTAAAATCTCATAGTCCATTTCGGTCATACCAAACGGTGTGAAGAATAGACACACCACAGACCCAGTGGATAAGAAGGAATGTGATTTTAGGTGGAATAGGAGATT
This sequence comes from Leucaena leucocephala, assembly GCA_037074615.1. Classification (NCBI taxonomy): domain Eukaryota; kingdom Viridiplantae; phylum Streptophyta; class Magnoliopsida; order Fabales; family Fabaceae; genus Leucaena; species Leucaena leucocephala. Next base: position 34,877,101 of record CM073520.1, on the reverse strand, counting down.
CGCATGTGGAAGTGGAAGACGCAACAATGGCAAGTGGGATATGCCTCATCGTATGTTAATTGCCTCACATTCTACCATTTCCCAATCAATCAAATTGAAAATTGAGACAAAAATCAAGGAATTTAACACACTGGATTAGGATTCAATTAATTGACACCTCAGCTATTGATTTAATTAACGAAAGTCAGTTTTTTTCCCTTAATCTCATGAAAAATTGACACATTCATGTTTCTAGGTAGCTAGTTTACCCTTAACCGCAGCTAATTTCTAGCACTTCATTAACTTCTCTTAAATCACAATTACATTAAGACTTGAAATCCTCCAAAAAAAAAATTTGTTTGATTTCTTCCTAAACTTAGATTTTAAAAACCTTTTTGTGTAAAACTTAAGTTGAAAGAAACTTTAAAATAAACAGTTAGATTTATTCAAAAAATTTTTTAAACTAAACTAAAATTTCAGATAATCTAGTAAGAGTAGCTTATAGAATAGTAAAAGAGTTTATGGATTAATCAATTATTATATTATCCATATTTTTTCTTACACCACCTCTCATCTTTCTTCTCCACTCTCTCCACTTTCTTTTCTACACTATCTCTTATTTCTCATCTCTTTTCTACACCTTCTCTCCTCTCATCTCTCTTATATTTAATAATCATACAATTTTTAGTAATTTACCAATAATAAAAGTACTTTTAAAAATAACTATCCAAACATTTATTTACTCAAAATCACTTTTTTTTCATTAACTCTTCTTCACAAATTATTTTCTAAAAACGGTCAAAAAAACCATTTTTTTCATAAGTATTTTCAGAATTCTTATCTAAATAGGTCCATAACCAATTAGTAGTATGCTATTCTCTCTCCATATTTAATAATTATAATAAGATTTCCCATAATGCATTAATCAGTAATCTACCTTACCTTAAAGGAAGGGTGGACTTGAATATTGGAGTTAGGGAAACGCCAGCAATGGACCAAGTTCTTGGCTCAAGCCTAAAAGCCTTATTTTTCATATGGAATGCCTTAAACAAAACCTAAACCTTATATTTGAACTCATAATTAAAGAATATTATCTATCCTAGCGGGCGATCATATTTAAATAAGACTGTATCAAATAGATACTTATAAAAAAATATTATATATATATATCTCAAAAAAATATAAAAAGAGCGGTTTTTTGTTTTCTGGTCTGTTGCAGGCTGAGGCTATTATCGGACCGGATCTTCGGTTGGTATTTTTGACTCTTACTCTAACTCTTCAATTTGGACTGTCCAGCTTTACAACCTGACAATTATTTTTTTATTTTAAAAAAAGCCTCTAAGATAAGAAAAAACGTGTTGATATTGGCATCCGAGCTGGTCCCACCAAACCCCCGGGCTGATTTTCCAAATTCTACTCAACCAACACAATTAATTATTTAAAAATAATTACTTATTTGTTTCTCTCTCTTCCCTATATAAGAAGAACAAGGCTTTCACGCTCCTAACAAATATTTCGTTCTGCATTTCAAATATCCTAGAAAGCGAGTTTTCCTAGTCACACAAAACTCAAAATCTATCTAATCTCTCGATTTGAATTTCTCTGTGTTCGGTACCTGCCCTAGTCAAATCTAGTGGATGACGACGATGATTCAATGGACTCGCCATGAGGACAAGCTCTTCGAGCAGGCTATAGTCTTGTTTCCTGAAGGTTGCCTCAATCGCTGGGAGAAGATTGCCGACTCCGTCCCCGGCTCCACCGTCGATTTGGTTTGGCAACGTTATCATGATCTACTACATGACGTCGCCGAGATTGATGCCGGTCGGGTCCCGATTCCGGCATTTCCTGATTTTCCCTCCGATGCTGAGCCCTCCTCCTCCGATTGGAACTCCGCTAATCAAATTTCATTCAACTCCAAGCCGCCTAAGGCTACTGACACAGACAGAAAGAAGGGCACGCCGTGGACTGAGGAAGAACATAGGTATGTGCCTTGAGAATTCTTCTCCAATTCAATTGAATTTTGTTTTGTTCTTTTTCCTATTTCTTTTGACGCAGCTTGATTTTAGGGATTTGTTTTTGTTATGAACCTGTATGGTTTCCGAGAAAATAGTAGATAAGGAAATAACTCGTCGAGTGTGGCAACTGATTCGAAAAATCGAAGTTTTTGTTCTCAACTGATTTTGTGGTGTCCTATTTCTTTTTTCGTTTTTGTTGTTTTCTTCATGCTATTCTGAAGTTTTCTGGAGTAAAGCTGTTCAATTCCTGTCCCTCGTCATATCGTTCAAATCCTCTAATTCTAGTGACGAACTTTCAAATTCAGTTCTCCAAACCTCCTTCTCCAGAGCCCCAGGTTCTTCATCAAAATTTCTACTTTCCACATAGGCAGCTCTCTAATGGTTCAAATCCATATTTTGTTTGAGGAATTATGAAGTTTCTTTCAAAAAAATTTCTTCTACAATATGTCAAATAACTGCTCACCTAAACATCTCTGCTGTCAAGTATTTGTTGCCAAAAAAAATTTGTATAAATTACAAATTTTTAACTTACTTTTCACCAAAACAATGTGACTCATATTTTGCACTATCCATATAATACATTATTTTCACATGTTATTTTATATTTTTATTTTTATATTACAAAATACCTTCATGTTACATTAGGTAACTTCCTTGGTCTAGATGCCAGACCAATCAATCACACTTGATTGATGCGCTTTGGTATATAGAAGTTTCAGTTGCAATTCTCTAATATGATTGGGCTTTGTTGTATTCATAGGGTTAGGAGTCAATGACTGATTGTGATTTGTCTTCATCATGCCCAGTGTTCTGATTTGGTTGCTTTAACTTTCAAGAACTTACCCTATCCTTTGCTTGTTCCTTATGAGTTATCTATAATTTTGACAGTTAATCTGATCATTTATATCCCTATTTGTTTACTCAAATAGGCTATTCCTCAGAGGATTGGAGAAATATGGCAAGGGAGATTGGAGAAGCATTTCGAGAAACGTCGTGGTGACAAGAACACCGACTCAGGTAGCTAGCCATGCTCAGAAATACTTTAATCGCCAACGGGAAAAAGCGAAGAAAGAGAGGAAAAGAGCAAGCATTCATGATATAACAACTGCAGACACCAACGTGGAACCTGTCGATCAGAACCAGATTGCTCCTTCAAGCCTTCAAACTCAGAATGTCTCTTCCGGCCTTCCAGTTCATCATCAATCATCTCCAATGCTTCAATTTAACCCACAAAACCCTTCAATTGATCAATCTCTTGGGTTTGGGTACCCAAACTATGCTTTTCCAATCTAGAGATGGATGATGATGATGATATATAAATGACTCCATTCATCCTATTTTGTTAGTTTTTGGGTATTTCTGTCTAATTGAAAGTATATAGATGCTTAGCAAATAGGATGAATAAAGATGCCGTTCAAAACTTGCAAGATTATTTAATGTTAGGCTTTTGATTGATCAAATCCAAAACTATACATTTCCAATGTGTATATATATATGCTGTAAAATGACATGTATGTTTTGTATATAGATATATGACTTGATTCATCTTATTTATATATATGTTGTAAAATGACATGTATGTTTTGTATATAGATAGATGACTTGATTCATCTTATTTGTTTAGTCTCTATGATTTTGATGGCTAATCCAAATTGTTGCATCTTAAAAGTATTAGGTAGGATTTTGCAAATAGATTAGCTTTTTTTATTTTAGCTAGGTAATCTGTTCAGATTATACCGTGGATCACTACGGTTGTCAAAGACAATGTAGCGTTGAATTCAATTTATATTTTTAGTCAGCAGTGGAGGGAATCTATAATTTGAGGAGAAAAAATATATTGATATCTTATATTTAAAAATAAATATAACTCTTTATCTTTATCTTATACTTAGAAGCGGACTGAGGAGAAATTAGTATTTGACATTCTTGGTTGCAGGGATATACTATGTGTGTGTTTGGGAATGTTTTAGACTTTTAAATTTAAGTTTAGGTAAAATTTAGGTTTTAAAAAAATTTAAAATAAACAGTTATATTTGTTTAAACGGATTTTTAAATTAAATTATAATTTAAAATTAAAATTTCAGATAAGCTAATCAGAGTAACTTATAAAACAGTAAAAGAACTTATGAATTAACTAATTACTATATTACCTCTATTTTTTTATACACTCTCTCCTCTCTTTTATTTTTTCTTATTCTGTCTCTTATCTTTTATTTTTTTTATATTTTTTCGTATTTTTTTTCTTACACTCTGACAACAACCCAACAATAGCAAATGCATCAGGTCTATCAAAACCTTGGGCTATTTACTCCAGAAGACACAAGCGTCATAGAGAAGTTTCAGCAAAAAAAACAATTAATTAATGTAATGTTTTCTGTGAGTGGAATAAGCAGGAGGCACCCACGCTCAGTCATATTAGGCATGTAGCAGTAGTTCAAAGTCAGTCTCCTAGTTTTTAGTCAGTCATCTATTTTATTATCATTTATTTATTCCAAAAAATAACAAAAAGATAGGCTCTGTGAATATTTATATATTGGCCTTTCCGGCCCTTTTAATGAAGAGAATATTTACAGAGTGAAACTTCCTCTTCGAGGAGATACTTCTCAATTAGTAGAGTTGGGGAGTAAGATCCTTACTTCCAACTTTTCCTAGTAGAATTTCTCTTTTCCTTTCATTCACTTTCCTAATTTTGTTTGTTGGGTTAGTTTCTAACACATACTCTCTCCTCTAATCTTTTATTTCTCCTCATTTAATACTTATACTATTTTTCATAATTTATCAATAATAAAAATATTTTTAAAAATAACTATTTAAATACTCATTTATTCAAAAAAGAATTTATAAACTATTCTTTAAAAAATATTTTTTAAAAATTGTCTAAATTTTTTTTATAAGTCTTTTTTATAAATTTTTATTTAAATAGGCCATATGTTTACTTCAAAAAAGCTAAGTGGCCGACACTCCTAGTATTGTGCAGTATCTCAGTCAAACCCAAGGAGAAGATCTGGTGAGCAAGCGAGCACTGGTTCGATCAATGAGCAGGCGTGAACGTATAGTTGCAAGGTAATTAATGATCTTTTTACAATTTTATACTATTAAATATAAAATACTTATAAAGTAATTAATGCCATTTTAAAACCCTTTTCTAATAAAAGCAAATGTAATTTTTTTATCAATTTAATATATTTTTTAGTATATGAGAATAGAAATAACTTACATGTAACAACAACAGAGTGCTCAAGATGATAATGAATTTTAAGCTCAAAAGTGACTTTTAGTTGTCAAGTGTCAACATTTCACAATTTTTTTACAATCCCAATTTTGAGGTTTTGTTTTGTAGAAAACTCATGAATTTTAATTCTATAATTAAGAAGAAAAAGAAAAAATTAATTTTAATTTTTTATTATATTAGCCTTTTAATTTAAAATGAAAAATATATAATTTTTTAATATTAATAAGCTATATAAGCATATGTGGAACGCATGGTGTTAATGGAAAGATATAAATAATTCTTCAGAGAAAGTATAATGAGGTACCAAATAATAAATTTAATTATTTAAAAATTTTAATGATAATTGAGGAGTTAATAATAATAAATTTTAATGTACAAATTAATAAGTTTAATAGTATATGTTATTTAGAAATTATTTTTTAATAATTAAATCTCTTCCTTAAGATTTTATAATAATTTCTCTTAATTCTTTCTTGTTGAACTTTTTTCTACAAAGTATATTTAAAATCTTCATATCAAGCGTCTTCTTTCAGCAATGCATATTCATTTTGACAGTACTATATATAGGAATTTTGGCAACTTGACATTCATACTGAAGACAAAAACAAGCCTAAGATTACCTTTTGCATTTTTGATGCACGGTACCAATAGACAGTTATACCTCTTAGCTTAAAAGCTGCTCCTTCTTTATTCCAAAAGGTCATGAATCGCATAATTCCACTAACACTTGTATTTGAATTTAGATATAATATATTTTTTTAACTAAACTAATATATCAATATATGTGCATGTTTATTTTGCTACAAAATTAAGATTTTAAAAAAATTACTGGGCTAAACTTTAATTTTATTTTTTTAAAAAATAAATAGCCATATTTATCCAAAAAAGTTTATGAACCAAACCATAATTTAAGATTATAGTTCTGAATAAGTTATTGAGAATAATTTTTAGACATGTAAAAGAACTTATAAATTATCTAATTATTATTTTACCTCTATTTTTTTTACTTTCACTTATCTTCACTGTTACGAATCTTGAGCTTTATGTTGGTGATTGTTAGGAAGAGACAATCGTCAATGACTCTCTCTAATCTCCATCGACAAGAAGATGATGACTGTCCAAATAATCTCACGGGTTGTCATCTTCTATGCTTGCCATCGTGGGTTTGTTGCAGGTTGAGTTTGTGCTTGTTATCGATGAAGAGAGGGTTTGTTATTGTTTGTGCTCGTCATCGAGATTCAACAAGATATGTGCTCATTACTGATAGAGGACGTGAGACAGTGGAGGGGCAACGATAGTTTCTTCTGGTCAAGTGAACAATAATCACAAGTGGTTCAATTAATTTTTTTCTCATATATTTTCTGTTAATTTATCAATTATAAATGTCATTCTGATAATAATTATTCAAATACTCATTTATTCAGAACTATTTTTTTCTATAAACTCTTCTCCATAAACTTTATTATAAAAATTGTTCAAAAATTATTTTTTTTATAAACTCTATTTTAAAAATGTATTTAAACTGTTCCTATATTAAAAAACTTGAATTCATCTCTCTATTAATTGTAGGGAATACTGAATACCCCATATAGTTTGGGTTTAGGGGCCGTTATATAATTATACATTATTTAATGAGAGCAAATACAAAAGGGTAAAACAAATCCTCACCTTTTTACGTAGGAGGAGAATAGACGATTCGTCCTATCCGATATTAGTATCATCTAGGAGAAAATAAAATTTTGCCTTATCCTTATATCGTGGATGAGTTTAACCTATTTCAAAAAAAAATTTAACCAACAAAAAAAAGTTATGATCGCTATAATGAGATATATTTTAAATTTTAAAATTTTAATTGATAATTTTTAAGTAAAATTTATTTTTTTAAAAAAACTAACAATTAATAAATTATCTTTAGATTCTATAAAAGATTTGAACAAAGACAAAAGAATGAAAAAAAACCCATTTTCTTCCGTATAACTTGCTCATCGAAATTAATCATTCTTCTCTCTCATGTCACCAGCTGTATGTACCCACTTCAATAATGAAAAAAGGGTTCAAACTCTCTTCCCTGAGTTTTTGTTCACCGGCGAGTGGAAACCCCAGACCCTAAACTCCGCCGCTGCATTCTTCCTCCACCAAGTTGGAAAACGTAGACGACTTAATCGATTCTTGTAATCAAACTTTCATAATCGCTATCTCTTTTTCTCTGTAACGGGATACGTCCACGTTTTCTGTTGTTATATATGTGTGTGTATGATAATGATGACCGATACATATGATTATGAAGATCAGTGCAGGGAAGAGGGAAGACGATCGATGATGAACTGGAGTGGGGATGTGGACGAGAAGACTGCTTTGCTGTGCTTTCCGGAGGACTACCCCAACCGGTGGTAGACTATCGAGGAGGTGTTGGGCATCACCGAGGAGATAATTTGCCAACAATATCAAGAGCAGTAACACGAGGTTGCCGAGATTGAATCGATTCGGGTTCCGCCACCGGATCACCCGGCAGACTCTTGGCCCTCCTCCTCCTTCTTGGGCGTCAAAGACGTTCCTGTATTTAACCACCGGCACCAGATATAGCGGTCCCATGAGAAAGGGGAACCGCTACCACTTGGTCCTGGGGAGAACACATGTACGTATCTATACATAAATTTTTTATTAAAAGCTTTCGCCGAATCCTTTTTTTCTAGCAACATCGCCTTGAATAGTTAATAAACTGATTATTAATATTTTTAATAATTAAGAGCAATATTATTTATTTTTTAATACTTTTAGAACAGTATCAATGTAAGTGTGACAGTTAGCACTCTTTGCCACTAAGGCAGTTAGCACTCTTGCCACCAAGGCAGCTTGCCATTAACTTATATAACTTGAATCTCTTATTTTCAATATATACACTTTATTATATATACTTTTTTTTATTTTTAATATAAAAGTCAGTTAATTTTTATAGATTGATTAAGAAAGTAAATATAATCAGTCAATTAACTAATTGATTAATTTAAATATATTAAATAATATATAATATAAATTATTTTTAAAAAAATTAAATTTAATCATAATTAATTATTTTATTTAGTTTTATTAATTTTTTTAAAAAATAATTAGTTTTTATATTAAGAACAGAAATATATTAATTATTGTTGGATATTTTTAGGTGACATCAGCCCTCAATATTTCGATCACGTTCTTTCTTCACTACATCATCATCAACTTCCTTCAAGTGATCTTCATCAACCTCATCATCAACAAGTTCATTATTGCGATCATCTTCCAGTGATGAATCAGCCATCATCAGCAGACCTTAGCTCTGAATATTTGGATCAGATTGTTTCTTCGGCGCCCCTCACAACATCATCATCAATCTAACTAGCCCATGCATCGTCATCATCATCATAAAGTTCCTTGAAGTGATCTTAAATCTCATCATCAAGTTCATCATCATGATCTTTCAGCGATGAATCATCAGTCATCTGGAATAATGAATCAATTAAGAAGGCTCAGTGCAGATTCCTTCAGGACATCAATTGCAAAAGCCATGGCCATTAATGCATCATCATCATCATCATCATCAGTGATAGTTTTAGACGTACTTAGAATTCTTTAATTGACTCACTGGATACCTACACAAAACTAGAGCAATACAAAAGGCTCACAGTCACGTTTACACAGCAAATGTACTGAAAGAAGAAAATGGGAGAGCGTCAGACAGTACATCGGAAGCAATGCCAATAAAATAGAGGAGAAGGGAAATAACAGAGCCTTTTTGCACTTCTTGCTTACAAAGAATATTCACCGGAAGGAAATATGATCATTGTCTCATGTTTCTTTGTTCTATGTGTATTTGTAAGTTTTGTAGGAAGGGGAGTTAGATAACCGTATCTAACTCCCTCATTTCAAAATCGCAACTATTCCCTCCTTTTGCTGCTCAAGTCGGGTCTGATTCACTATGGGTGAATTGTTCATTTCCTAACAATCATCATATCAGCCCAACTCGTCACAATTTCATTACCAATCACCGGCAATGAATCAATGGAATCAATTTGATCTGATCAGTCAGAAGTGGTTCCTTATAATATTATTCTTCCACTCAATAATCATCACTCATTTCCAAAGGATCAATATGGTCTGCGAATTTCTTCAGATCTTCCATTGCAAAACACCCAAAACCATAGCTAGCTGATCAATCCTTAATTAGCTAGGAGCTTTGCCACTTGTTATTATTACTCCAATCACATCCTTAATATAATAGTTAATTAGTTAATTTGATTAAATTAAATAAATAAATAAATTAATTAATTATAATTAATATAAAAATTAATTAATTAATTTAAATAGATTAAAAATTATATATCTAAATTAATGAACTAACTCTAAGATACAATTAACTAATTTATTTAATTTTTTAAATATATTTAAATTAATTAATTAATTTTTATATTAGTAGTCATAAGTACTTAAACTAATATCCGCCCTCAATATCTCCTAACAACATTCTTTCTTCAATGCGCTCACTAGCTACCGCATCATCATCAACTAGGAACTCAAATTCCTTCGAGTCTTCTTCAATCTCATCATCAAGCTACCTCACTGCTGAAGCAGTCATTGCCATTAGCTAGGAGTTTTACCAATTGTTATTAATTTTTTTTCTTTTTTGTTACTATATAGTTTTCTGGGTTGCAATTATCAATTGGTTTCTTTTATAAATACAAGCTTCGCAGGCTATGGAATTAATTTGGATATTTACGTGATTATTAATCAACATAGAGAGAGAGAATTAATGAAACTTAGATGAACTGATTACTCTTTTTATGATATTACAAAGAGTATTAAAAAAAGTCTTAATTATATCTTATTAAATAAGATTGGTTATATAGTCACCAATCTATATAGTGATTTCTAGTGTTTGAAAAAGCTTTTATCTTTTTTGTTGATACTGACTTACTCTATCAAATTTAATTATTGTTAAATCTAATAGAGATTAGCTTTCTAAAAAATAAATAAAAAAGTTTTTGTCTCATCTAAAAAAAAGTGAAACATTATATATTTGATTATTTAATATTCTCTCTATTATTTAATATAAATGAATTAATATTTTAAAGATATATTAATAAAAAAATAAATTAATTAATATGATTGAATCTAACACTTCAAAATAAATTCATGTTATATACTCTTTAATATATTAACTTAATTAATTAATTTTTATATTAAATACAATTATCTATACGTATAAAATTCTTTCAAATCAATAAAATTTTTAACATGATATTTTCCCTAATTTTACCTAAATAATAATAATCATCATCATTATATTTCATCATGAGTAAGTTCATGAATAACCCTTTTATTTGGAGTTTTATTATATTCTTTTAAATCAAAATATAAGATCTATTAGTATAATTTATATTATAAATAAAATTTTATATTAAAGATTTATTTATAATTTTCTAAATATATTAGATATAGATAACATATTCACAAAATATACAGAAGATTTATTAGATTTTTTTCAACCTTGAGGTTAATTTATTAGATTAATTAAATATATAGTATCGTACAATTCATTTTAGTATAAAATTATATTAGTTTAATTTTGTAATTTCAATTAAACTATTTGTAAATATTATTTATTTAAAATGATTAACTGAATATATCGGCAGGGGGCATAATGCTAGTTAGAGGTTCATCTGGGTTAAAAATATTCTTAAAAAAGAATTGAAATAGTTTTTGTTTTAAAATAAAATAATTTTATTAAACTATGATTCGCTCAGATGATATTCGGTTGACCGCCATCCTGTTAAAAGCGAATAAACAAAATCGCCTCTTTCTTTCACAAAAGTTGGGTTGTGTAGAGGGATAACTGCGAGGCGGTGTGCGGCGCGAAGACGGTAGAGATTGAAGCATGTATCATCCTACCAGAGGTGGCGTTCGCGGGGGTCGAGATCGTAAGTCTTCAGTTTTCTCTAGCTCTTGATTCAATTTTTTTTTTTTTTTAAATTAACCTTGCCCAAGATTGCCCTATTTCTTCTACATCTCCACAAGGCGTTGGCATTTTTTTTAGATTCTGCGATGTATCAATTGGGCATATTTTCCCCAATAATTATGTTTTCAGAATTAATCTGTCAAATTAACAACTGCAATCTCTTCTCTGTATCGTTAATTCGTTCTTCTCGTTCATGATGTTGTCATGGTCTGTCCGGAATGTGGATTTTTTTGGGTGGTTGGAAACTTAAGTTGAATTCCTGGGATCTGACATTAAGAGAAGCGCTTGGTTACAAATGCAAAAATGGATGATCGATTGGTGTACTTTAGTTCTTATTCTAAAGTTTTACCCATTTAGCCGAGAGTTGTCTTTGAAATGCTGTGGGTTTTCATCTTACTTAACATTTAAAGGACTTTCAGATTTTAGTTCCGGTGGCTTCTGTGTCAGCTTGAGGCCAGCCTCAGCTTTGTATTCCCTTCTAGTTGTTTATTTTACACATCCTAACTTGTGCTTGAATTTGAATTTTCTTTTGATGATCCCCAATAGATAGTAACTGCCACTTTTCTTTTGGAAATAAACAATTTAGTAACTAAGTTACTCCTGAGAGGAAAAGAAGTGCAAGAATCTTAAACACCTATAACTATGATAAACCAAAATGATAAAGGTAGGATTTTTTTTTTTCTAATAATATTCTATTACAATAGAAAGGGTTGAGCAAGACAAGAATCTCACTCTTCCAAATCTATTAGACAAGGACGATCTCTAAAGTATAAATCAGATGCATAAGTCTAAGCTTCTCATATAAATTTCTCCATTTATAATAGCATAAAATATAATAGTAAAAGAAATAGCAATGGTAAAAGAAATAATCACAATGCTAACAAAGTGGCAAATTGGTGCTTTTAACATGAAATAATGTCTATCTCCCCGCTGTCCCCATGCTTCCCATTCTGTAATAATAACTGCCCAGGCTCCATATTCTGCCCATAACTTTCCTACCCTAGTTGTCACTAAAGGACTACAGTCACGTGGTACTTTATCACAATTTGTCTTTGATAATCAACCTTCTAATCTGGATCAATGCATTGATTTTTTTAATGCTTTTCTTGTGATGTACAGAGTTCAGCTGGGATGATGTTAAAGTTGATAAGCATAGGGAGAACTATCTTGGTCACAGTATCAAGGCCCCTGTTGGCAGATGGCAGAAAGGTAAAATTGATTATTCTTTCAAGTTTACAGTTTCATGAAGAATGCTATATATCAATATCTCAATATATGCATGTTCTTGGATACAAGTGATTGCTTAGTTTCAAGGGCATAAATTTATTACTGTTATTGCTTTAAGATGGGATATGTTGAGGATTTTTGTCATGCTGTCCATTCTTTTACAATTCCAATTGGCAGTTATAATTATATGCTTTGATTGTCAATATTAAGATCAGGAACTACAACTTTTATGAAAATATTAAACTCTCTGGCTCAAAATGCATGTTGATACCATGATTGGAAGAGCTTAATTTTTCCTTTCTCCAGTTCATTATTACATCAAGCAGAAATATTAGTCACATTCAGAGAATGTCATTGGCTATGTTCTTCCGCTCCTACCTTTGACTTATGCAACCGCGGATTTAATTTATTGAGTCTTAAATCTTATTTGTTTATTTTGAATTCAGGTAAAGATCTTCATTGGTATGCAAGGGATAAAAAGTCCATGAATGCGGAGATGGAGGCTGCCAAAGAAGAAATCAAAAGAATTAAGGAAGAGGAGGAGCAGGCGATGAGGGAGGCCCTTGGCTTAGCTCCTAAGCGTGCAAGCCGTCCTCAAGGTAACAAGCTTGATAAACATGAGTACTCAGAACTGGTGAAGCGTGGATCTACAGCTGAGGATGCAGGTGGAGGCCATGCGGAGGCCGCAAGGGTTGATGGCCTTGGCTTTTCAAGGTAAATTAAGTGGGCATGCGATGAATTATTCTGTTTATTTTATTCTAATTCTTGGTAATCCTGTTGCTGATTTTTCAGTATATGAAAGGAATGATAGGATTAAAAATGTGTGTATGCCAGTTCTTCATTGGCATGTGTATTGATAGGCTTAACATATTTTGTAAAGGTGTAAATATAGAAGTTTTCCGGCCCATGTATAATGCAACTTGCTGAGTTCCAAAAATCTGCCCCTTATTAAAATACCAAGTTTATTGGCCCTGTTTGTGTTTGACATGCTATAGTATGGGAGTGGGAAATCGTGAACAATCAACCTTAAGTTATGATGTTCCTGAACTGAAGACAATCCAGGGTCATATGTGCTAATTGTAAATTTAGATTTATGGAGAATAAATTCTCAGTACAATGAGCTTAATGTAAACTTAAAATAATCTCTTTTATCATGGACTTGACTTGTTTCTGTTTTGTGGAAATAAGTCTACTTAAAATTTCATATGAATTATATCTATCTGCAAATAACCTTAATTTTCACCTTATTTGAATAATTTCCCTCAACATTCCTACAGAGCACCCCGCCCTTGGATGGAACCTAGTTCTTCAGTGGCCACAATCACAGACAGTCCGCCTAAAGTGGAAGAATCATCTATGGCAGTTCAACCAGCGAGGAGGACTGAAGAAGAAGAAGAATCAGAAGATGAGAAGAGCAGAAGAAAGAGAAGGAGGCGTGAGGAGAAGAAGCAAGAGAAGGAAGAGAGACGCGAAAGGCGCGAGAAGAGGCATTCTCGTGATTCTGATGACAGGAAGAAGCACAGGAAAGACAAGCAGAGGAGGAGACATGATTCTGATTCTGATTGATCAAATATGTTATTCTTCTCTACTTTATGCCAAGTAACTTGTTCATTGTATTATGTTTGCATGATTTTAATGGTGTATTTTACAATATTTGGTAAAATTCAATACCGTATTTTATGTTGGTAACTTTTACCCTGCCCTAAGGCTCAGGCATGTAGTGATCACCATGGATAAAAAGGGGTATTGTAGGACAAAGAATAATGAGGAGACAAGAGGGAATGTGATTTTATGTCTATGACTAAACTCAAATCTTTGAATGAATTTTATATTTATGACCTGGAAGGAGTATTGTAGCATTAAATGGAGGGTAAAATGAAAAAGATAAAAAATAAAAAAGATAAATTAACTTTTACACAATACATAACGTAAATATTGTAATTTTTTATTTTTATTAATTTAACATTAGGGTGACTATTTTTACAGAATTAGTAAAAAAAACGCTATAATCCAAGGGTAGTGAAGAACATACACTTAGTCCCAAAAAGATTTGAAAAAAAAAATAAAAGAAAGAAATAAAAAGAAAAGACCACATGCCAGTGACGGGCCCCACAGAGGGAAAATTCCATTATTAGAATAAAGATAGAATAAAGTGAGAGACCACCTACCTCCCCCAAATGGTCAAAGCTGAAGGAAACATACGGTAAATCATTCCTAGAAGCAAAAACTTTTTTTTTGGTTCTTTGAACTTTATTGAAATTTCAATTTAGTCCTCCAATTTATTTTAAATGTTCTAAAAAGTAGGAGTATTTATGAGTAAGGTTAGGAAAGGCAATCCTCATATTTAGTACTTTACCCAAAAAAATATAAGTTGTATTTTACAGTTTAATGCTCAATCCTACCAAATAAAAACTTTAACTATTTTGGATTGGACATAGGCAGGCTGGGCGTGGGCGGACTGAGTATGCTGAAGTTATGATGCTATGCTCATGTTGTAGAAAATAATATATAATTATAAACTTCTAAAATAATATCATATTCATATATTTTCAAGAGTTAAATAATACCTATAATCCACTAAAAATAATGTAACAAAAAGATAATAATTAAAGTATTAAAATTTATTGTATATAAAAAAATTTTAAAGTCTAAATAATTTATAATTATAATTTTATATCAATTTTCTAAATGTTGATAAGGATGAATTATTTAAAAAAAATAAAATAAATAATTATAATTTATAATGTAATTATATTATAATTAGTAAAATTAAAAAAAAATAATATAGTTATAATTTATAAATATTAAAAGAAATAATTTATTTATTTAACTATTTATATTTTTAAAATGATTATTTAATTACTAGTAATTATTATATTATTCTTTTTAAGTGTAGTATATAGGGAGAAAAATAAAAAAAATAAAAAAATGAGTGTTCATAGGGTAGAGTAACTCTTATTTAATATTCAACTTAAAAAAAATATAAACTATATTTTTATAGTCTGATATTTAATTTTATTTTATATTTATTAAGTTGAGTATAGTTTTTTTTGTGGGATAAGGAGAATATACTGAACCGCGAATTTAATGAACACCTTTACTAAAAAGCAGCCTTACATGAATTCATGTGTTTTTTTTTTAAATTTAAATTTGACTTAATAAGTGTGAGCCTCTTATAGAAATAGAATAGTTATCATATCATAATAAGTGTTAGGGTTTAAATGAGCAATTGGGTCTAATTTGCGTGATCAAATTCAGGTATTTGCAATTCCTAGCTGTTCCTTCCCCTACAAGCAGTACCTACTCGTTCGCACTCTGCTCTCTCACCCCCCCCCCCCCCCCAATATTTTCTACTTCCGTGGCGGGGGTGTAATTTCCTTTCGCCTCCTTCCTCTCTTCCTTAGCCTGAATAACTTCGGAACAAAAGAAGAAGAAAAGGGCATCGAAGATTAAGAATTTAAATCTCATGAAACCTTGAAAGTTGTTCCTAAGAACTGCAAAATTATTCAATCCCTCAACGGAAACGGAAAAAAAAACAGAACAAAAATTTAGCGGTGAAAATGGTGTCGGCTAACAAGGAGATGGCGGTGTTCTGCTTCGACACTCTCGTTGCTCACTACAACAGCGAGGATGCTCCTCCACCTGCCTTCGATGAGGGTGAACAGTAATAACTCTTCATCATATCCCTTTCCTCGCCATATCTACGCACTTTCTTTTTAGTTTCTGTTTTACCTGCATGTGGGTGTTAGTGGGGAGAATTCTGGATTCCCTCATGATTTTGATGTCATGGTCATTGTTTCATATTTTCGATCTGTTTAAGAAGAGTATTTCATGGGATTTATTGGCTTTCTTTTTTCTAGATAAATTTCTCATCTTTTTTTGTATTTTAATTTCCCCGAGCTTCTAAGCTTGTATAAGTAATTCTGCAGTGGGTCATCATGGTCACGGGTGACAGTGACATGGTATTTCAAAGCACAGAGAGAGAAGGATTATATACTCTTGTCAAATTTCTTGGTTAGAAGTTATAACTAGCATATTTTGGCAAACCTGATAAATATAACTCAAACACTGCAGTTTTGGGATGATTCCCATACTGTTGGGTTATTTTTTGTGACAGTTGACTCTGATGAAAATCTCACAATTTCATTAGTTTCCACCATGATGACTAAATTAGCTGCGAGGATGCTTGTAGATTTTGCAAATATTATGTGGTAAACATTTTTCTAAATATTATAAGCTTCTTTACTTATGGCTCATGAATTTCTATCCCTTGATTAGAGTGGTCTCTGCGTTGGCCACTGGATCTACAAGTCCCCTTTATAAGCATGAGCTAACACGTTAAGTCACATATGCTAAAGTAATTTCCAGTACTGCTTGGTGAAATTATGTATTTTATGGAAAATGCAATTAACTCTTTGCAGAATCCTTGTTGTAAAGGAAATAAATTGTTTAAAGCTACCACTAATGACTTTTGTACATATTTTTAGTGAGATGCCGGGATTTACAGTTCTTATTGACTTGTTGTCAAAGTAGGGTCTCTTCGATGGTAAGTATTTCAACATGTCTGCATGCATTTGCTGAATCTATGGATATCCTAAGTTGTCTGCGTTTATTGTTATAATAGGCTATTTTTGGTTATTGTAATGATTGTCACAAAATTCACTTCTCATATTCTTTCCCCTTAACTGTATTTGAAGTTTTAAATTCGATCTTGGATATATAATGGCAGAGAATTTGGTAATATGGGCCTCACATCTGTGTCACTATTATGTTATTTCAATGACATCTTTGTCTTGTATTTTCCTTTTCCTTTGTTTTAGTGGCGTAATTGGTCTTTGCCATTGCAGGACATCATTCATTGGGATCTGTCAACAAGATCACTGGCAACACTGGCATTTTATTTTAAAGTTTCCTTTTTTTTGGGGCCGGGGGGTGGGGTGTGATTTTACTTCTCAGCCCTCTTTTGTTTCAAGCTCCCTCTCCTCTACTGCTCTACAAAAGAATCCAAACGATGATACTATTTCCTTATTTTAGATATCATAAAAAGGTTGTTTAGAAATCAAGATGCACAATGTAGAAGCCGCTTCACTATGTATGGTCTCTCTACTCAATGGAGCGTATTGTTTGATTAAGAAATTATCCCATGATACCGGAGTTTGTTGTAAGGGGTCATACGATGTGTGGTTCTTCCCTTTCAAAACTGTTTTAATGCTTTCCTTCACCACAAATTCTGTAAATCAATCGTTTCTTTAACTCCATATTTCAACAATAAGTTCTCTTTATGTGATCTTCCCTTTGGTATATACGTTTTCTTGCAAATCTACTTTTGTGTTGTATGGATGATCATTTAGAATGTGTCTATCTCATGCTTTGGTAAATAAGGTTTCAGACTTTTTAAGTTTATTTTAAGAAAGAAAATATTTCTGTTTCTTGTTGAAGTGAAAATACTCTGGTTTCAGCCCATTGTTTGTGACCTGGAAGAAAGTGGTGAATGGTGGGGAGCCTCGGCTTCGAGGTTGTATTGGAACTCTGGAAGCACGCTACTTGATTAATGGCTTCAGAGATTATGCACTGACCAGGTCTGATGATGTAATTATGCATTTTCTTTAATGTTTACATAAACTGCACTTCCTTGCATTATAAACTGCGGTCTCAATTCCTCATGGTGGGGAAGGGATTTTTCTTCTCTTTAAGTAGGACCGTGTTAGTTAGTTGCCCCTGTACCTAAATATGTTGAAAAATGTTCGTGGCAGGCTTGTTTAGATATAGCTCGTGTTTCAAGTGGTATGGTTGTAACCATAGACATAAATATCATTCAAGGAAGTTTCTGGATGTTTCTTTCTTATAGATCTCTTTCCTTTTTCAAGCATCATACTGGTGATGTATCTCATGTCATGGGTTTATTAGTATCTTCATAAAAATATTGAATGGCTTAGTTCTGGATAGTTGCTGGTATTATCATGCAACGCACTTATACACACTGTTAATGAGCTTAGCTTCTGCTCTTTATTCCTTGCTAATTAATTCAGAAGGCTAAAGTTCTTCTAGGTTTAAGCTTTAGTACTGTATGCATCATTTGTAAAGTCAATTTCAGTTATCTAGCAGAAAGTTTGACAGAAACATATAAGGTATTGTCATAAATGTCATCAGAGACTTGGGACCAATTTTTATTTCCATAGTTCAGGAATACGTGGTTTTTTCTGAAGACAAAGTTGAAGTACTCGCTTTTATTTTCTTGTTCTGCAGTTGGTTGACCATTAATCTTTTCATTTTTGTTCTTCAAAATATTTTGCAGTGCTCTCAAGGATCGCAGATTTCCACCCATACAGGCTAAGGAATTGCCTTATTTGGAGTGTACAGTCTCTATTCTTGCTGATTATGAAGCTGCTGACCATTACCTTGATTGGGAGGTATGTGCTGATTTATTTGCTTTATGCAGAACTTTAGAAAGAATCTAAAAGCAATGTTTAATCTGTCGGTTGAGCTGTCCAACCGTGATCCTGCTGCCTTATCAGTTCAATGCTTGGTCTTATTCTTTATAACTTCATGTTACTAAATTTGGAGATAGTTTGTTTTACTATTTTGAAAAAGATTGACTGTAAAGCTGTAATTCTTTGGCATCTTAGTCCTCTGATCCTTTGACATCTAAATCTCACAACATAAAAATAAATCAATGAAATTAACATATGATTTAATACATTCATGCTTATTATAAATGATATGACACTTGATTTGTTGAAAGTGGAGGAAGTATAGAAATTGTTTCTTGATTGGGGAGAGGAAACTGAGGTTATAAAGCAATCTAAGTTGAAACGCTGAGACTAAACAAGGAGACTTGTGCTGATAAAGCACTAATATTGAGTTCATTAGAATATGGCTTGATGGAAAATATTTACTCTCTTTTGTATGATAGTTTCACAACAATATGAGATGCTTCAATAATAATGCGCGGTATGAAACACCCCTTCTTTTCTTTATAGGACTAACCTGAAGAGGCTAGCCAGAGATTAACTTTGATT
Source organism: Leucaena leucocephala (assembly GCA_037074615.1). Classification (NCBI taxonomy): domain Eukaryota; kingdom Viridiplantae; phylum Streptophyta; class Magnoliopsida; order Fabales; family Fabaceae; genus Leucaena; species Leucaena leucocephala. Next base: position 34,857,640 of record CM073520.1, on the reverse strand, counting down.
GCTATAATACACATTGTACATAATGATGTCAATTTTCTGCTGAATAATGATGATAGCCTTGTGATGATATTTTCCCCCAGTGGGTGGGTTTGCTAACAGTTCAATGTGCAGTTGTTTATGTACTATTGTGGTTGAGGTTGAGTATTTCAAGTATAGAAAATATTAAGAAGTCAGACTATGTGCAATGAATGCAAAACATTTGCTTAGTTCTTGGTTGTGTTCGTTGTGCTTTTTGAGTTTATTGCAGGTAGGAAACCATGGTCTAATTATTGAGTTTATTGATCCTGATCATAATACTAGTCGAAGTGCCACTTACTTGCCTGAAGTAGCTGCCCATGAAGGTAGCTTAGCATATGTTTACTCTCCCTGTTTCTTTTCAAGAAACTTTTTGTTTCTATTTATCTGTCTCTTTAAAAGTCCAAGTCTGTATTATTATTTTTTCATTATACCTACTATGTTTACAATTTGGAGGGGAAGGTTAAGAGGGGAGTGGAGGGAAAATTCATTAAAAGTCCAAACGTAAATTTTCCCTCCTCTCCAACCAAACAGGGGGATTCTTAAAGTTCAAACACAACTTCTATAACTTCACTCAATCAACTTCACTATTCATACAAATTTTCATAACCTTTAAACTTCCTCCTATATACGAATTTACTAAAAATTGTCAATCCCAGATTTCCAAATACACTAATATTCATAAATTTCGCACATAATACTTTTTCCCACAGGTATTCAATTTTTTATAATTTGAACAAGTAACATGAAGAAATGCCCTCTATGTTCTTAGCTTACTTAAGGGGAGGTTCTAAATGAGTTGAAAGAAAAAAAGGAAAGAAAGAAATCTGGTCCTTAAAATTTATAACAGATTAGTTTTTCCATTTGTTCTTATATATCTACAAAGTAGTTATTTTGGGTGGACCATACTGTTAAGCTTCTTATAATGCCGCCATGGTGGGGTTTACCTGGCATTTAATTTTTCTTATAACTGAATCAGGCAGTCCTATAATTACTAACCATGGGAAGTTGTCAACAATAATTTATCGAGTTCTCCATTTACGAAATGGAAATCTTTTTAAATTGAGAGACATAACAGACATTCTTATCACAAAATTACTTTTTTCTGTCATTCTATTTTTCCTCTGACATGGTTTTTCCATACCTCTAATTGCTTGATATATAGTAAAATATGGGTGAAAATCCGACGATCTGTGTCTGCATACTTTGGTTTTTAGGTTGGACAAAAACAGAGGCCATTGACTCTCTGATCCGCAAAGCAGGCTACAATGGCCAAATTAGCGAGTCAACCAGGAAGCGGTTACAGCTGACTCGTTACCAGAGCACTTTATTTACCATGAGCTACGGTGAATATGTTTCCTATGTGAAGGAGACAAGAGGTGAGGCTCCTTTTATTGTTGGGGCTCAGCCACATTACTGATGAATGGTTCTTGTCTTACAGACAATCTTTGCTGAAGTTGCATTGCTTGTCTGGATGAGAAGAAAGAATTCATATAGACGATTCTGATTCAATTGCCTGTTGGGTTGGATCTGATTTGTTTCTCTACCCCAAGATAAGATACTGTTGTAATTGTTGCAAAACTCTTGATTCTTCAAATTCATTGGATTTTGAAGAAACTCATTTAGCATTGAACTCAGGTTCTGTGACTGTCTACTATCACCTAATTTAGCAACGTGAGAACGCTGCAGAACTCTTCAACTGTTTAATATGTAACTCTCATCAGTGAATCAAATTTCAACTCTATTCTGTTAATTCCTTTTAGGTTATTTGTTTAAAGAGTTCTAAGTAACAATGTCTGAATGGTGCGAGCTAAAGAGAAAGAGCTCTATGATGTGGTTTGTAGGAGATTGAAAGCTCAATAGATGTGATCATTGTTGGATTATCATCAATTATCCACTATATTCTTAAAATCTTATAATGCTTAGTTAAGTTAAAAATAGGTTTGAGTCAATAATATAAGTATTATAAGTCATAATCAATAATCTTAATTAATAATTATATTTTGATCTTAAAAAGATTGAATTCTCCTTAAAGAGATTATTGATTAATTATTATTATGGGGATCAAAATCTTTGAAAGATTAAAGTGATATTTAAAATCTTTTAAAGATCAAATTTTAAATTTCTATGATAATTTAAATTTTTAACTATAATAAAAGTTTATAATAATTATAGATAATTAATCAATTATAACTTTTTTTACCATTTCTTGTAAAATGCAATGTAGTAGAGAAATCTCTGTGGTTGTGGGTGTAGAGAGGATTAAATTGAGATATTTTATAAGACCAAATCGAGAGAGAATAGATTTTTTTAATGATTCAATCATTAGTTCATCCTTAAAAGGTACAGTAATTAATTTTTATTTAAAATGTAAATACAAATATTTATTGGGTTCCTTATCGTAAATTAAAGCCATCTCGTTTTCAAGTGAAGAAAGTTATGAAAAACTACTCGTAAAATTTAAGGCCACTTGCAAGGAATTTTATTAAATGATCACACTTTGAGAAGGTCAGTGTTTCTATCTATGGTGCTTGGTTGGGAGGAAGATGTAGGGATGTTGTATGCTAATGTCTTGCAAGCTATGTTGCGGGGAGTCTTGAACTAGCTTGGAATGCCTGTACCAAAATATTCCATATTCCTCTGAATATTCAGCTCATTTGAGAAATGAAAAATCCTATAGATGATTAAGCATATAATCTTTCCCGTATGACAAAATCTCATAAAGTCGTTCGGACATATGGTAGCATATCACACACCAAACCCACTGGCACTTATTTTCCTCTTTCTATTAACATCGCCACTTAATTCTTAGTCACGCCATACATTTACTACTTCATCCTACTACCCAACAAAGCTGACAAAGGTTCTCGTTATAGTTTATTCCTTGGATAAACTCGTACAGAAAAACACATGTATATCTTCGTCAAAATTTGTTCCGGTACCAATAAACACCCTTCTGAGAAGCTGCTTCGTCAGCCTCCACGTAGATGCATTCTCTTGCTTCCCTCCACAAGGCCTTGTAAAAGGAAGTGCCACCAAACTGGTAGTAGTCTCCCAGTATGGCCTTCACTGCTTTGGTTGCTTCCATTGCATGGTAGTGAGGCATTGTGGAGAAGAGATGGTGGGTGACATGAGTGTCTGTGACGTGATGAAACACCTTGTTCAGTATTCCATAGTCCCTATCCACTGTCGCCAATGCTCCTCTAAGCCAGTCCCATTCAGATGAGTCATAGTGTGGCAATGCATAGTGTGTGTGTGCTGCAAATAAGTGATTGTCACCACGAAGCCATTCACAATCAGCAATGGCACCCCATAAACACAGAAAACCCAAGCCACTCCTTTCACACTTGCTATGTGATACAGCACATAGGTTACCCCAAAAACACAAGCATCAGAAAGGTATATTAGCAGCCTCTCACGGTTGGAGTAGATCGGGGTATACGGATTGTAGTGGCTCGCAAAGCGATCATAGGGTCTGCCGGAAACATTGAAGGCCAAGTACAGAGGCCACCCAAGGGTGAGTGTTATGAAGAGAGTGATAGCCCTTCCTGGTGGGCTGTTTAGGTATTTGCTGAACCATGCGATTTTGGACTTGGGTTTCGGGACAAACACTTCATCGCAGTCGAGGAAACCAGTGTTGGAGTGGTGGCGGCGATGACTGATCTTCCGTGAGAAGTATGGGACAAGAAGTGCAGAATGGATGATGAGACCTACCAAATCATCAAGCCATTGGTAGTCACTGAAGGCATGGTGGCCACACTCATGGGCAATCACCCATACACCAGTGAGAATGCAGCCTTGGAGAGCCCCATAGATGGGCCAGAGAAGGTAGGGAATTGGGTGAGGAAGGAGAAGGAAGGAAGTAGTGGAAGTATAGAAAATGAAGGCCAAGAAAAGGTCATGACCAACATAGGAGAATGAGCTGAAGAGGGAACGCTTGAAGCAATGTGGAGGAATGGCTTTCTTGAGTTCACCAACAGTGAAGGGTGGTTTTGAGTGTGGAGATCTTGAGAGTGGCTTCTCTTGCGCTCCAGAGTTTTCTCTAGGTGCAGTAGCCCCACGGACTCCAGCTCCCATTGCTTCTTCACACTAGCTGGCGTCAAAATAGGATTAGGTCAGTTTCTGAATATTTGATTAGGTCAGTTTCACACTAGCTGGCGTCAAAATGTAACGCTCCGGTTATTTGGCAAATAAGAGGTGCATACATGTCGTATGGAAAAATCAAACGCGAAACGGAAGAAAAGAAGATAAACAGGTGTCAGCATTTTTTCAGATCGTGATGAAGTAAAATCAACTAATTCCTTTCAAGCAATGCACTCCAAATTCATTCGCCAGATTAATATTAAAAACAAGAATAAAAGGAATCATATTACACAGAAAACCAAGAAATTTCATCCAAGTAATCCAATCAGGTCCGAAAATTCACATGCATTAGCCACATACGCAGACGCAAGAATCATAGAAAACCAGATACAACAAGAAGAAGAGAGAAAGATGAAATGCAGATAGGAAAGTACCAGAAGCTTGAATCTGAGATATTGGAGAGGGTTGTGAGGAATCACCGTAGGCTTGTATGTAGCGCTATTGTGAGAGAATGGAAGAACAGAGACACTAATTTATACGAAGGAATGAATGAAATGGGAAATAAAGGTTACAGAAGCACCCACTTTGGAAGATGGGACCCTTAGGATTCCAAGATGGGGTGATTCAGATTTCAGAGTGAAGTGAGTGAGTTGTGGGGTCGTGTGATTCTGTTGCCAGAATAGCAAATATCTGGCGCTCTTTCACACTCTTTAACCACCGCATCTCACACACCTTCCTCCTTTCCTTTTTTTTTTCTTCTAACATCATACTGAATTAATATATTTAATATTAACACCTTTTGATAGATTTTAAAAAATGACTTATCAAAAAAATTTTAGATAATTTCTGAAAAATAATTTATGTAGAAGAGTTTATTAAAAAAATTAATTTTAAATAAATGAGTATTTATATGATAATTTACTATAAGGATTTTTATAATTGATAAATTATTAAAAATAATATAAGAAAAAAATTATTGTTCACTTTATCCCTCCTGCAACCTAGGCCTCTACTTAAACTAATCCTCTTCTCCCTCTTGCAACCCACGGTGAGACAAAAATGCGTAGCGATGTTCCACAACGCGAACAACGGCCAGTGATGCTCCATGGGGAGACATGAGGTAAGATTCCACGGCGAGATTCGACATCTTCCTCCTCCTCCAGTGTTACATTCTTCTAGGTGATGTCGTCTTCCTCCTTTGTGGTATAGCTCTTCCAGGCGACGGTCACAACATGGCTACCATATGCAGCGAGAGGAGAGAGGGAAGACAAGAGATAGGATAGAGAATATTAGAAAAAATAAAGATAAAATAATAATTAGTTAATCTATAAAATTTTTTAATATTTCAAAAATTCTTCCCAGTAACTTATCTAAAACTATAGTTTTAAATAATAATTTAGTCCAAAAGTCATTTCAAATAAATATGACTACTTATTTTAAAATTTTTTTAAACTAAAATTTAAACCAAAAATTCTTTTAAAACCACAGTTTAAAAAGTATACAAACAAGGACTAACTATTTCTTCTCATATTAAATAGGGATATTTAAAAAAAAATTATTAATATGATAGATAAAAATGGATAAAGTCTTATACTAAGCACTAAGTCAAAGATCTCGATAAAATTTTATATTTAGATTTGAATAGAGTAATGTGATGACTTACCAAAGGCACAGGCTACATTTAATATTTTCATTATCTTTCCTCATAGTTGTCTTTGTTAGTTGCTAAAAAAGAATAAAGATTTTACCCCACTCTTAAATTATAGATGAGTCTAATCTTTTTTTAAAAAAAATTGTACAAAAAAAAAGAAGACAAAGAGAAAAAAATGGTTATATTTATAAAATTATATTAAATTTTTTATATGAATGTATAATTTTACTCTTAATTTATTATTACGTAGATTTTATACTTTTAGAATAGAAATAAAGTTAAAAAATTATTAAATTTTAAACCAGTGTTAATAAATTTAAAGTTTTTTAGTTCCAAAAAATATAAATAGAAGGATATATATGAGGAGATGTATGTTCGTGGATTGGTGTTCTCTTAGGATTGAAACCAATTGATAGTAATTCAACGTATGTAATTGGTTTTAGTTTTCCTTTTGAGCCATTGGAATTGCAACTCTTCCTAAAATCCCTTCTACTATGTTCAAGGTAACGTTAACCACGTGCAAAAGGCTTATAATTGTTCAATGTTTTTAATTTCTTTTTTTACTTATATATATATATATATATATATATATATATATATTGCTAAATACAGTTACCCTCTCTATTATTGGACATAATTTTATTGAGGCTCTATTAAGTATTAACTGTAGACAATTTTTTTAATAGACATTCAAACTTTAGTATATTATAATATAATAAATTAATTTTTTCTGTTAGACTCAATCTTTATTAGTTATATTATCACAAAGTTAAGAGGAGAAAGGGGAGGAAGCCAATTTTCTTTTTTGGATCAGGCCCTCAAGTTTAGCTTGTGGCCAATTTCTAGTATTTGATCAAGCCCTTCAACTGGGTTACTTTAACTTTTTTGCCAATAACTATTAGGTCTAATATAGTTAGTATTTATGGCATATTTGGATTAGTTTTTAGATAATAGATTATGGGAAAAATAGATTATGCGAAGAATAGATTATGGAGAATAGATTTTGGGAAGAATAGATTTTGACAATAAAGATGTTTAGATGATTAGTAGTAGAATCACTTTTTATATTGATAAATTATTAAAAAGAATATGATTTGATTAAAGTATGGGAGAGGAGAAAGGGTAAAGAAAAAAAAGAAGAGAGGAGAGAGTGTAGAGAAGAGAGATGATATAAAAAAAAGTAAGGGTAAGATAGTAATTAGATAGTCCATAAACTCTTTTACTATTCTAAAAGATATTTTCAGTAGCTTATTCAAAACCATGGTTTGTAATCAAAAGTGATTTTTCAGATTTTATGGTTGTTTGGTAAAAAAATGACAAAACCATGGTTTAAGAGAAAATCTATTCTCCAACTCACATGCCAAACACATACTTAAACCATAGTTTTGGCCAAAATCAATTATGAACAAAAATGACTGTTTATTTAAAAAAAATTTAAATCGAGGTTTTGCCCAAAATTGATTTCTAAATGCTGCTCCCAAACACACACTTAGTTAAATTTTTTAAGTATCTAGTCAGAGATTCAATCCCTAAGATATGTATCAAAGCCAATACTAAAGTCTCTTTGGAAAGTTTACAGTTGAGGGGATGAATCGCTACTTTCGGCAATGGATACCTAAGGGTTACCTAATAAAAACCTTCTTGTCAATATATGAGATAAAGCTTCATATCTCATCTATTTATGAATGAAAGAAAAATAATTAAAATTATTTATTGTCAAATTATTAATTTTTCAAAATTACCCATTAAATGAGTTAGAAATTAAAAATTCCATCCTAACATGAGCCATCTTCATATTATAAATAAAACCCTAGATGAATTTATTTTCTCTCTTCCTAAATATAAAAGTTAGCAGAATGATTTACTTATATTATAAAAATAAATTCTCAATTCACTTTTTCTCTCGAGTTTATATTCTTTCTTAAAGTCTTCCTATTAATTGTGCATATTATAGTTTCTCAAGTAGATAATTAAGTAGAATGAGTATTAGGGGAACTAATACACAATTTTTTTAACAAATAATTAACTTAAATTAATATTTTTTATTTTTATAAAGTAGTTATCTAACTTCTAGATTTATGACAAGATAAAGTATAAATTAAATATAATTGAAGAGGATATGATAATATAAAATTTTGCAAATATATTGAAAAGGAATGAGATAAACAAGATATATATATTTATATAATTGGGGGGAAAGGAACTTCATATTATCATATATATATATATATATATATATATATTTCCCTTCTCTTTATTCCTTTTCATATAATACTCCTATCTTTAATATAAGATCTAGTACCAAAGGAGTAATAAGTTTAGATTTTTATTTCTAATGTACATGACATGTATCTTAAGCCTATAACACAGTATCATAGTCTCTCATAATTAATTAATGTGCACACGTAGTACAAGAAATTCTTAACTAGATAGTATATAACATGTTAATCGTCTAAAGAACACGACCAACAACGTAACTGGTGCATAACATGTGAATCCAACAACATTCGAAACTTCCTCGTTCATTATATTATTAAAACTTGTTGCTGTAGCAGTAGACACCTTTGGTTTCTTCTTCTTGTAGTTGTGGCTCCACATAAAGGCACTCTTTAGCCTCCCTCCAAAGTGCCTTGTATATATCGGAGTATCATGGCAGTGATAATAACCCCCTAGAATGGCCTTATTGCCTTTGTTGCTTCCATTGCATTATAATGAGGTATTGTTGAGAACAAATGATGTGCCACGTGTGTATTTGCTATATTATGAAACACTTTGTTCAATACTCCATAGTCTCTGTCCACAGTGGATAATGCCCCTCTCAGCCAATCCCATTCGCTCGAATCATAATACGGCACCTTTTTGTGAGTGTGATTCAGGTATGTTATCAGAGTCAAGAACCCATTCACTAGCATTACTGGAACTCCATACGCACAGATATATAACCCAACCCAGTCCTTTAGCCATGGAAGTTTTGTATACAATAACCATGACAGCAACAATTCCGACGTCGGGAACACCGACCAAAAGCCCTCTCGCGTTTGGAGAAGATTGGACTGTATGGATCAAAATGGCTTGTGAAACGGGCGTGGGGTTGGCCGTAGGCGTTGATGGCTAAGTACAGAGGCCACCTAGGGTTAGGGCTCTGCCGAGAGGGTTGGTCATGTACTTTAAGTACCGTTGGATTTGTGATTTGGGTTTGGGAATGAACGTCTCGTCGTGGTCGAGAGAGCAGGTGTTGGGATGGTGGCGCCGGTGACTGAACTTCCAGGAGAAGTAAGGGACGAGGAGGGAGGAGTGGAGGAAGAAGCCGATGAGGTTGTTGAGCCATTGGTGGCAGGTGAGAACGGAGCCAGTAGAGAGGCCAGAGGAGGAAGGAGGAGAGAGAAAGATGAGGGAGGATGTGGACTTGTAGAGGAGAAGGGATAATGCCACGTCGTAAAGGAGGTAGGAGGACGACCGAAACAGTGCGGCGGGATCACCTTCTTCAGTTGGTTCACCGTGAACGGACGTTTTGTTGACGGAGTTCGTTGCTGTGGATGATCATGGCCACCTTGCTTCTTCTGCTCGGAAACATTACGTGTCGGAACGGCCATAGGACCTCATTGCAAGTTTGCAACAAGAATTATAAACAACGTTAATAAATATGTTAATACTCTATAAAGTATTAAATATATATTATATAATAAACATTATAATAAAGTAATATTGCTCATTTTTAATTTCAAGCTCCATCTAATTATATAAATAAAAAAAAACATCTATATACATACACACTCGTACAATTTCTAATTATATAAAAAAATAGAGACATGCATGGATGGATACATTTTTGTTGTGGCATTCATTCGAGTAGTGATATTTATTAAGAAATGCCTCTATTAATTAGCAACATTTTTCAGGGCAAACACCACTAGTCTTTCCATAATGAAATCATTTAATGATAAAAAAAATACAAAGACTATTAAAAAAATAATGGAAAACCAATTTACAAGTTTTTTATTTTTATTTTTAATTTAATACATATATACCGTTTCGTCTGTCTTTATTAAACTATTTAAGTGACTAATGGTATTAATGAAATAAAATAAAATGATTTAATAAAAAAGAAAAAGGTACAAGCACTAAAGCAAAAAAAATTAAAAAAATAAAAGGGAAAGAAATATATAAGGGAAGAGACAGTATAAGGTACTTGTAGTGGCTAATTGTGCTTTGATCTTGTGTGTCTTCGATACGTATCTTGACGACATCATCAAGGACTCAGCACTCCTATCAATCTATCTATCTATCTATATATAAAATACAAGAGTGCTGACTCCTTAACGATGTCATCTTACTCATTTTTAATATATAAATAATATATTTAACTAATTTATTTAATTCATTTAATATATTTAAATAAGTTAATTAATTTTTATAATAATTATAATTAACTAATTTCTTTAATTTCTTTAATCTATCTTAAAAAATTAATTAACTCTTATATTAAAGAATGAAAAGAGTATAAGAGAGAGAGAGAATTTTTTAATTCTATAAATAAATCACATTATTAAATTTTTTTATATAAATATATAATTTTACCCTTAATTTATTAATACATATGTTAACTTTGTTCTCATAGGATATAATATATATTAAATATGAATTAAGTTAGAAAATTATTAAATTTTAATATAAAATTAATCAAATTTAAAGTTTTTTTTAAATTTAAATAAAATATACTGAAAGTAATTTATAAATAAAATAAGAGTAGTATGTGATACACATATAACTTTTCTAATTTTTGAAACTTCATATTGAATTCTCCCAAACTTTTGTGCATATGCACTTAACTCTCCTATAATTAGTTTTATTATGTTCCTTACTGACTGTTTGAAGTTTTTAGGGTTATAATTTGTATATAACTTAAAGTTGGAGGTGTTATATGCATATAAAAATAAAATTTAAGGGTATATAATTGATAATTAGAGGTTATCCGCATAAATTAAAAGTTCAGTGAATTTTATTATTAAATTTTAAATATTAAGAAGTCATTTAAAGATTAAGGAAGTTCTATATATATTTAATTTATGGGTTCATAGTAATTTTTTATGAAATTATGATCCGATCCTTTCCATGAAATTCTAGGAAATTTACTAACAACATGGATATAACCTGACATTAAAAAGCATATATAACATAAAATTTATGTTTTCAATTTAAATAATTAAAAATAGTGAGGTATTTTAGAAAAATTAATATATCTTTTTATATATATATATATAAATATAGCTATTGTTTTAATAAACATAAATTAGCTATTTATCTAACTTGAATATTTAGAGAGAGAGAAAATATTTTTGAGTACGAGATATGTAAGAGGGTATATTTTTTTATAATAAGATTACAAACTTTATTAGGAGTAGACTATGACAAATTTCCAAGAGAAGGATGTCTCTCAAAGGGAGACAAGGGGGAAAAAAATACTCCCATTGGAAAAGAATCTTTTAGGACATTAGAGAATATTTTAATAACTGATATTTTTTTTGTATATAAAATTTTTAGAATATTAATAGTTTATATATAAAAAATATATATATTAGATCTTTTTAAATAAGGAATTTTTATTATTATTTTTTAAATTAAAGTGTTATGTTATCTTAAGTCCTACTTCTCCAAAATGAATCATAGAAATAATTTATCTCTTGTTAATATAGAACATCTTTTGAAATAATCACAAGATAATAATGCAAATAATATAATATTTTTGCTTTGACTAGAAGATTAGAAAGAATATAATATCAATATTTTATAAAAGTTAATATAATTAAAAGAATGTGACAGGCTTAAAACGGCAATTTCTTGTTTTCCTAACGGGATGCCAAAAACCGAATATACTTTTTTTTAAGTTTTAAAATATTAGTTTGTAATGTTATGCTTTTTTCATTTGTAATAATAAGTGACGAACATTGTCTAACTTCAATTTTGTTTTTGGTAAGATTGACTTTGCAATTTTTCGGAAATTATAAATGAAGAGTAAAAAAAAAATATTACTATTATAAGGATATGCGAGGAAATAGCCATACCTTTTAATCTTTTTTCTACTTGTTTCAAGGTTGTGTCTCACATGCTTTCTTCATCTTACTCCTTGTTAATTGAGTTATTTATTTTAATTCAAAATATAAAAATTTAAATAATTTTATTTTTTAAATTTATAATTTTTTAAATTATCTCTATTTATTATATATATATTAAAAATATTTTTATCCATGAGGTTAGGGGTTAATAATTAAAGGAGTATTCTAAATAAACTAATTATGCATATTTATTATAAATAATTAATTTAACTAATTTTTATAATATTTATAAATTAAATTATCTATCTCTTATATATAAAAACTAAATAAAATATATTTTAATACTCCTATAATCCTTAATATATGACATAGAGAGATGATTTTAACTCTAAATATAATATTTTTTATATTTATTAATTTTTTTAAAATTATCTTTATTTATACTCTTTTAATAATAATAAAATAAATAAGAAAATAAATTAAAGAATATAACTTAAATATTTTAAAAAATATAATATATTAATTAATTTAATTATCTGGAGGTGGGGTAGTATTTTTGTAAATTTGGTAGAGGAAGTTGTAACTTTCAAAACCATTAATCAAAACCGAAATACAGTTAGAATTCGAAAGATGGAGAGATTAGTTTGGATACTCTCAAAAGCACTGTTTTAATTACTTTTACAAACAAAACTCATCAAAACCTATTTAGCTCGTAAAGCGCAAAATAATTCTCCACGCCAATCCAAACACCTTGGGAAAATATTCTTAAAATTGTGGTTTTGTTCCAAATTTAGAACATTTTGATGCTCTTTGGAAATAAAAAAAATAAAAAAGAAAGAAAGAAAGAAGTTATACCCTCAAGAGTCAAGATCTAACAACTTCAAAATATTTTGAAATGTAATGCCATTCGAATTTAAGAACTGACTGGGAACTTGAAAGCAAGCAGTTTTCCACGTAATCATATACAGGCTAAGGTACTAACATTATACATTCCTGTATCAAATCAAACTACAAGTGCAAGCAATATTTCATTGTGTACATCCATTTATGTTATTTACGTGTAAACATAGGCTTGCTTAGACCCATCAACATTTGAAACCCTGGCAAGCAATAAGCCACAATACTATAACAAGGATAAGGACTGCACCTCCCACCATGAGCTTCATTTTGAGATTCTGCAGCCACATCTTCCGCCTTAGATGCCTGCCTTGCCTCTGGAAGCTGTCAGCCTAAATTTGGCAGTAACAAACAAAATCACATCATCATTCATTCCTAGCAAATTTCGCCTCTGGTTCTATACAAATGAGCTAGTTAGACAGTCAATTTTGATTCTAAATAAAAAACTCCAATCTATTTTACCTTTCATATTTATTATTTTTTCCCAAATTAATTTACCAAACTTATTATATAGGGGTATTTTAGGAAGATCTAGTCACACTTTAATCTACCCAATTAGTTAAGTAGCTTTTACATTAAGGACAAGATAAGTTGGATATGGGACACTATAGGGCATAGATGCTACGAGACAATAGAATTTGAAGTATCTTTATGTAATTTAAGGATCCTGTCATGTCCAATACAAAGGTCTGATATGAGCGGGAATCTGATAAGACATTTCAAGTGTCACTCACTATCTTCGTTCTGTAATGTATGAACAAACGAGGAATAATAGATACCTGGAACTGTAAGTTTTCTGTTTTATCAACCAGAAGTTCAATCTTCTCGCCACGATCCAAAACCTGCAATCAGGTAACGCAAAGGCTGTTACTAGAGTGCCCAATATGAGCGATCGCTTCATGCCTTGCTTTAAAGAGCAACATAGGAGAGAATGATGCTCAAGTCAACAAAGACTCTAAAAGACATGAACATTTTTTATGATGTCAAGCTCGGCATCAAGAACTAACAACTTGAGTTGTATCCAGGCATGTGCAAACAAACATGTGTTTTAGTGTTTGTTGAAAAAGGAATGTGCGAATAATATCTTAACTGAAAAACAGAAGCCAAAACTAACTGTTTTCCTCATTTTCCTGGGTCTGAAAACATCTGACCATATTTTGGTGTACCTAGGAATTTAGTTTGTTATGATGAGGGAACTTCAAGGCAGGTCTAGCAGAGAAGCAGAGAACTTGTGATCACGCTTTGAGTTCACTTCACCATGAACAGCTATCAATATCATCATTTCTTATTTTCCCTCACAAAAATCTATAACGGATTGATAAAATGTCTCTTGCTATATCCTAATTATTTCATATTAATATGAATGATGAAAACATATTTCACTAACAAACACATCCTTAGGAAACAAGACCCTACTTGAGACAACCACGGTGGTCGGACTTTGTTTCAAAGCCATGCCTAAGAATGCACATTTCACAGTTCAGCTTTATATTGGAACCATGATCGTGCCTAAAACATTAGATATATTTCATCGTTCTTAAACGAAAATGAGAGTTCTTCCACTCTAGTAAACCATCCTCTGATTACTGCAAACATTAATTAAATCACACCAACATCAACATTAACAGCAGGCTAAGATGACCATAAGTAAGATAATGGTAGAGGACAACAGTCTCCATCCACAGACCCTAAGAAACATATTTTTCTCTCATCCCCGGACTCTTACACTAGTGAGTGAGCAACAAACTGAATACCTATCCCCTTCCCCAATGAATACTTAAATCCTCAAATATACAGCAACTTTTTGAGAGTTGAGACATGTCTATATAGCATTATTCAAATGCACAATCAACATAACTTGAAAGCCTCCCAAACCCTTAATTTTTTTCCAGGAACATACAGAATGGGTAAGCTTTGCATGTAACCATACATCATAAGTATTTTGATCATCCTTATAACAGACTAAGAAAAGTGTACCTTCTCAATATTGTCCATCATTATCCCTTTGACCTCAGTTATTTGAGCCTTTACTTTTGATAGTTTACTTATTTCCTCAGGATGGTTCACGCAATATTGCATGTGCTCCTTAAGCCTTGGCCTGCACAAAAGAATAAAAAAAAAAAGTTCAAAAAGCCAACCTGCTATGAAGAAAATCAACCACATATACATACCCAAATTCTCTGTCTAAATTGTATGCAATGCCAAATTTGTCTTCGAATAAGTCATCTTCATCAGCAAGTGGATCAGCATCACCATTCTTAATACTTGAACCATAAATCTGGTTGAAGTCATCCTTCACTCGTTCAAGAAATATGAAAGGCACACTCCTTCCAACTGATTCATCTGCAACCACAAGGAAAACTACATGGCAGAGAAACACTTCAGAAAATTACATGTAAACCAATCAACAACGACAATACATAACAATAATAGCTTAATAACAGTCAATACCAAACCCATTGTCTATGAGGAAGTTAAATGTATGCCCATCACATGAGAATGTGTACTTGCTGCTGTTGGAAGGTAGCTTCTGCAAGCATTGAACAGCAATCGTACTGAAATTTCCTGCATATGGCGTGTGCTCGGCTAACACAACAGTTCCTTTAGCAACAAAGCTATATATTAAACCACGCTGACTCATCTCCGAGAAGCTCCGCCAACCAAAGCCAGGCCCTGAATGGAACAATGCCAACAAAGACTTAATCTGTAAATCCATAATTTGATTAAAAAAATTATCACCAAAATATATTAAAAAACCATCAATTACCAGTCACTATCTTATAAATTGCAAATGAATAGTTCAGCACAAAGCAAAACCCACAACAAGTGCAACTTTGCAAGTGGAAAGTTTTAACTCAAAAACTGCTAACTGGACCATTTCTAATTGATTCAATCGGTTGGGATAGCAATTTGATTGCATAAAAATGTTGTCATGGTCCCGCATCTAAGTTATTGTAGTTCATGTATGGATATCAGTTAGAGGAACATAACTAGATGCTAAAGGCCACCTGGTTTGCCTGTGAGTACTAGTATTCGGTGGTTCTAACTTCTAAATTAAGAAAATAAAACCAAAGAAAGTCAACAAAATGAGAAAAATAGAGAGTTGGGAGTTGAAAGATACACAGAAAATCCCCTCTTCCCCCTCCCAACATTATCTACAGTGAACTGGTGAAAAAACAAAACAAAATTTCTGGATACAACAAAGACTTAATTAAAGCTTTAAATCCAAAATTCAATTTAAAAAAGGAAAAGAAAAGAAAGTTCATCCGAACAAATTTGGGAAAACGCTTCATACGATAGTCGCAATCTTAGTTGCTACGTATAAATCAAGCCGTAATTCAGGTCAGAGCCAAATAAAGGATAAGTAAAAGGGAAGAAACCAAAGCATAACTAACTTCAATTCAAAATAGAAAATGTAACTGCAACTTTTTGGAATGGCACAAACTACAGTGAAGTTGCAGAATAAACAACTCTAGCACTTAGTCCAGATGTTCAGCGCATCAATCTAAACATCGTGTTTACTCTTAGGTACTATATCAACTTGGGGATTCAGGGAAAGCAAAAGACCAAATTGAGAAACGATCAAGAACGGTTGCAAGAAAGCGAAGCTAATACGATCAGAAAATTTCCCAATCGGAGAAACTTGTATTGTTCGAGAGGAATCAATACATAAATTGAAACAAAGAGATGGAAGCGAGAGAGTTACCAGAAGAAATGAAAATTTGCGCGGTTTGCTTCCTTCCTTCCTTCCTGCGGTTATCAGAGGAGGGGTTGATCGGAGTGACTTCAATTTTATAGGTCTCAACTTTCAGTCGTCGTGGTCGAGGTGGGGTATGGTCCACGTGGAAGCGGCGTTCTGATAAAATAAGGTGCTATACCTAATATAAAATGAATTTTTGCCACTATTTCGTTTAAAAAATAATTTTAGGATTTAAGTTTTTAAAATCTTCCCCTTTACGTTTGGGGTGTATTTAGATTAGCTTTTAGAGAATAAATTTTAGGAATAATATGAAGAATAGATTTTGTGAAGAATAGATTTTGAAAAAAAAATAATTTTAAAAATTAGAGATGTTTGGATGATTAGTAATAGAATTACTTTTCTATAGACAATTACTAAAAAAGACATAAATTAATATGATAATTATATAAAAAATAAATTTTATTTTTAATTTTTTTATTGAAGTGATTAAAAAATAATACATATATATATATATATTTGAGTGAGGTAAAAATTTATAATATTTACCTAAATTTTAATTTAAAAATAAAATTTTATATTTAAAAAATAAACAGACATTCTTTTCTAAAAAAATAATATTTTATTTTTTAATTAATTTTTTTAAAATTATTCACAAGAAGATCAGACATGCTAGGCAATTTTTTAAAAGCTGTGAGTGCATTTTTGACTAAAAGCTACATAGGAATAGCTTTTTTGAAAACCGTGGTTTGAATTTTTAAACTATGGTTTGCAGTGCAAAATCGATTTTAAAAAAATATATATTATTTGATATTCAGGAAATGAAACTATAATTTTAAGGATAATCTATTCTTAAATACTATTGTCAAACACGCACGAAGAAAGAAAAGAAATTAAATCCATCTCAGGCTCTCTTTTTTATCATTAGGGAAATAAAAGAAATGGAATAAGAATATAATAATTGTATAATCTGTAAAATTTTCACTATAAACAACTGAGTTAGGCATATATATATATATATATATATATATTAAAAAATTAAATTTCTGTGGTTGTTTATTTAGTATTTTATTACGTGATAATTGTTTTGAATCAAGGACAAGTTGCCGTAATAGCCCCATTGGCTTTAGTCTTTACACGTTTTTTAAATTACTGTAATATTAATAATAAAATTAATTTAAATAATAGACAGTTCAGTATCGTTTAAATAATATTTTAAATTTAAAATTTTATGTATATAAAATATTTTTATTAAAAAATTCACCTATTATAGTCAGATACACGATACGGATCATAGATATAATTAAAATAAAATTCTAATAAATTAAATAGATAATTAATAAAAAAATATTATAATATTTTAATCCATGAGTTTCACACTTGCCAGTGGACGTAATCGATAGAAACGAAGTAACGTGAATGTAATCTATTTACATATGACACGTACATTTTGTACATTTTTCATTTTTGTACATGTTTAGTTTTATGTTGACGTGCATATAGTCAACCTGTCGAACTCGTACTTAGTTGTGTTATTCTCTACATTCTTAATGCATATTAAAAAAAATAATATATATATTGTGAAGCCAGTCTTGAGTTTAGTAATGACCGTATATATTTTTTTTATTACAATTAAATTTAAATTATTTGAGTCCCACGATTTACTAGGATTATAATATATTTTTAGATTAAAAAATTATTTATAGAACTACTTATAAATTATTTAATCATTAATTAATAGTTAGATTTAAATTCATAATTTTAAAAGTTATAAAATATTTTTTTATAAGTTGAACTAATCTTTATTGATAAGTTAAAATATTTGATATAATCAGATTTTGAGTTTAAATAGCGAAAGGGCTTATAAGACCAGCCCGTTACGTTGGAGATGGTCATATCTTTGCAAAAAAAAAAAACTGTCTTAAACGGGCCTACAAGACGCTATCTGAGCCTAAAGTAGGTTGCAAGTCCAGGCCCAATGTTTATGACAGGCTTTGGTTTTATGTCCAACAAATTAAGGGACATAGACTTATTTATCTATATTCAACTGACGAAAGGATAAGACATATGACTATTTAAAGTATATTTAATTTTTAAAGAGTATCAATTTATTGTGATTTTAGTCACAGCGCTTAGGAAGGTATCCTAGTTTACAGGTGTTTAAATTTACGTCTGAGGGTAATTGACAACTCGCCTTATTCAATATTAGTATTTCCTATGAAAAAGAAAAATTTTGCCCTACTCTTATATTGTAAGTAAGTCCAACCCCTTTTAAAAAATTGT
This sequence comes from Leucaena leucocephala, assembly GCA_037074615.1. Classification (NCBI taxonomy): domain Eukaryota; kingdom Viridiplantae; phylum Streptophyta; class Magnoliopsida; order Fabales; family Fabaceae; genus Leucaena; species Leucaena leucocephala. The sequence goes on along the minus strand of CM073520.1, from coordinate 34,838,961 downwards.
TGTACGAAACAAAATTAAGGGACCTAATACTCATTATTTAACTAAAAAGGTTTTTCCTAATGGGAAATGAGACATTTTTCCCTTGCTTTTGTTTTGAATTGAGGGGGAATCCCCGGATCAAACTCTGGAACTTAGTGTAATCACACTTTGACCAACACACATTTCAAAATTCTATTAATCATCCTTCCCCTTAAGATGTTATATAGCAAAAGTTAAAATATTTGCTGCAAATTATGAGCATTATATAATCAATGGTAACTAAGACGAACCAAAAATGTTAAAAGATAAATAAAGTTACCCTAACTATTAAAAAAATTAATGCTAACTATTGAAGGAAATAATATTGGCAGTTAATATTTTTAGCAGTGGAGACATTATTTCTTTTTAATACTTTCAGATAATATTAATTTAAAAAAAACTTTTTGATATCTATAGTTCCTACAAAAAAACTTCTAGAGTAAAATTGGATCATATCCTTTAAAATTTAACGTTAACATGTAAAAAGAAAAATTGAATATATATATATATAGAAATTCCATGCTAAGCTTTTAAAATTTGATATTACCATTAAAAAATATCATTTATTTTTTTAAAAAAAAATGTTAAAAAATCCCTGACTATAAAATTTGTAGTCTAAAAGTATCTAAGAACTAAGTTTTTAAAGCACATATAACATATATTTAATAAATACTTTTTATTATATATATAATTGATAATAAATTATAAATTGCTGAGAAATAATTAGACCTATTAAATATAAGTAGTACTTGAATCTTTAAATAAATTTTACGTATATTTTAGATAATAAATTTTATGAGACAGAATTTGCCACAATTTTCCCTTATATGTTTTCACATTTGGATCTAAAAGCAGGTGTAAGTCTCGAATCTAACAAAGCTCTTAATTTGACGCTTTCCTTGAGTTTTCATTTTTCTTAACTTAAAAGGTAAAAAAGAAAAAAGAAAAAAAAAAGACAAAAGAAAGAAAGAAGATGTCATTCCTCGAGTGGCATCTTGCACCAATGGTCGTGCTTCCCCACGGCAAAGTCCAAAACTCCGCAACCCCAATGGCAGACCACGAGCTTTTACTGATAGGATATAGGATAACGTGAGAACAATATTAAATTGTGCCTTCTATATTCATGCATTTCCACATATTTTAATATTTAAATATATCTTCACAATCAATTTATTTTTTTAATTATTCACTTAATTCTAGAATTTTACTTTAACTACATAAAAATTTAATCTGCGTAACATATTTAACTATAGTAAATAAATTTTTTAATAAAAATTTTCTACATATACTAATATTTAAACTCGAGATTTCTGCTTACTACTTACTAATATTTATTTCATTAATTTTCTCAGTAGATACTATAGAAAATAGTTTTTTTTTTTTCAATCTATCAATAGTAGAAGATCTATTATGGATCTGGTCAAGTATTGGCACCTAACTAAATCTTTATTTAATCTTAGTATCATTATCTCTGGTGGCAAAATAAAAAGTATCTTTATTTCAATATCTCTGGTGGCAAAGTCCAAAACTCAGCAACCCCAATGGCAGACCACGAGCTTTTACTGATAGGATAAAGGATAATGTGAGAACAATATTAAATTGTGCCTTCTATATTCATACATTTCCACCTATTTCAATATTTCAATATATCATCATAATCAATTTATTTTTTTAATTATCCACTTAATTCTAAAATTTTACTCTAACTACATCTAGATTTAATCTGCATAACGTATTTAACTATAATAAATGAGTTTCTTAACAAATTTTTTTTACATACACTAATACTTAAATTTAAAATTTCATTTAATAGATATCAAACTGCTTACTACCTAATAATATTTAATTCATTAATCTCCTCAATAGATACGATAAAAAATAAGTTTTTTTTTTAATCTATCAATTGTAGAAGATCTATTATGGATCTGGTCAAGTATCGGCACCTAACTAAATTTTTATTTAATCTTAGTATCATTATCTCTGGTGGCAAAATAAAAAATATCTTTATCTTTCCCTAAACACCTTATCTTTGCCCAAATAAATACCATGTGGTCAAAAGCTAAACCCTAGTATAAAATAAAGCATATTATACTTCCTTTTTCATCTTTTTATAAAATACAAATAATCAAATCACATATATAAAAAATAATTATAGACAATAAATATAATTTATTAGTGATTGAGAGAAAATAAATAAATGAAAAATGAATTAAATTCTCACCCAAATACCAAGTGAAACTCATAAAAAAAAAGATAGATTGTATTAAAACATTATATCTTATAAGAAGGGCATGGAGTAAAATTAAAACTTTTTTCGATATAAAATTTCCCAAGATCATATTTAAAAAAAAAATGAGATGAAAATGTTTTACTTGAAAATAAATTGAATTTCATTTGAAAAGGCAGGAAATATCAACAAATAAATGTACTCACGTGTGGTATTTTACAAGTCACATAAGGCATTATTATCTTTCATAATGTCCTAATACCAAGTGGTAATAATAGGAATTGTGTATAAGATACCATGGCATATATAATACTAAATTAATGCTTAGCATGGCCACCAAAGGTGAATACAAATTAATAATTAACGAACAAATTTAGAACTCAAATGGCCATTGGATTACAGATTACTTCTATAGAAATATTTTAATTCATATGGATCTTAATTAATCTTTTAAAATTATAATTAAATTTGGCTTTACCTGGGTAAAAAAATAATCACTCATGTGTACCAATGGCTCATTAATTATTATGGATTAATTAATGAATTATATTAATATTTTTTTAATTAAGTTTATTTCTTCCCAAAGAAAATACGCATTCACGTTCATTGATTCATTCCTTCCCTTTACGCTATCCTTCTCAACACAATTCACAACAAAACACAGAACAACACAATCCCTTCTCTCTCTCTCTGCTCTGCAGAATTATACAGAGGTTAAATCTAATTACTCAGTCGCTTTCTGTTAGTTTACTCTTTCATCCATATCTCTCTCTCTCTAGTCTCTACCGGCTTTCAATATTGCTATTTAAGCTTCAACCACCATTACTCTCCCTCTATCCCTTTCTCACGCTTTTTCTTCCCTAAGAAAACTCTTACCCACCTCTTAACTTCTGCTTCTTTACCGGGAAAATCTTAGCTCATTGCAATTTCATCCTCATTTGCTTTCCGTTTGTATTTTTTCCCCTGTGATGGGTAATTGTGTGCGTACGTCGGAGAAGTTAACGGCGGAGATTGTACCCCACGACGGAGCTCAGGCTGCTTACCCCACCGTCCGGTTATACGGCTCGCCCAAGAGCGTTCTCGCTGCCTACATTCGGTTCGCCCTCATCCACAAGGCCGTCTCTCTTGACTTCGTTCCCTCCACCGGAAGAAACACGTTGGCAGGGGAGTTCGCGCGTGCACAAGATTCCGATCCGGGGAGCCCGGTTACTCTGCAGGTGGGATCCGACACCATTTCAGGGACCCGAGAGACATTGCTTCGGTTCATCGACGCTCGGTTTCCGAATCCGCCGCTGACAAGGACGGCGGCGACTGTAGCGGCGGCGGGAGGTGGAGTAAGGGAAGAGGATGAAACGACACCGTTGATGGTGAGGGTAACGAGGCTGCAGCACAAAAGCATGCTGTGGCATTTGGAGAGGATGGTGAGGTGGGCCGAGGATCTGGCGACACGTGGAGGAAAGAAGGCCGCAGATCCGACGATGGGAAGCCCGAGGATGGAGGCGAAGAAGTTCGCCAAGAGCTACTCGCAGCTGCTCGATGTGATGCTTGAGCACGCTCAAATGGAGGAGAGAGTCCTCTTCCCCATCTTCGACATGGCTGATCGAGGTTAGGAGCATGACTCTTACTGTGTGTATTACCACATTCTATAGAAACATTTACATTTGTTCTTAAAAAATTAACCTGATAAGCAATTTTAATCTGTATTATAATATGATTTTTGAACTCGAGACGTTTAAGATTAAGATTAAATTTCAGTAATAATCAGATTTGAGGGCATGTGGAGGTTGAATCCGATCACGTGAATTTCTCTGAACCGGTTATATTTACCGACTACTTTATTTCGGAAAAGTTCTTTTATGAGATGTCATAGTCAATGAACTCTCTCAGGGAAGTGCACACATGAGTTTTCTTTGTTTAATTATGATGTTGATTTGACAATGAAAAGGATAGTAGCATTGGATGGGTGAAATAGGAGCGTTGTTACTTGTTAGTACCCCTGAATAATCATAGTTAATTACTGTGCACATGAGTGTTGTTTACTTACTTATGATGATTAAGTTGACAATGAAAAGGATAGTATTAGATGAGTGGTTTGATAGAAGTCATTGAACTAGGGGCGTGATTAGTACACCTGAATAATCGTAGTTAAATATTGTGGATGTTGGAAATCATTAGGAATTATGTTCATGTATTTCCCATATAGTTTATTATTTATATTGTAGCATACTCAATAATTACACAAAAGTCAAATAATCTTATATTGAAGACTTGAAGTTATTTATTATCAGATAACTGAATGATTTAAGTAATTAAGAATAAAATACCTGTAACGAATTTAGTCATTATTGGATGGATTTGGATCTGTTTGGTATTTTTAAGTATATGATATCATGTGATCACTGTTATTAGTTTTGTAGAGGGGTTTCAACGCGATTTTTCTTAATCTTATCTTCGAATCTGTGAAGTGAAGTGGGAAATATTTCTTAATGTTCAACTTGTCTGCTACGAGATGCTCAATAATGCAATTGTTTTTTGAGTTTTTTAGTTTATGATTAACAAGGAGAAAATAGGAAATAAATAAAATGGTATTTCTATTTTGAAGTCTTTACTTACATTTTATATCTGAAAAGGAAAAAAAAAAAGAGATGAAGTGTGCTTGCTTGCTTTTGAATCAATGCTTAGTGAACGGAATGTGAAATGAACTTATATGCACAGCGCTATCAAAAGCTGCAAAGGAGGAACATGCTAGGGACCTACCACTCATGAATGGCATCAAAGAAGTTATAAAATCTGTTGGGGTTTTAGACTGTGGAAGCGCTGGCTACCGAGAAGCTCTCTCTAATCTCTCTTCTAGGTTGAAATTGTTGCAGGTAAATCATTATCAAAATTTGGTTAAGAATAATGTATCATATCATATGAACTGTGAGTTTATCAGCTGATTGGTGATTTGTTTATTATACACAGGGGCAATCCAAGCAACACTTCAGAGAAGAGGAAGTTGAATTGCTTCCATTAATGGAGGCAGTGGAGATGAGCAGAGAGGAGGAAGAGATTGCAGTGGAGCACTGTTTTGAGGTGATGCAAGCAACACACAATCGTTTATTCAAATTCTTTCTGGAAGGGCTGCAGCCCCATGATGCTATGAAGTACCTGGACTTGATCAGAAGTTGCAGAAACAGAGAAAGAATAGAATCCATGATTCAGATGATTGTTCAGTGAGAGTGGTGATGAGTTCATTCAGATATGATATATCTTGTTTAATGACACAAGATGAACTTGCAACCCCACTTTGTGTATAGAAAAAGTTGAAAGGGAAAAAATGTTAGGGATGAGTTAATATTGGAGTTTATTTACTTATTTTTGTGAAAAGATGGGATTGAGAATTTGTGGTGTGCTGGTTGATAAACAGAGCACATGTATAGGCAATGATGGTGACCTCTATGTTGTGGAGTAATGCATGTTCTTGTGAATCTGTCAACCTGGCCTTCATAGGAAGAAAGAAGGGCACTTATTCTTCTTTCTTTTTTCCCTTTTTGGATAAGGTTGTCACATGAATAGGTTCCCCATATTCCACCTATGTGTACCCTTATCTTTTGTTCCTTCAAAAACAAGGCTTCAGATTGTAATGCTCTGTGTTTTGCTTTGGTAAACTAAAGGAATATTACATTATGAAGAAGAACTATAATTCTGAGACATTCACAAGATTTTTGCAGGGAGTTTAGGTGAGCCCATTAATTGCATTCGTGAGCATAATTACTGCCTTGCTTGTTTCAGGCTATAACCTTCCCACTACGGCAGTTCCTTACATCCAGCTTCCTTTATATCTCCATCGTCACCCTCTTTCTCCTTTAAGCCTTTCACTTTTCTACTAATAACTTTTCTTTATTTTAAAATAATAATTTTATGTATATTATTATAGGATTAAATTCCCTCCAAATCTTTGTACTTTTTTTAACAAGTTTATAAGGGCTTACAAGTTACTCATTTTGTGCTATTTATAGGGTAAAAAAATAATTTTTTTTATATAAATGTAACTTTTTACCTGTTATTTATTATTATATTAATTTTATTAATATATATTAAATGAGGATAAAATTAAAATTTTATAGTATAATTAATGGGGTATAAAGTTTTTTTTATCTGTGTAAAATATATTAAAAATAATTTATAAATAAAATTATATAAGTAATCTTTTAAGTTGTTAATACCATATCAACAAAGTTAATATTGTTAAGTTTACATTTAAAATTTTATAAAATTATACAGAGTAATATTTTATATTATATAAAATTTAGGGATAAAAAATAATAAAAAAATATAAAAATCAAAATAAAAACTTGCTAAAACCTTTACAGGGATTTAAGGTTGGGTTAATCCTATAATATATGTTAGGAATATAAAGTCATAAATTGGAATTAGTGGCTTAAATCATGAACTGAATTTATTTTCCCCTAAAAACCATCCAATCCACAGGCATCTAACTTTATCGTAATTAAGAAACATTGGGAATCAAACTTCGTCAAATTTTGATTTTTATAACTAAAAAAGTTTGGGTCAAGAGTTGACCAAAATGGAGAGAAACTATGAAACTTCCTTGTGTACTTTGATAAAATCAATTTACTAAAAAATGCGTCCCAACTTGTGAAATCCAAATTCAATATTAAATATTATTCTCAAAGTAGAGGACCTAATGATTAAAATGTTGAAATTATAACGTATAATTAATTAATTAATTAATTTTAAAAAAATACAAATAAACATAGCAAACGTGTAGGGCACTATATAGTAAATGATTTAAGTTGTGAATGATTGTGTCCACAACACCTCACAATCATAATTTAATAATGCTGGGTCTAATGTGATAACTTGTTATTCACACATCACATTCACAACATCGCTATTATTTCACCATTACTTCACTTACTACCATTGTAACCCCTCACCCACCTCTCTTCAACCTTCTTATTAATCCTTAATTTGTTTTTCCTTTTCTTTTTTCTCTTTTTCATATTAAATTTGATTGTTACATTTTATATCTCTCGGTAATTACATCTTAACTACTAAACCTAATTAACTCAAGTTACATTCCACCTTAACCCTTTCCTTGTTTACCATGAAAACCAAGTTCATTTTTCTTTTCTTTTTCTTATTCCTTTTTAACCTGAAAAATTCACTAAAAAATCACAAAAATTATGATTTTTTAACATAATTTTGGGACAAATTGCATTTCCATTTATAAGTCTTTAGACCGTGCAATGCTATCTTGGTGTAAAAGCAAAACATACTCTCCCTCTCTCTTATCATAAATATAAATGTTTAGTAACTAATTTTTAAAAATTAAAAAAAATAGTTATTTCTAAAAAAATGTGGTGATTTTTTAAAATACCCATTGTAATAATTTGCATTGAGAAATACTCATTTGATAGAACCTCCATAAATATGTAAAATTAATAGGGAGAATTAAGGGAAAATTAAAATTTTAAAAAATAAAATGAATTAAGCTCTTATACTTATCATTAAAGAAAATTCATCTACTCGCTTTTATGCTTTATATGAATCTTTTGAGTGAGGAACACTGGTTAGAACTGAACAAAAATCTCAATACACACTTGTTTTATATGTTGAAAAGCCTTGTTCCAGCAAATATGTAGAAAACTATAGTAAACTGTCTTCTAACAAATATGTGGGATTAAAATGAGCAGTGGGGGTGGTTCTCACAAATTTGATGTTGAATACTCAATTTTTATGTTGTTGGGGGTTTGAATGAACAGTCAATTTTATGGGAAAAGGAAGGAAGATGGTGTCGGAAGAAGAGGAAGAGGGCATGTGGTGAAAAAGTTATGGGGATGGAGGAAATGTTACAAAACTGAAAGGAAGAATCCAAGGAATGCACCAAGTCCAAGTCCAACAGAAGACAACAGAATGGAAATGATGAATTAAGCCTAAGGAGTGACGATGTGTGGACACCAATCTCCAACAAAATAGGCCCACTCCATCCATCCGTCTTATGTTTGACCAAAATTCGCCCAACGTTGTAATAAAAAAAAACATTCACCCAACAGATCTCTTCATCCAACTCAATCCATTAATTAAGGTATTGATTAATCTTAATCACAACATTTAAAAAAATATTTTAATTTTTATATATTTAAATTTATATTAAAAATAATAGATAATTTATCTTATTTAATATTAATATTATTTAAAAAAAAAAAAGAAAACTTTATCTTACTTCTAGATTATAGGTTATCTCAATTTTTTTTAAAAAAATCTTAGTAAAAAAAAGTATTGGTTCATGGCTCATATTCACACCATAGTTCCGCTCCAACCCAATAAATTTTTTCAGGTTTATAACAATTTTTTTTAGATGTACCTATTGTATTTATTTCTAGAATCAGTAAGTAATTCTCTCAACCACATACTTCTTAAAATGGTTTTAATGTTAATCATAAAACCTTCTCCATATATATTATTAGTAATCATACATCTGACTAAATACTTAAAAAACCTAACAAAATGCCAATTCAATAATTAAATACTTTCACCAACTACCAAAGGTTGAGTATAATAAAATTGGCTAATTTATCATTGTATAATGAATTAAGATTTGAATCCCTACTAGAAAAGAATGCTCATATTTTAATGCCTTAAATAAGATTAATTCTCTTAGAAAAATGCCTATGGTTTCTATCAACTATTGAATTCAGCAAAAAGGGTTAATTTATCCTAATATAACAAAATAAGATTTAAATATTTATTAAAAAAATTATCTATATTTAATATTTGATAATACTTTAAATACTATAAATATATAAATAGAAGGATAATATTCACGTATATAACTTTTTATATTTTGAAAATCATGTAATTATATTGGCCATTTATATCTCATTGTTATATTTAATATTTTTATTTTTTGTTTTAAATAAATATACATATATATATATCTATATATATTTGCAAATTTTGTTTTTAAAAAAATGAATTACCGTCTTTCCACCTACCGTTCTTATTTGAAGCATAAGGAAAATTATATTCAAATGTCAAATTAAAAAAATTATTACTCATCCTACTTATTTATATATAAATTTTGAGATATAAATAGAATAAAAATAATTAATTTATTTGTTCCTTACCTTTGTAATCCGTCAAGGAATTGATAACAAGTAACTTGTGCTGCGTAGGGGAGAGACTGGACTCGCAGGTCATACCTTATGGCGGGAAACTAAAAAGCTCGAGCGTATCTTCAGCCGCCGAATACCCACCGGAAGCAACTCGCAATGGGCTCTGAAGCGATCCTTCTCCCAAAATGGGCATCACAGCCTTGCATCATGGGAATCGACGAAGCTGGCCGAGGACCCGTTTTAGGTTCTTTTTCAAACTTTCTGTTTTTCCCCCTGATTAAGGTTGATTTTTTCTCTCACTACAATTCAGCCTTTTGAGCTTGGGTTTTTTATTTTCTTAAAAAAAATCTGAATTTCATAATGGATTCTTGTTTTATCATTTCGGGAAAAAAAATTCAGGACCCATGGTGTATGGATGCTTGTACTGTGCTCGCTCCTATCAGAATACCCTCGCAACTTTGAGTTTTGCTGGTAAGTTCAGCCTTAACCCTGTTGTTCACTTTCTGATGACCATGTGATGCTGGTGATAGTTGTATGGGAATAATGGCGATAGAGCTGAAGTTGAAAGCTTTAATATATGATAATAATAATTTTTGTAAGACTTGCTGAAATGTGGCAATCCGCTATCCCAATTATTGTAACGGTTAATATCTCACTTTCCTTGTAAAAATCAATTGAATGCTTATGTAGCACTGGTGGGAAATTCTTAAATTGTTTTCCTCCAAAGGTCAATTGAATGAAATTTGTAATAAGATGCAATTTTTGTTGGGATGATAATAGATTGTTGATATGGTCTTGTAATAAATCCGCTGTTGCCTTTATTTTCACTGGGCTTCAAGTGTTATCATTTGCCACTTTTCTGGTGCAGATTCAAAGACACTAAAAGAAGAGAAGAGGGAAGAATTGTTTGATAATCTAAAGGGAAATGAATCAATTGGATGGGCAGTTGATGTCTTAGACCCTAGGGAACTCTCAGCTAAAATGTTGAAGAGGTAAATCGAATGTAACTTAGTGCGTCGTTGGTTCTACAACGATTTTCTTTTCTTAAGGTCTTTTCTTGTCATGATTTTAACAGGAACAAGATAAACCTGAATGAGATATCACATCAATCTGCAATGGGCTTGATTGATAGGGTACTGAAGATGGGAGTTCTTCTGACTGAGGTAAAATTTTGTTCAACTTAAGTCAATATCAAATACAAGTTAAATGAACTACGTCTTTCAAGGAAACATTAATCAATTTTAGTTTCTTTTAATTGTATGTAGCAGAGCTGACAGACTGTTGAAAACTTGGTTGATGTTGTTCTTCCATTTTCTCCTATTTCTTTGTATTCTGATCTTATTATTCATCTTTCTATGCAATTTTCCCATCACTAGCTTCTTTCCCCCTTGCCAATCATACTTTATAAGGCCCTGTTATTTGCAATCCTGCTGTCTGTGTCCCTAATTCTCCTCCTCTTAAAATTTCTTTGGGAATTCCTTACAGAACTCATAATTACGGTAGCCACATCAATATCTCTCTCATTTTTGGGAATTCCTTACAGAACTCATAATTACGGTAGCCACATCAATATCTCTCTCATTTATCTTTTTATAGAAATTGTGTTGTTTGGAAAACAGTTTAGATGGTAAAAGCATTTACGTTCATCTTTAAAAAACATTTGATTGCAACTCAAAATTCAAATCTTTCACAATCACTTATTAATTAAGACTGAATTATATGATTATGAAACGTTGAAGCAGAAATAACTTTCTCTATTGAGTAATTTTTGCATGCATTCTTCTTTACAAAGTTCTTTTCAGGGACATCTTTGAGCACATTTTGAGGATAATTTGGTTGCAGAAGCATGCAGTTATCACTGTTATGTTTTTTGGGGTGTCATATTGATGCAGATATACCACAAATACAAAAATAAAAGGGTAAGAAAAATTTTATTTATGCTTTTCAGGTCTATGTAGATACTGTGGGTGATCCAGGAAAATATGAAATTATGCTATCAAAAAATTTTCCATCTATTAAATTTGTGGTTGCAAAGAAGGCTGATAGTCTCTATCCTGTTGTGAGTGGTGCTAGCATAGTTGCAAAGGTACCAATCTCCCTTTTTATTATTACCTATGGTGCAAAATCTGGTAGCTCACAAGCAATGGCTTTATAATTTTCACTATTTAGGTCACTAGAGACCGAGCTTTGCGGGAATGGGTGCTTGATGAGACTGCTGCAAACATGCACAGAAACTTTGGTTCTGGATATCCTGGAGGTGAGAAGGAAATGAGTCCATCTCAAGCTATGTCCTCCTTGTCTTGATGAATTTCTGTTCTTTATTTATCGCAAAAAGATTATTTTGCTTATGAAAGCCCTGGGTTATATTTTCATTTGCACAGACCCCCAAACCAAATCCTGGTTGGAACAGCACAAACATTCTGTCTTTGGATTCCCAACATTGGTCAGATTCAGCTGGGGAACCTGCACTACATATTTTAAAGATATTGTGGAAGTCTTATGGTCAGTCAGAAATCTAAATCTTTTTCAGAAATCTTTATAGCATGTGACACATGAATTTGTTGCCCTTTGTATTTGTTAATACATTCATTATATTATTATGTTTGCATATTACCTCTAATTATGTAAATATCTTACTATCCAAGCTGCAATCTAGATCACATATAAGGTGGGAAACAAAGTAGCAATGAACGGAATATTTTGGGGCTTCAAGATTCTATTGCATTCTCAAATTCAAACTGACTCCTATTCGTATAATTTGCTTTTGTCGTTAAGTTCTTGCACCAGGACATTATATGCTTATGAATTTTAAGAACATTTATGGGTTTCATGAGTTGGTTTCTAATTAATAAGTGCAATCTTTCATTCTCTCTTGAGTAACCACCCTCCCTCTCTGATTGTTTTTTTTTTGGTAAATAAAAGAAGCAGAAGCTGGACTTGAATCTTGATGGGGTTATTTCCTTTAGATCCCTCTGAGTATGTTGAAGGATGAAATTCCACTCATTTACATGGCCATTTGTTCATGTTAAATGATAAATCTCATTCCTTTTTTTCATTCATCTCGTATCTTCTGAGTTAAAAGCTTTACGTGGGAATTGTTTATGCTAGTCTTTGCTCATTCACACCTGTAATTATCTTATAGGGAATCTGATAAAGTGGATGAAGAAGGGGAAGGTGGAAGCAACAGTGGGAAGCGGCAATTGAAATTAAGAAACGTAGGTTTCAGCACACCAAAGAGAAAAAGTGAAGAAATAGAATCAAGTGGCAAAGGTCGCAGCAGGTTTTTCCAGGCTCGGAAGCTTGAAATTGTTACTGATTTCTGATTCAAAGTTTGACATATCTACATTCCTCTGTAACATTTTTGAAATTTCTTAGTTCAGTAATATGCTCAGAAACTTTCTGCGCAACAGACACTTTGTAAATCATTGGATTCATCCTCGTTAGATTTTCTATTAATCTCATGTAATTTGTGAGCTGATTAAGCAACTTAGCTTATTTATTAAGTTATTTAGTCAATATTCAGAGGCTTCCTTGTAACCTCCTTTCTTTATTTTTTATAAAATAAGAAGTCAATTTATTCTATGAAGGCAAAACCATACACAAATTGGACCTCCATACATCAGAAGGGGGAACCATTTAGTAATTTCTCTCAATTACTGTTTCGTTTCATAATACACAATTGAAATGAATCACATTATTCATTAGTTTATAATATTTTATAAATTGTACGCACATTTTGGTAAGTGGAATTTTTGGCCATTTTTTTCTTCCTATTGAAGCTGTACTTTTCAAAGGCTATTCATGACTCCTCCTTATAATTTATTTAATTAATTTAATTAGATTAAAGAAATTAATTTAGTTAATATAAATTATTTTTTAAAAATATTTTAATCATCTTCTTTAATTCAATCATTTTTTTAATTGAGAGAGTATTAAATAGGGATAATTTAAAAATAAAATTAATAAATATAAAAAATAAACTTTAAACTTAAAATTAATAATTAAGTCATATATTAAGAATATGAAGAGTATAAAGTTTGGTAATTCTTGTATTCTAAAGAAAATCCTAAAACAGATACATTTTGTTTAGTGTCAATGAAGTTGTTTAAGTAAACGTTCATGCGAACAATGTACATATTCATATTCCCCGTGCTAAAATTGTATTTTATTCTAGAGAATGAGGATTGATAAGAATCCAGAAGATTAGTGGGTTACAACATTTCTGATATTGTGTGAAAAATAACAAACTCTGGAACTGTACAGAGCCATTCTCTTCTAAGATTTCAAGGCATTTTATTTTACACGGCCTTTTATTCCAAAATATATTATGTAAATAAATCCCAAACTAAGACACGCCACATCAAAGTATATTGACCCAGTAAAACATTTCGGAGCACAAAAAAAAAAAAAACTCTGAAGAACCAAAAAGCTTTGGGAAACCAAATAACTTTTGCATACCATGAAAGAAAAGAAAGACTGACTTTCTATGTGAACAAACATAACTGTACAAGAGTAAAGACCCCCATGATCATGATAATCAAAGTAGGAAATTCGAGTGTTTTAAGGTTGGAGGTGGCAGCTCCACGGTGGTTCTGACGGTGGTTGGCAGAACCAGCTGCATAAACAGGGATGACTGCTGCACCACCTCCTTGATTTTCACCATTGTGGGGTGCTTTGCCACCACTTGCACCTCCATGACTAATTCCTCCTCCTTCTATCTTCCTTCCTCCATAAACATGTCTGTCTTCTTCTACCTTGCTTTTCTGCATCAATTCTGTACACAAGGTAAACACTTCAATTTTATATGTACTCTTTTCTGTTTGCTTCATGTGCTCCAGAAAGAAACTAGCATGATAAAATTACTATACAGTCTCATATAACTAATCTGAGTTGTCTATATACTATAATCTATTATTATTTCTTGCACCGAATCTATCATAACTTATTGAGACTTTTTAGTTATTAATTGCTTATGTTAGACCGGACAATAATTTTCTCCTAAAAAGTAAACTCTACAACTTTAGATTTACTCTTTTCTGTTTGCTTCATTTGCTTCAGAAAGAAACTAGAAGACTTTTGTAACAAAAGATACAAAAATTGCAGAAGAAATTGCTGTTTGATACTCCCTTGTCCTAAATATAGGAACTAGATAAAAAATTTATTTTAATTCTAAATATAAGATTTCAAATTATTTGATCTCCTAAATTTATTATTTCTTTCTCAAAATATCTCTATTGATTGTATATATAAAAAAATGGATCTTAGTAGTTCTAATATACATGATTGTTGAGGGTATTTTAATATACATGATTGATGAGGGTATTTTAAGATAGGAGTGAGTACGATTCATGAAGTGAAATGTGGACTTGCTGTAGTAGGATGCAAAAAAGACAATACTGAAGGTGGGAATACATATTATTGGGGTATTAGGGTTCTCTCAAGAGAACAACTTTCTCAAGAAAAGGAATGCACATGAGCATCAATTGCAGAAACTTATAGTTTGAATGTTGTTCTGTTTCCTTAGAATCTAAAGTGTATGAAACTTTGATTGATGGGCGACAAGAAAGGACAATGATATATCGCACAAATTCAAAGTCACTCGACAAGATTCCTCCTTGATACCTTAAAACAGGATTTCTTCTAACGATGAACAACTCTAAGGAATTTGTAACTAGTTACCCGTCTTCTTGATATTATTCCAGATGGGTTAGGTTCAGATGAAAAGCAAAGAGCCAACCAATGTTCGGAAAGAACAAATATGTATGAAGATGGAAAAGAGTCGGGCATGAAAATTTTAAAAATATATCTCTTCATTAAGTAAACAACAGAATTCCCAGTCATCTTCCTGAAGGATCTCTTAGTAAGAAATCACTTTCTGCAGATATAAGTATGCTTGATAAGAACAGTACCTGAATGCAAGCTCTTCTGAACTGGAGACGGAGACACAGAATGAAGAAGATGCATGAACAAGATAAGAGAAAGTCCCAATTCTCTGATACCCATTTGGCTATTTTTTTTCAGAGATTCATACAGATACAGAGATGATCTGGGGCACCTCAATGATCTTTCGTTTACTTGAAAGTTTGAGTCTTAACGACAGTCTCCCACTGAGAAATAGATAATAAATGGGGGGCAATGCAGTTTAAATATGATTTTTTTGGGGTAGAATCTTTGCAATAGCACAGCCTAATTTAATCAATAGATTTGATCAATTATAAATAGAAATATTGATATATGACAAAAATAAAAAATCATAGATTGTAATTATTTGAGCCTTATCTTGAGTGAAAAAAGTAGCTTTATGAAACGAGGGCATTGTTTTTTTTTTGGGTACAAAAACGAGATCATTGTGATTACTAATGAGTTAGTGGTGCGTTTATATTGGAATCTTTTGGAAAATGGGTTTGTCTGACTGCCAGTAGTTGGAAGCTGAAGCCACCTATTTCTATGAGCCAAAAGAATTCAGTTATATTAAAATTATATAATTAAATCATAGTGTGCGTATGTGTGTACCTATACATATAGTATATGTTAATTATATGATTTATGTGATCACTTTTAAAATAATTGTGGGTATTAGTTTAGTGCTTCAGATGGAAAACTATTGTCCCTCGTGAGTTTACCCTCTTAATTTTCTTATTTCATTTTAAATTAAAGATAAAAAAAATCAATTCATTCTTCTTCTAACTCTAATCTCTAATGTCTTTAGCCAATCATATTATTTTTAAAAATTAGACTTAATATGTTAGCATTAGAGAATGTGTTGCCAACATTTAAAATTTTAATACAAGATTTTTTTTCTTTTTTAGAATTTTTAGGTCACCTAGTATCTAACATATTTTTTAGATCATATTATTAAGTATCTTATTAAAAGTTTTATGATTGTGATACTTATCCCCAAAGTTTTTTTTAAAATGTAAAATTTGAATACAATTCATCCACTTTATAATCTAATTAGTCTATCACTAAATCAAGTAACCTTCAGTATCAACCTAAGTTTTTTTGTAAACATCATTAGGATTAGAAAACTAAAAAAGCACTTTATTAAATTAATAAACAAAAATGAAATTTTATAGAAAATTAAAGGGAGTAGAGATGAATTTTTCTCCCTTTTTTTCTTTAATTTTATAAAAAAAAGAATCCAGCATCTACTTTCAATTGCTTTATCTAGTTTTATATATTATAAATTGCTTTTTTTTAAAAAAAATAAAGTGTAGTGACTGAAAATATTATTATAGAAAATATTTATGCATAGAGACGAATCATGGGGGGGACAAGTTGGACGCCCCCGTCCCCATAATAAGGAGGCGTAGAAAAAATCATGGGTCCCCGAAAAAACAAATTATATGATTATTTACAATTAAAGTGCACTCGAATGATGCTTTTCCATCTCCATTCATATTTTTGATATTACATCTACGGACTGTGGTGAGAGGACGGTGATGGAAAATGATCTTGACTGTGATTTGTCATATTTAGTGTTGAAGAGAATAGGTAAGGGGCATGTTTGTCAAAAAAATATATTTGCCTTCTTGTACTTGTGATAAAGGAAAATTAATCATTTAATACCTATAATTTTAATTTAATTAAAAATTAGTTCTTAAGATTTAACTTTTCAACTTAATTTTTTAAGTTTTAGTCATTTAATAAATTAATTTTTACAATTTTAAAAGATATCTAGGTTTTAAAAGTATTAATCCAGTCAAAATGAATGAACTAATGAATTAACTAGATAAATTTTAATGGGCGATGCAAATTGTATGAACTGAATAATTATTTATTCTAGTTGAAAATAACCTTTCTAAATAAAAAAAATCATTATTTATTGTCTTCCAAATACACCAAGGCCACTTGTTTGGGGAGATGATGGATTTCATGAGCTGCAATATTGCCATTCCCTATGGAAACACCATTCCCATTAATATGGAAATGACCCTTCCAAAAATGGAAAGAAAGAAGTCTCCACTCTAGAATTGGGAGTAGATCTCAGAAATGCCCTTAGTCCCCCTAATCCTCTGCTTTGGTTGCCATGTCCACTTTCATTTTATTCCACTAATTTATTTCCATTTCATTCCTTGCTTATAATAAAGCAACCACTAACCAAATATCATCAAGCAAGATCTGAGTTATTTTCTCTCTCCTCTCTCTTTACATCATAATCAAACATGACATGACAAAAAAGAAAAAGTATCCCAAAAAGAGACTCTTAAAGAAACAATGTTTCGTTTGTACAAATGATAGTGATTTTTCAAAGAGTGCCATAGAATTTTGACAAGTCATCTACCAGCTGCAAAAATGATAGTGGATTAAGTACAAGACATTTTTTATCATACCAATGATTCCTTTTCTTATCAACAATGTTTTGGTAGAAAAGGGAAATTTTGGATCCTTAAAATAATTTAAAGTTAAGTAGAGAGAACAAAAAATTAGGGGGAATGTTAAGAATGAAGGAAGAGGAACAAGATAATGAATCACAATAACAAACCCTCAAGGATGAACCAATCCCAAACTCTTAGGATTACACCAGGTAAAGACTTATGTTAACCTCCCTCTTTAGTGAGGACTCAACCACCTTCACACCTAAATCACATGTTAAGGCCCCTATATATAGAGACCATGAGTGATTAATCAACTAATTATGATCTTAACCAACAAAGATAAGATTTAAACTGACTAATGACATTTCAATATCTCCAACAGGGAAAACAGATAGAACCTCCTAAATCAATATGAAGCTTTACCTTCATATTTTGTGAAAATGAAGATGGGATACTCTAATTTCCAAATTTTGAGGTACGCCTTTCTTTAGGTCAAAAAAAAATAAAAATCGAAGGTATACCTTGGAAGAAGGAAAAACTATTGTATATTGGGCTTGCATTATAAAGTAGGCTTTCTCAAATTCTATACTTTATTAGTGGAACCTAATTTCCATCGATTATAGTTAATTTATTAAATATTATCTCATGAAAACTCTCATGTACCTTTCATTTGTCATTACATCAATTATATTTAATTTATTAAATATTATATGGCATGTTTCTTTCACAAAGTGGATTATTTCCACCGCATAATAAAGGATTAATCAATGGGGCAGATATGCGACAGCATTCACTTTTTCATGGATCTTGTAAGAAGAAACATAAAATAAAGTAAAAATCTATATAAGCCTTGTAAAATGAGACTGCTCAAATATATTAAATATTCACACACATACGCACCATTACTCTATCTCTTCTCCACTATTGATTTCTGACCATAAAAAGGATGAACTTCATTAAAAAGGGGGCAACCACAATCAAATAACAACTAAACACTATATATAGCAAAGTGATAAGTTAACAGAATTTCAAACATGGAACAGATTTTCTACTAAGCATTGATCTACTGCTTTTCTGGGAACAAAAACACAATTCAATCCTCATAAATACTTGAAACATATACTACTTAGATGCTAAAAGGAGAGGTTTAGCTTGAAAGCTGCAACTCCTTACCATTTTAGCCTTTTCTCCAGCATCTGTCAATGTCTCTACAGAAACAGACTTCTGAATTCCCCATTGGCTAGTTGGCATAATTTATTATACGATTGAGTGTCTGCAAAGAAGGGAACATCAAAATCAATATATATAGCCCATAGGCAATGATATGAGTTGGATGTATCAATCATCATCAGTAATAATTTCAACAAGACTATGATTATTGATAACAAAATATTGGGCAATTCTCTGGAGCCAACAAGCGTTCTATCTCAAGAAACCATTAAATCGATCTGATCCACCAAAAATAATCAAGTCAACAGAATGACAAAAAAACTGTGCCAACCGTAAATACCGTGTTCACATGTTTGTGTCTATTCATAGATGATCTGATCTACATATATATTGATGATAAGATCAGATTTATATATTTTGAAGTCTGAATTTATTTAAGAATTTCTCATTTTATGTCAAAAGATTGAGCTTTTTCACCAATAAATGCGTCTTGAGATTATCGCTCTAATTTTTTTTAATCAGATTATAATCTCAAAATGCATTTAGTATAAAAAGTCTACTCCACAGAGTTGCTCGAATATCTTTTAAGAGATTTCTTTGCTTTAGATAACTAGTGTTAGTATAATGGTAATTGTTAGTATTGAGGATAGAACTAGGTATAAAGAACTAAGAACACCGGACTGACTTGCTAAGATATATTATCAAGGACTTGTACGTGCATAGATGAGTTCAATCAGATTTAGTTCTCATGATTTCTCTGAGTTATTGACAATTTAAAACTCATTATGAAAAATAAAAATTTATAACTAAGGAGATAAAAAGTCAATATGCTTTGTAGTGCTTCATACCGAATGTGTTGCCAAAGTCAGTCCATATCTCAGCATTAATCAATTGGTTACTCTCTGCAATACCAATCACCTCAACATAATTCATAGCAGGAACCAGTGGCAACCCTTTCACAGTTAGCTGATTGCCATCTGTGGAATTTCCAATGGCAACACCACCGTCAGATTGATGAACTTGAACAACGGCTCGAACTTTCTTCCCTATGAAATTGGGAAGCAACTCTGCATTTACAAATGCTGCAGGATTTGAAGTGTCCATGGCCTGAAATCAGGAAGCAATCGAAGTGAAAAGAAGCAGGAAAAGTCTAATGTCCTTGATGCAGTACTTCTATGGAGACAGGGAAATCTTTTTGCACCATGAAGTGCATCTCGTGATTCTTACTCTAATGCTTTAATTAAGAAGATGAAAAATCCCAAAATACGTCTAAATATAGTTAAACAATAACACTTGAGATGGAGCTCTCCACAAGTTGTCAAATGGAACGTTGAATATATCATGAAAACATGCCAAAATATAAAAGTACGGGTAAATGGTTTTGTTGTTATTTGAGATGATGCTTTGATGTTGTTTTGCTGTTTTTCCTTGTGTTGGCTAGAAATATGGAGCAATATGTCGATGTGATTCAAAAATCTGCTCCAACCCATTTCAGATGATATTGAACGTTTAAAAAATAATTAAAAAAAAGGCAGTCAAACAAAGATAGATCATAGAACGAATAATCTCGAGTCATAGATGAATTTCCACAAACAGAATAAGTGCACAAACGGAAAGAAAGAATTCCCAATTCATCGGACCCATCTCACATGAAAATAGGGCGAAAAAAAAAACAAAACACAGCACAAAGATAGCATCTTGGAATCAAAAGACTTATGTCAACCCAAACTCATAATTCGATATTAAAGCCCGTCTCGTTTCAAAGGACCAGGACCAAAAACCGAAACAGAACCTGTTTTTTTTTTGTGAACGAATCAAATCAGAACTTTACAAACAATTAACAATGCAAACAATCAAAAGCAAACATCTTTGAAGGGAAGATGGATTGCTGAGAAGATTAACATTGGGAATTGAAATCACAAAAACATTTGTTAAACCCAACCTGACAGCAAAGTTGCAAAAGTATTCAGAGAAAGAGAAGAGATTTTCGAAGGAAAAGGGAAGATGAAGCTTCTTAACTGTGGCTGATGTAAAAACAGGGAACCCTATCGCGTTCTTTCTCGTGGCCTCCTTGCCGGTGTTCTGTGAAGAATGAAGAAAGTAAAGGCGGGAACATACTCAATGACTCTCTTTTCTGGCGGGAACTAATTTTGGGAATTGTTATGTATTTTTTCTGAGAAAATTGAAATGAAAATTGGACAATATAAAACCAAAACTCAATAAAATTTTCAGCAAATGATTGTATTATTATCGAATTTTATCAAAAGAAATTTTTGCAAAGTACAAGGATGAGCAAAATATTTTGAATTTGACTTGGGGGGGGGGGGAATTTTTAAGTTCTATATATAATCACAACCCAATTTAAATAAAATCATTTGTCATGGTATAAAAATAAAATCTTAAATTTTAACTTCTACCTATATTATAATACGTGCTTTTCGTCTATATTAAAGTGATGAACTATTATTTTATTCATAACTTAAATACCATATAATTTGTTGGAATTTTTAATTTTTGTATTGATTGATTGTAATACCTTCCTTACAAAATATTAAAAAATAATTAAATTCAAAACGTGTAAAATAATTTCTTATCACTAGGGGTGTACATGGGTAGGATTGGGCATGACAGCCCTCTGCCTGGTGCCTTACCCAAAAAATATATGGGTTGCATTTTACAGTCCGATGCCCGGCCCTACCTGGTAAAAGCCTTAACTATTTTAGACTGGGCATAGGCGGGTTAGGCATGCCTAAGTCGTGATGCCCTGCTCATATTGTGAAAAAAATCTGCAATTATGAACTTATAAAATAATATTATATTCATATGTCTTCAAGAATTAAATAATATACATAATTTAATAAGAATAAAATAACAAAAATATAATAATTAAAATTTTAAATCCATGGCATATAAAAAAAGTACTAGAGTCTAAATAGTTTACAATTATAACTTTACATCAATCTCCTCAAAATTGATAAAGATGAAGCATCTGAAAAAAATATATGACAGTTATCATAATTTAAAAAAAAATAAAGAAAGAAATCAATTTAGTTATAAATTTTAAAGGATACAATTATTTACTTGGCTATTCATATTTGTAAAATTATCTTTTAATCACCAGTATCCATCATATTTATTCTATGTGAAATACTATAATTTATATATTTTGATATATCAAAAAATAATTAACTGGACAGGGCCAAATGGGCAGGGCAGGAACCCCTACCCAATACCCGTCCCGACCCAAATATTGGCCTTGTATAAAATTGCTCATTTTACATTAGGCCACTTTTTATCGGGTTGGATAGGGCATATTTTGTGTGGGCTTGGGCAGGCTCTAGGCTTCTTGCACATCTCTCTACTTATCACTATATGATCCTACAGCTAAATAAGGGTTTATTTTAATTTTAAATATAGAACTCTAATATATTTTTTTCTATATTTATAATTTTTCTCTCAAAATATCCCTATATGATTACATATAGATTAAGGAATTTATATTAAAAGATAGTTCTAATGCATATGATAATAAAGAGTATTTTAAAAAAAATAATATACAATCATTATAAATAATTAACTTAATAAATTTATTTAATTTATCTAAATTGGTTAAGCAGAACTTATATTAAGTACTAAAGGGTGTAGTTATTATTTTAAAAATTTTAATCTTTATAATTTAATGGCATACCATTAAATAACTAATAATCAATTATCAATTATTTTTATTACTACATCTAGTCCTTAATATAAAATCTACTTAATTAATTTGGGTAAATTAAAAAAGTTAGTTATTTTTAATTATTGTGTATTAATTTTTTTAAAATACCCTATTTAATTATATATATTTAAATTACATTTAATAAAAGTCCTCTTAATATATATAATCATATAAAAATATATGAGAAAAAAATATAATTTTGAAAAATAAAATATATTAATATTTTATATTTAAGATTAAAATAAAATTATTACCTAATTTTTATATATAGGAACAGAGAGGGAGTATAAAATTACCACAACTTGGTACGAATGAAGCACGTCCCCTCAATGTTCTGTTTTTTTTTTTTTTTTGGGATTCAAATGTCACCTTAAATTTATACTAAAGTAATCGTCAAGTATTTAACTTGGGCTCAAGTATGTCTAGACAAAACATAAAGTATACATGATAATATTGTGAGTACTTTTAATGGTACAATACTTGGAATGTTTAAATGGGGACCACATCATCCAGCTCTAATAATGACCTTAATATGAAATAATTAAAATGATATCGTCGAACTACTTGTTCATTCAATAAATAGGCCATAACAATAAAAAGAAATACCATTGATCACAACTTCTATTGATATGGACGAAGTTATAGCCCCAACATATTCTGGGATCAATCTCAAGATCATTACAAAATCATTAAGAAACTAGTACAAGCATCAGAACAGTCACACCATTCCTTACCAGACTGACACATAATCAAGCTCAAGTAAAGACTAACAAGACCATAAATTTGATTAGCAGAGCTCACTCTCCTTGTGGGTGTGAATCACACAATCAGAGGTGGGATATGAAACACAGGTCAGAATATAACCCTGCTCCATCTGCTTCTCATCCAGAAAGGATTGATCTGATTGGTCCACGGATCCTGTAACCACTTGGCCGGCACAAGTAGAGCAGGCGCCAGCTCTGCAAGAGTAAGGTAGCTCCAAACCTGCATTTTCAGCTGAGTCCAGAATGTAAGAGTCATCAGGAGCTTCAAACTCATTCTCAGTGCCATCAGGTCCAATCAGTTTCACTTTATACACAGCCATGGCAGAAACTCTGAAGGATTCAGATTTCAGCCCAAATAGGTTAGAAGCATTCTTCACAGAGCTTAAGGATGACCCACTCTTAAATAGAGAACAAGGTCTCCTTGCTGGTGTCGTTCTGGACAAGGAAGCTGCAGGAAGTCTCACATTGGACACGTTCACAACTGACATCTTGTACCTGAATCCATATCAATTTAGACAATTTGTCTTTGTTGGATGAAAATGAACCAATAAATTACTTAGTTACAGTTGATAGAATCGAGGAGGTTAGTTAATCCGTTATTCAGAAGTGTGGCCCTGTCTGTCATATCATCAAGTTGGACCTGCCAATGAACCATACTAATGTTTCTGAACTTATTAAATGCAATATCAACAACCAAGCAATGACAACTACCCTTCTTCATACTATAACATCAATGTCTTGTTATAACATAATAGTCCACACACCATTGCAAATAGTTCAGTATCTTTGATAGTTAAACTTGTTAATAACTCAAAATTCTAAACATTTCACATGGTAGTCCCTTCCAGAATATGACAAGAAAAGCTCGAATTAATTATTAACTAATACTCCTCCGAGCACTACAAACTAGACCGGAGGAGTATTATCCAAGACTCTTAACAACGAAAGGATCCTTCTAGTCTCGTAGTGTCATTTCCCCAATACCGCCACCTACAGATATTTGTTAAACAATTATCGCCACCAAGTCAACATCTAAATCATGATCCTGACTTCTGTAGGCAAAATCTGTAGAATAACAAAAGTTATAGTTCAAGTCGCGTCTGAGGACACTGTCCTTAAGAGATATTTCGCGACTCCTCATCAAATTTAGAAGCGGATCTCTCCAGGATTAAGCGAACTCTTCCTGTAAAAATATAGGGCAACATAACTGGTGGAAGATAAAGTAATCTCAGAAGATTGGTGTATCATTCTCTCTTTGTCTATATGTTTCTTTGTATTTTTCTATATATTCATGTACTTCTTCTTCATTAAGAAGCCCTTTTATAGACTGTGGAAGGTCACGAGACATGTATTTTAGACATATGTCCCTTAGATTCAAGAGTTATGTTAGAAAGACTCTTCTTTCTTCAACATACCCTTTCACAACGAAGAGTTATGTCAGAAAGACATGTCTTTCTTTGACACACCCTTTCACAATATTTAAAATATTTCCAACAATCCCCCACATGTGTCAAAGAAACACCATTAACTCAGTTACACAAAGGGACATAATCATTGTATCCAGTGGTCCTTTGGACTATGAACCAGACCTAGACTGATAATACTTAGTACACAGAGATGCTAGTGGTCCTATGGACTATGAACCAGCATTTCTTGGGTGTACACCAGAGGTACTAACAGCCAGATTATACCCCCACATTTCCACTGTTTACCTCGCGGTTTTGCGCTTTAGGCAGCCATGCGCGTGTCCTGTTTTTAACGAATGCTCTAGAGATTTTGCCAAGATCTCATAGGAGCGGCTCACACCCCTCATTCGTATAGGTGATTTCTTTAAGTGTATCTTGCACATAATACACCATCCCTTGGGATTTGAAATTCGTTAAAAACAGGACACGCGCATGGCTGCCTAAAGCGCAAAACCGCGAGGTAAACAGTGGAAATGTGGGGGTATAATCTGGCTGTTAGTACCTCTGGTATACACCCAAGAAATGCTGGTTCATAGTCCATAGGACCACTAGCATCTCTGTGTACCAAGTATTATCAGTCTAGGTCTGGTTCATAATCCAAAGGACCACTGGATACAATGATTATGTCCCTTTGTGTAACTGAGTTAATGGTGTTTCTTTGACACATGTGGGGGATTGTTGGAAATATCTCTTAAGATTGTAGGCAAAATCTGTAGAATAACAAAAGTTATAGTTCGAGTCGCGTCCGAGGACACTGTCCTTAAGAGATATTTCGCGACTCCTCATCAAATTTAGAAGCGGATCTCTCCAGGATTAAGCGAACTCTTCCTGTAAAAATACAGGGCAACATAACTGGTGGAAGATAAAGTAATCTCAGAAGATTGGTGTATCATTCTCTCTTTGTCTATATGTTTCTTTGTATTTTTCTATATATTCATGTACTTCTTCTTCATTAAGAAGCCCTTTTATAGACTGTGGAAGGTCACGAGACATGTATTTTAGACATATGTCCCTTAGATTCAAGAGTTATGTTAGAAAGACTCTTCTTTCTTCAACATACCCTTTCACAACGAAGAGTTATGTCATAAAAACATGTCTTTCTTTGACACACCCTTTCACAATATTTAAAATATTTCCAACAACTTCGCCACTGTTCAAGAAGGCAGTTCTCCAGAAGTTTGAAAGAGTGAGAAACACAACAAATATTTGCAACCAAATCAAATTTATGAATTCAGAGAAATTACTTCTCTATCGATCATCAAAACGTTTATGAGTAGAGAATCTAGATCACAACTAAACATGCCACGATTTTCGCACCCCTTGGTGTCGCAACAGCAGCAAGTTGAGGAAGTAGGAATCGATCAGAAACTCAAGACAACAGCAAAATTGTCCATAACATCATCAATACTCAACAATCCACAGAGAACCAGGCGATACACAATAACAAAAGCCAAAATCGTTGCTAATAAGAAAAAAAAAAAAGCATCACGAGAAATACCCCCAAGTATATATTTGAGCTTCAATTACAAAAATAAACAAAATTGCGGAAGGAATAAATCAAGAGCAGAGAGGAACATAAGAAATCAGCTGCGGAAACAGGAGAAGAGAAGGGAGAGGAAAGCTCACCGTCGGAAAAGGCTAGGAAGGAGAGATTGATAGAGGAAGGTGGTGGAAGTTTGTGGGAAGTGTTGAAATAGGCACACGTACTCCACGCAACGCACGCACCGTATTTATATATATAAGGGAAGGAAGTTGGGCTTACATGAGAAAGTGACTTTTGGATCGTCAGGGGGACGGCTTTGCCTTGCTCCCTTGTAAATTGACTTCTCATGAATTTGCTGTATATTTTGACCAAGGGACTTCTCCGTCAATATTTTTCAACTTATTATTATGGATATTGATTTTTTTAAAAAAAAATAGGTAAAAAAAATCTCCTTACAAAATTTATTATTTAAGGAAGCAGATTAAGTTGCGCACAACTACTTAAAAATATAGTTGCTCCTCAATCTAATCTTTAAATAGATTTTATATACTTTTTGACAATAAATGTTTCTTTTTATATATTAAAAAAATTTAGATAGATTTAGTATCGATCCCCCATTAAGATTAGGGCATAACCCCAAGATTCAGAGAATATTTAGAAAAAACTTACAAAATTACTTATTAAAAGAACCCTGACAACAATAGTAAAAATTGAACTCATATCTTTATAAGATACAAACTTATTCCTTATCATTTATGGTATAATAAATCTTATAATGAGAAATATTTGAACAATTTGTTTCAGCAAAGTCGATGTGTTTAGTTCGTGTAAAGCAAATATTTTAATAAATTTGTTTTAATTTATCCATTCAATTTTTTTTTTAAAAAAAATCTCGTTACTTACCAAGAGGTTTAACAAGAAATCTCATACAATAATTGCCAATGCGATAATCGCTACATGAATATGATATTAATATTTAATATATGTAAAAATAATGCCATATTATTTATTGATTATGAATATTACTTTTTTTTTCTCACTCGATTCGCTGGAACTTTGCCCTTGAAACTTTATCCGACTACATCTTGATCCGACCCACGTCGCGCACCTAACTATGGTAGGTAAATTTCCCAACAGAGATTTACTACATACGCCAAGGCTCAAACTTAAAACCTCGTTTAAACAATATTGAGTCGTTTACCATTCAGACTAACCCCCTGTTAATTGATTATGAATATTTCGATTTGCTTATGGGATTTTCACATTACAAATTTGAGATAATTCCCACATATTATTCTCTATGAATATAGCCTGTGACACAAATTTCAATTTCTCCTGATAAAAATTGAAAATACACATTTGATTAATTTTCAGAAGTTTAAGAATCAATATAAAACAAAAGAATAAAATAATCTAGAGGAACAAAAAATAAAAGCATAATTTAGAATAAGTTAACTAAAATCTAAAATGAGGTTCTTCTGAAAAGGCTTCACGGCAATATCTTCTTGGAATTCTAAACTTATACTACATACTAGAAACAAGATCAAGTTCCTCAGCCCCAAGAATACAACAGTTGCAGTATATTGACCAGAGCTCACGAAACAAAAGCTCAAAAGGAAATAAGGAGAACACATGGTTTTCAGTTGTCTTCATGAACACTACAATTTTAAAGGCCATTAATCTGTGATTGACTGAAGGAACTCATACCCATCCCTCCTTTCTTCTTTGGCGCCGATAACCGGTGCTTTGACCATTCTTCGAGCGCCTTCCGATGGAGAGCATTCATCCGGATGTAAGGCCGTTTTTGTTTGATCAACTTTTCGGCATTTTTCCAATCTTCTGCAATACCTAGTGCCACTAACAGTGCACACATAACGGCAACACTTCTTCCATGACCTGTAAGACAGGAGAAACATTTTCACTGGTTATAACCCTCACTATCATCTGACTAGAAGATAGCAGCGTAAGATCACAAGGTTTACAACTGAATTTTATTTTGACCTAAGAATTCAACTAATCAATCTAAAAAATGTTTTTTACGCCCACATCAAGGAATGAATTGCAATAAAAACTTCTTTACAATGTATTCATTATAGTAAAACAATTTTTCCATGCAAAACTAATGTGACTGCATAGGACTATGCAGAGGTAAGGAGATATGGGAGCTACCTTTCAATGGCTCTACATGTACTGTGACAACAAAGAGGAAAGGGAAATTTCTCAAAATTCAAGATCAATTAAATATATTCATAATCAAGAATAAGTGAATCAACAACTACTGACTCGAGGCATATTTGGAGAAAAGATCACACGGCTTTATTCAAGTCCCTGATTGAGGGGCACCCAAATAAGATGGGAATGCTCCTCCAGAAACTAAAAGCTAACTTACTTATAGATATCTATAGGACTAGATCTAGATCGGGACTTAGTATCTCACACTACCTTGGTCTCTATCAATTGGCTATCCTTAAAGAGTCCAAATCCCCACGGCTATGTTCTACAATACTTCACTTGACTTTCTCATGGGTTAGAACCCACCGCAGGTAGCTTAATTTAGAACCACTGACCCCTAGCTGTGATATCAATCAATGAACGCTCAAAGTGGCTTTGTTGGAAGTAATTGGGTTAATTACTCAAAAGCCAAATAATGGCCAACATTCACACCTGTAGCATATTGTGGTTAACTTCAATAAAAATTTGTTTTGGGAGGGGGGATGAAGATTGTAAAGAAAGAGTCAGGTCATATTGTAACCTTGCTATAAATTAATAAATCAACCTGTTCCATTATCATGATAAAATCTGTGAAAACAAAGTAGAAATATTGCTGGCAGAAAAAAGCATGTGAGCAGAGAGACGAGAGAGAGAGCACTGAGAGAAACTGGTAAGCTGTATGCAAGCCTTGCCCTCTAAAACAAATATTCCTATAAAAGGCCTGAGAAACAGAAATTTAAAAACAAAAATAACGGGAAGGGGGAAGAACGAGAGAAACCAAGACTACAAGATTTCAACTCATAAGAGCTTAGCTAATCTGACAGACAATCACCAAAAGAACCTACCAACAGGACTCTAAAATGAGGCCAAAGTAATTTTATCCCAATCATTCGAAAAAACATAGTGGGTGTGTAGTGAAGCATACGAGCTACGATAGAGCGAAGAGCATAGCAATGGTTAAGCACCATATCCAAATTCAAGGCAGGTCCAAGCACCGTCTCAAGAGGGGGAGGGGGGGGGGGAAAGGAATACAGGAGGAAATAACAAACAAGCTGAACCATAACATACAGGCAAGCATATTTATGAAGAATTACGAATATGCTAGAACAGAAATGAATACAATCATGTGTTATTGTGTTGTGAAGATAAAGAAATGCAGTTTTCCTGTCTTTGATTTGTCTTTCTCTCTTTTTGGCCAAAATGCAGTTTGCCCATCTGATGAAGCATAAACTAATAGCCAATTTTTACTTTTGCTGAGCAATTTTAAATTCTCATTCATTAACATAAAATAGCCTGACTTAGTACAGAACAAGTTACAAGGAGAGTCAGTTAAGTCATGGCAACAGAAGACAAGTCTGTTAACAGAAAACTGTCACTTTTCAATGTTGAAAGTCACAATGTAAAATAAAACTATATAGATAAGATATCATGTTATCATGTAACTGACGAACCTAAAGGTTTGCTGCAAAAAAAAGAGGTGCTTGCAGGTTTTTGAGATTGGGTTATGATTTGGCAACAGCCCTAAGTTCAGAACCAGCAACCTTTTTATGGGAGACATCAATAGTGAAGTCCATATAATAATTCTTTGCTTAATCTATACCATATGTTAAGAAAAGAACCAGCGAAGATTTGATTAACTATGAAGAGGTGCAAAATTAAGCAGATTAGTGTATGCCTCAATGATAGAACCATAAATGACAAACTAATACAAGGAGGAAAACAACCAGATCCGTTGAAAGTCATATGTATCAGTAAATCACGATATGCAGATGACTACTGCCTGACACACTACTGCGGTTGATAAAATATCACCAGTTCTCATGCCCTTGTGCAAGTAAAACACATATAGACGTAAGTTACAGAACATATACTACTAAAAAAAGTCCAAGATGCTTTGCTATTAAACTTCAACAGCTTACCATATGCACAGTGGATGAAAATGGGCCTTTTGAGCTCTCTCTTACGAACAGCCCACCTAACAGCGGTTTCCATTTCAGCAGGTTGAGGAGCCCTGGTGTCCCAAGTTGGAATGCACATATACGCCAAACCTGAGAATTCTGACATTCTAGGCAGTTCACAGGTGCAATCAATAATGGCTGGATCTCCTGGTGGCAATTTCTCACGTGAACAAGGCCACCCACCAACATAAAGTCCCTCAGAAATTTCACTGTAAGGTGCTTCCCGGCTTCTCATTCTCCTCAATGTTGAGAAAAGTCGAACAAAGTACAAATATGGGCTGAACATGATTAATGCCCAAATGGGGAAGCTCCCATCTGTGTTCTTCCCCAAAAGCATTGGAAGATTGATTGATGGGTGAGAAGCAATCGATAGCAAAAATGATACCAAAGAGGCATAGAGGAAAGGAATAGTCAACAGCATGAAACCTAGGCTTCTAAGGTATACAAAACTCAAAAATAGTAGAGTAGCTTTCAACCCTATGAGAACAGAGATACCCACACCCATTTTCTTTAGAATCTCAAAACAACAAGAATGAAGAAAACAAAAGATTCAGAATTTATTAGATTCACAAGCTTCTAGGGACGAAAAGGGCTCCCAAAAAGAAATGAAAAACTGAGAAGATAAACACGCTTAAGAAAGAAAGTTCGCAGATAGTTGACCAAATCCGTATCAGACAATCAGTAATTATTGCAGGAACTGATGCTCAAGATCAAGAGAGAACCAAAGCTGTATGTTTGGGCGAGAGAGGGAGGGAGGGAGGATGTTGCTTCTCGCTAACTTCCAGGTGGGAGACTTTCCTCTCTCTGTCGCTTTACAGAATTTCCCTGTTGTAATGTACCCTTAATTAAATAAAAATAATAGATTAAATTGAAAATAAAATTATAAGAAATTAATTATTTTTAAACTTATCAATATATTTTTTATATACTCCTCTTAATATTAATTAATTTTAAAATAGCAATTAAAAAACCATTTACATAATATTTTGGATTGAATTGCATGGAAAATTAAAAAATATGAAGAAATTTAAAAGTGATTAGTTAAGAACTTTCGCGTATGTTATTCAGGGTAATAAAAGTTAAGTAGTTGTATAGGCATGTTTGAATAGATTTTTAAAAATAGACTTATAAAAAAAATAAATTTTTAGATAATTTTTTAAAAAAAAATTAGAGAAGAGTTTATGAAAAAAAATAATTTTGAATAAATAAGTGTTTGGATTGTTATTAATAAAATAATTTTATGATTGGTAAATTATTAAAAAGGATATAAGATAAAAAATATTAATTAAATTAGATATTACTGTTTATTTACTGTTTGTATCACTATTAATTGTATGATTTTACTGTTTATCTCAATGTTCACTTTCTTACGCTGTTCATCGCACTGTACACTCCTTCTTTTCTCAGCTTCCATCGTAGCTTCTAGCACCATCGACTTCTTTCTTCCATCAGTGATAAGGTTGAAGACCAAATGCTAACTAGTAGCTCACACATCGACAGAGATGGCATAGAGATGACAACAGTGAGCTTTAGCGGCGACGGCAATGGCGTGCTGGCTATAAGAGAGAAGAGATAGTGGCAAAAAATAAGGGTAAAATAGTAATTAAGTACTCTATAAACTCTTTTACTATTTCATAAGTTAATCTCACAAACTTATCTAAAACATTAGTTTTAAACGATAATTTGGTCTAATAGCCCGTTTAAACAAATATGTCTGTTTGTTTTAAAATTTTTCCAAACTTAAATTTTATTTAAAAGAACTTATAAAACCACAGTTTTCCTCGGTTACAAACATGTATATAGAGTTATTCAAATTTCAACTTTTATATGTGTAGAGTTCTAATTTAGAAGGATTTTATTTCCACGGTATGTTTAGCTTTCCAGCCTTATAATTTTGAATCTTATTTTATAAAAAAATTATTGAAAGCCTTTAATTAATAATTTCAATACTCGTTGAGATTCATCCATATGAAGCTTGCATCTTCTCAGCTTCTCATAGATGTTCGTCCTTTTGCTTTGAATCTCCAAAACTTGAGCTTGAATCATCTTGTTAGCTTTCAATCTTTTGTATTTGGATTTGGACTGTATGGTGAATGTTTAGATAATAATACTAAATGTAGCGTAACAAAGTCACTCATATACAATTTACTTGTGCCATTTGTAGCTGGTTCGGTTCATTGAATTTAAGAAAATGTAATGAAATATAATGTAATAATGATTACATGAATCTATTTAATAAATTATTAAAAAAGAGATGATACATAGAAATAAAAACGCTTAAATTTAAATTGTTTCGTGAATGTTTAGATAATAACGCTAAAAGTAGTGCAACAAAGTTGCTTAGACACAGTTTATTTTTTTCATAACCTTCTTAATTGAACAATATATTGGAAATATAGTTAGTTCTAGGTAACATTGAGGGCATTTACTTGTTCAATGGTTATTCACTTGAACACTATATTGGAAAGACATTCATGTAAAATTTTAAAGGATAAAAAAAAAGAAAAACTTATATAATTTTAAAAACTCAATATGCGTGTGTAATGTTATCTTCTTGCTTAAAAATCTAATTCATTTTTTTTTGAATAATTATAACAACAAGATATTTTACATAATTTATTATAATATTCAACTAGACTCATTTTACCAAAATAAACACACGGTTGATTATTGATGGCTACATAACTCAATTGATTTTACTTCTTTAAAACATGGTATAGAGTATTTTTTGTATGTCATGTTTTTCAAGTTATAATTCCTAAAAGACCCCACTTAAAATGGCAATCATCATATAAAAATATACTCCTACTATCTTTAATATAAGACATAATTAGAGAGTTTATCTTAATTATAAAATAAAAATCAAAGATAACAATAAATCAAACGGTCTTTAATTAGAATAAACTGATATTATAAATATGGGGAGAAATATGAGCACAGCTCAAGATCTAGATTTCCACTCACAAGTTAATCTTCAAGGAAAATCAATGGAAGTTTGTGTTCCATAGAATCCAAATAGCAGAAAGACATGTACGGACCTTGAGTTCATTGATGATCGAGTACAGTAACAGTTTACATTGACTTATTATTATTATTATTATTATTTTACATCTATATTTTAAAAGTGGCTCACCAATCTTTTCTCAGTAGCTGTCAATATCTGTCTCTGGCCTCCGCAGGTAGTAACGCAAACAGTTCACCAAAACCTGCAAATCCAAGCACGAGATTTTGGATTCCAAATATGAGCCATTCTGGTTCCATAATAAGAATGGTAATGTTTGATAAGTGAACAACTTGATTTTTAATTACTTGAAATTGGATTTCTATTCAAAGAAAACTTGAGAATTAGATACTCTATCCGGAGTTAATTGATGGGTTTGTTTTGATCTTAAATATAAAATATCATCTACCGTGTCTCTCAAATTGATAACATTTTCTCCAAATTATTCATATCGATTGCACTTATTAATGAGGTTTCTATCAATAGATAATTTTCAATGTAAATGACTAAAGAAGTATCTTAGAAAAACCAATTCATATCTTTAACAGTAATTAACTTGACTAATTTTTTAATCTCTACAAATTAGTTATATAACTCTAATAATTAGGACTGGATGGAGTATATGAAAAAAATCAGTATTCACATTTTATTTAGGACATACAGCAGGTAAATAGGTCTTCAAGTTCCTAAAAAGTTTAAATTCCACGTACTGCCCCACTTAATGCCCCATTTGGTAGAGAAAAATGAAAGGGCCATCATGCCTTTAGCTTCTTTTATTTTATTATTCTTTTAAATAAAGACACGAAGACTATTTTACCTCATCAGAATCAATTTGTCCTTTCATACTTTTCTATTATGTACATCAAAACGAGCCCTAAAAATTCAATAGACGATTAATTCCTACATTAGTTCTCTAGAAGCACCTAAGTGAAAAATCTACAGCCCAAGAAAATGTAAGGGAATTGGCTGAGTCTCCACTTAGAATGAATCCTAAACGTACCTGAGCCATTGAACTATTTAATGCTGCACCTCCATAGCTAACATGGAACTTATCCTTAGCAACCAAACCCTGAAAGATGAAAGATGAAGTTGATTATCTCAGAAAAAAAGGAGAGAGACAAGGAAGACAGGATGAAGTAATACTTCTGTATCAATCACTGCCGATTCAACATCAATGTTTATATCTGCAATGACACTGATAATTTCACCTAGCAACCCCGCTCTGTCTGCTGTCTCAATGTATAGCAAGCTGGTAAAAATTGAATACAAAATGCATTAAATTATATCAAGCACATATTATGATAGCACTCCCAAATATTATTGATTGAGAGAGAGAGAGAGAGAGATCAGAGAAATTCTGACGCACTCACAGCAATGCCCCATTTAGTAGATAGGAAGGGAAGGAATTCCCTATACTTCATAGCAATATCTATTCTACCTTTGTAATTACTATGTGACAACTTTTGTCCTCTTTTTATTTTTTAAAAAATAAGGATACGATCATTTTGTGACTTTTTGCAATTCCATTTTCATGACATTCCCCTATGTTCTATAAACAAAAGGGGCCATAAGAGATAGGGTGCTCAGTAAAAGTAGAAACATCCAACGCCAACAACACAAGAAAACGGCAGTAAAGCAGATAGCAGAGTAACCTAATTAAAGCTAAGCAAATGAAAAGGACAGAACATTTGTTGCTTCATTCTACACAAATCGATCCCCTTTCTTCAACTATAGGTCTCTTGGATGGGCCTATCGTTGTAAAATAAATTTCTAATTTTCAGTTCACAAAACACTTCAAACCAGAAAGTGCCAAATGAACTGTAGTGGTGTAAAATCATAAGCCACAGACCTCCTCTTGGGTCCATCTTCCTCAACATGTATATGAGTTGCAATATCAACATCGATCTACATAAAACAACAAAGGGAAGTTATTGTTTGTGAGAATTGGTGACAGACATGCACAAATGAACCAAATACTCCTCTGATCCTTAATATAAGACATATTTAATTAATTTAATTAGAATAAGAAAGTTAAGTTAGTTAATATATCATTTTTTTTATAAAGTACCCTAATCATCTTCCTTAATTCACTTCCTCCCTCTCTTACTTGATTCTTATTGAGAGTATCAATAGGGGTGCTTTGGAAAAAATTGATAAATATGATAAATAAGTCCTATGTTTAGAACTAAGATCAACTCTCTAATTAGATCCTATATTAAGGACCAGAGGAGTATGACATAAGAAAGTGTTTACAGAAAGCTGAACTACTGTATCTAAAGCATAAAAAGAAATTATCAAACATTTGCTCTCCAATGGTTATAGAAAAAAAGGGTCTTAGGTATCCTTCCAAAGCAGCAATCTCTCTAAAAGCAATTATGAAGGATGGCTAAAGTGGAAAGGTACAACTCACCTTCTTTTCTGGAGGTTTAATTCCAAACACCTCACCCATAGCTAAATATGCGCTGCACTCCTATAAAAAGTAGAGTACTTATAAGGGAAAAGCATTTGAAAATTGTAAATAATGAGAATAGCTCATATACATATCCCAGATAAAAACCCTAGATATAAACATCTTTCAAGTATACTTACAGGATGATACTTCAACAAATTGCCAATAATGGTAAGCCGAATGCTCTCAAGCATATCAGGATCTTCAACTTTGCGTCCAGTGTCTCTGCATAATAAAATAATCAAAACCAATATATAAAAACCTGATGTAATCAACTTTGCCATGTTAAAAGCAATGTTGATTATAATGATAATGATAGTAATATAACAACTCCACAACTCCATTAAACCAGAAACCTTTTCTTTTCATGTTTTCACTTGCTCTAGAAATATCATCCAAGAGACAATACTCACAATTGAGTGATAAAGAAGTTTGTTTGCTTAACGGATCCTTCAGTGGAAACAGTTGCCTTTGAGACAGCCAATCCCAACTCTTTTAATGCTTTCATCTGTCATGACATGAACACGAGTCAATTATTAATTATAATTTATTAATAATTACTAAAGGTGTAGGAAGAGAAATAAGCTCATATGTACATGCATGTAAGATGGAACCCTCAGACAACTTACTAAGAACAATGTTTTGGTAAAAGAACACGTGATTTTCCACAAAAAAAAGGGGGCGAGCGGATGCATGAGGCTCCCACCAAATAGAGTCTAGAGAGGGGTAAATGTATGCAATCTTACCCCCACAAGTGGAGAGGCTATTTCTAAAGTTTGAACCTATGACCTAGAACAACCTTACTGCTGGGCCAAGGCCACTCTCTCATGATTTTCCATCAAAATCACAAATAAATAGCTTAATGTCAACCTTCACACCATCATGATCATTCTTTTTTTTTTTTTTTTCCTTTTTCAGTGATAATGAGGAAAGCAGAAAGCAAAGTAAAAGAAGATGGATGACGAGTAGGAGAGGATTATGTGTGTGCATATACGAGTGCAAGGCAAAACCTTACTAAATAGACATAGTATAGGATAGAATAAAAAGCACTAATTCTTTTTATACCCACACACACAAGTGTGGGTACATGTGTGTGTGTCTAGTATAGGATAGAATCAAGTGCACTAATTCTTTTTATACCCATGCACACAAGCGTGCGTGCGTGCGTGAAAAGCTTACTAATACTTCAGGATAGTAGCAAGTGCAAATCTTCTTTAACCATCTCAATCAAGTAGTGTGAGCATCTCTTAAGTAACAGACTCACGCATCAAAGATATCACGTCAAGAATGCATTAAGTGATCCTACTATATTGCAGGAATTCAAAAGACTAGGCACATCAAGTTATTAATAGCCACATTACTGTGTCAACAAGAGCTCCAAGGCGATCACCAAAGCTAATCTGAACAATAGTTGCATCGGAATCTGAATCTTGATCTATGAGAACTATTGGCATAGGAACATTATCAAGATTTTCACCGGACTCCTGCAATAAGGATTTGCCAATCACACGTTCAATTATATGCAAGCATAAATGCATATCATAGCCTTGTTTTGTGACATAACAAACCCATAAAACACAGAGGGTACACATGACAGTAAGAAATGGAAGATCAGAATGTCATATGTTCAACAGAAACAATCGTCCATTTAGTTGTTAATAGGTTCAATGGCCACATGGGTTCTTGCATGCATACAAGAGGGAAAGATCATAAAAGATTGACATGTAAATAAAACGTTAAGATGAAATAGACTCAGCTTAATCTTATTGCAATATGACATATAATCCACATGCATTAATTAATCAGCCCTGTTCAGCAATCGTCCAAGAAAATTTTTACAAATCACAGCCAATAATAGGGGATTGAATGTTTCAGATTTCAATTCTTTCAACTAACAATCTAACTGCAGTATCAAGAAAATAAGCTTGTTACTCTTGTCACCTTGATAATCGCAAATATTAGTCATAATTGGAATGATGGAAAGAAACACATCACCTACCAATGAAGCAGAATCAACTGCGTTCAAATCATATGCAGATGCACTAGTAACAATCCTGCATAACGTTTAAGCTAATAGTAAGAATGAAATAATATATAGAACAATCATCACAAATCCATTATAGAGAATTAAAGCTTCAGCCTTAGCCAACCTCACTTTCAGAAATTACCACTCTGATGAAAACAATATCAAAAGAAAGTGTTCTAAAAGAAGTTCAAAAAGTCATAACACAAATCAACCATACTTTTTAATTGACTTTTTGGCATATCTTGGTTTATAAGAAGTTTATGCTTTAATTCATGAAGAAACTTCATTCACTTTTCAGTTTATAACAAATTAAATGGGTAACATACTATATCATCCATGAAAGCATCAACTTGGAGTAATCAGGCTAAATTGCTTACAGAGGAGAGAAATTCTGTGCAGAACAGAACATCAGCATTGAATACATGTTCCTAATACAAAATACAATAATAACTCACTTAAATAACTATTCCAGAGCCATTAAGCCTTTCCTAGATGCTATGCGTTTGCCCTGTCGATTGTCAAATTATTCGAGAGAATTTGAGGCTCAGTGTGGATGAAAGCTGTATAATTTTGAGAATAGCAGAACTTAAGAGGAGAAAGTTGTCATGCAAATTCCTTGAAAACAGCAGATACAAGAGTGACAGAGTATAACAGTAAAATAAGCATATAAATACTCCTAATGAGCTGACTCCTCCATACAGAGATTCTATGACCAAAAACCAAATATGATGATGATGAGATCCCTAGTTAAATCTTTTCCTTTTTTTCCTTTATTTCGCACGATGAAGGATCATTACATTCAAAAGGAAAACAGAGTCAAAGCAAAGAAGGTACAGCTTAATTACAGAGCTGGTTCGAGTAAGCTGATTGAATGGAAATTAAGGAAGAATCCATTTTATACGTATCCGTAAAGGAAGGGAACTGAACAAAGGGAATGATTTGTTACCTTGAAAGTAGATGGAAAGGAGAGGAAAATTCAAAGTTTCAAAAGAAATTCTATTAACTTTTAATTTCAGCCAACAACAATAAAATCAATCTAATCATTCCGTTACGTTCCCAAACAAGCATGTGCTTCTGCTTTATATACATTAATAAAGCACACTTCTGATCATTTTCCATCAAAATCACGTCAACAAAAAGACGATCATTATTAGTGAAAATCACATTTCATTCCATTCTCTCGAACAAAAATTTCGGGAGGAAAAAAGAACACATAACAATTCATACAATCGCACTACTTCCAAACAAAAGAACTTGAGAGGATCAAATACTGCACAAACGAAGGCAGAACTTTGTTTGCCCCACATTCGGATTCGAGGAAACTAAACAGCACAAGAAGGAATGAGTGAGAGAAAATAAGACATAGGTGGTTCTTACATTCTCCTGGGGAGAGCTTTGTGGGATTGGTGAAGATAAATCAGGGGTGATGAGTGAGAAGGAAGAAAGAGGGGATCGTGAGCCCGGGTTGAGCGGTGGAATGTGAAGGAAGGAGAAAGTAGAGCTTTGGTGGCAGCCATAGATGAGAGAATGGGAGGATCGGAGAAGAGAGACAGAGAGGTGGCGATTGGTGAGTTGTGATCTCAGGGAAACTGAGTTAGGGGGGATTGCACGGAGGCGAGAGCATCAGTATCTCTGCGAACAAAATAAAGTGTTACAGGTGAATATTACATCTTCGTATCTACTATTTTAAAAAATTTATGTAAAGAATGTGAAGAGCTATTATTATTTCTACATATTAAATTAATTTAATAATTATAAATTTCTTCAAGTATTAAATATTTTAAATATAAAATTTAATTAAATAATTAATTTATTCTAAAAAATTAATTTATTATTTATATTTATAATTTTTTTAAAATAATATATTTATCTTATAAATCGATATATAATTTAAAATTATATAAAAATATTTTATAAAAATCAAATTATATCTATTAAATTTTTAAAAGTATAACTATAATATTTTAAAATTTATTTATAATTTTATAAAATTTTATAATATGATAAATTTAAATAAAAAAATTGATTATTTAAATATAAATTCTTAAAATTAAGTCTAAAATATATTTAAGAAAATTATATAAATTAAAAAATAAATTGGACTTTGAAAATATTATAACTTTAATTTTTAATATAAATATGATAGTTTATGGGCATTTAGATGTAATTTTGACTAAAAATAACAGGGTGGGGTCCTTTTCTGCAAAACTCTGG
Organism: Leucaena leucocephala; assembly: GCA_037074615.1. Lineage (NCBI taxonomy): Eukaryota > Viridiplantae > Streptophyta > Magnoliopsida > Fabales > Fabaceae > Leucaena > Leucaena leucocephala. The sequence goes on along the minus strand of CM073520.1, from coordinate 34,798,814 downwards.
AAGTGACCGCCAATGACGTCCTATCGAGGGAGGTGGGTTGCACTGGAAAGCCACGTCAGATTCAACTCGTTTTTTTTTTTTTGCCTTCTTTTCCTAGAGAAAATGTCAATTTAAAACCAAATAAAAAAATAATATATTAAAAAATAAATTATAAAATGTCAATTAAAAATATTTGTCCTTATCTTGACATTAAAATAAAGTCAAACAATCAAAATGTCCATGTTCATGTATAAAAGAAAAATATAGTTGTAAAATTTCCCCCTTATATTTTCTAGTCCATGTAGAAATCCCCAAAGCTAAATAGATAGAACAATGTGTACAATAGAGATCTCATAGCTTCAATGGGGATTGTTAATTAATGCCTTTTTTCCCTTTTAATTATAAGCTCTCAGATTCTAAGCTTTATATTTTGTTTTCTTAACTTCCATTATTTGTAAAACTGAAGAAAAATGGAGAGGTGATTCAATATTGGGGATTCAACTGTCATTAATTCCTTTCTTCAGGACTTAACTGTCATTCTCTTATTTTTTTTTTTAAAAAAAATACTAATTGATATGATAATTAAAGCTATTGGCATGGGATAGGTCAAACCGGAATGTCCTTTTCATGATCAGGGACGCGAATTTGAATATTTAGTGCACTAAAGTTTTAAAAATTATTTTAAGTAAAATTTTAGTTTATTTTTTTAAAATAAATAATTATATTTGTTTAGAATTGATTTTAGTGAAAATTATAGATTAAAATTATGGTTTTGAATAAATTATTAAAATTAAATTTTAGAATAATAAAAGAGTTTATAGCCTATCCAATTATTATCTTACCTTTACTTTTTTTATACATTCTCTCCTCTCTTATCTATCATCTCTCTTCTCCACTCTATCTCCTCTTTCTTCTCTACACTCTCTCCTCTTTCTTCTATACATTATATCTTCTCTCTTCTCTACCCTCTCTTCTATCTTATTTTTAATCAAATCATATTCTTTTTAGTAATTTAATAATATGAAAGTAATTTTACTACTAATTATCTAAACATTTCTATTTTTAAAATATATTCTTTATAAAATTTATTATTTTTAAAATCTATTCTTCTTAAAATCTATTCTCTAAAATTAATCCAAACTGACCCTTAGTAGATTAGGGGTGTGTTTGGATTAGCTTTTAGAGAATAGATTTTGGAGAGAATAGAATCTGGAAAATAGATTTTGGGGAGAATAGATTCTGGGAAGAATAAATTCTGAAAATAGAGATATTTGGATGATTAATAGTATAATCACTTTTTATATTAATAAATTACTAAAAAGGGTATGATTTGATTAAAGTATGAGAGAGGAGGGATGATAGAGAATAAATAGGAGAGATGAGAGAGGAAAGAGGAGATAGTGTGAAGATGAGAGAGGAGAGAGAGGAGAGAGAGTATAAGAAAAAAGTAGGGATAAAATAGTAATTAAATAATCTATAAGCTCTTTTACAGTTCCAAAATCTATTTTCAATAGCTTATTCAAAACCATGGTTTCAAATTGAGATTTTGCCCAAAATCAATTCTTGACAAAAATGGCTGTTTGGTTTCAAATTTTTTCAAACCGAAGTTTTGGCCAAAATCAATTTTGGACAAAAATTGATGTTTGTGTGAAATTTTCCTAAACCAAAATTTTGTCCAAAATTAGCCTTAGATTGATTCTTACCCATAAATTTGTTTTTGTACATGTACACATTTTATTATATTTTGATTATCTTCATTCAATCATAGTATTTTAATTAGTTTTAAATAGAATTTGGAAAATTATTTTTGAACAAATCTTTTTTTGTTATATTCTGTTGATGGGTTCATACTTGGAAATCAAATTCGAATGATTATTCTTATTAAAAAAATCTAATGATTATTTTGTTCAATAATTGGTTATAGTTTAATTGTTTAGAGAGATATTTTAATTTTTTTGTATCTAAGTTTATCTATAAAAATAATTAATAGCTTGTTATATCTAATATTAATATTATTTAAGAGAAAGAGAGATTTTATTATACATAATTTTTTTCAAAATATTTTTTTATAAAAAAAAATGAGTTACTTGCGCTGGACAAAATTAATCCCGAATTGGAGGACAAAATTAATCCCGAATTGGAGGACAAAATTCTTTGATGTGGCCTTCAGGGACAACGGGAAAATAATAGAAGCTAAAATAGTCTTATATTTATTGATAATTAAACTCAAAAATTAAGATATAATTTTTATTTTTACGTAAATGAGACACTGGTGTAGAAAATGAAGATGGATGGATGAGCTTTTTTTATATAAAAAATTTAAATAAATTCTATACTAGTTTTTTAAGATATAATTTTAAAGTTTAAAAAATACTTATAAGAGATTTATAAGATTATTTATAAAAAATTCTTATAATAATAAAAGAAATTGAATTTACATTGACAAATTCTTTTCTTACCATTGTTATAAATTATTATTTGCACAGGAACTTTTAGTTTCACAAGACAAACGTATTTTGAGAAATGCAAATTTGTGAATGAGTTTTTCCTTAAATAACTAAAAATATCCCCATGCAATTGTCATTATGCAGCGTTTAGTTAGTCTACTAGTCCCTCTAATTTTTTAAATACAAGAGTTAGTAATCATTTAAAAAACAGATTCATCCCTTCCTGTCTTTGTCATACACAAAAACCAAAGAGTGTGCTTTTTCTTTCCACATCCTGGCCAAATACGTTTAATGGATGCAACAAGCATGAATTCAAATTCTACAAGAAACACTTACTCAGAGCTTGTTTAATGCACAAAATGAAATATTAATTAATTCAATTAAATTAAAAAAAATAATTATATTATTTAATATATTATTTTTTTAAATATCCTAACTATTTTTTTTAATTCATTCCCTTCCTTTCATGTTTGAATATTTTTAAAAAAATATCAATAAAGATAGTTTTAAAAAAAATAATAAATATAAAAAAGAGATTTTATATTTAAAATTAAAATTAATTCTCTAATTAAAATCTATATTAAAAATTGGAGGAGTAGACCATAATAAAAATGAATTTAAAGATAAATCTTGGTGTCCTTACTAAAAAAGAGAAGGAAAAAAAATAAAAATTAACACCCAACGAAACAACATGATAGATATTACAGAGTTCTGAATGAATGGAAATAACAATTCCATTTTTTAAACCAAACATAGAAATCTTATATGAAGGCTCAAACTACTCCCTCCAGTCATCAACTGTATAAGCTAGTTAGGAGATTTTATTCAGTCCTAAATATAATACTTCAATTCATTTTATTTCTTAAAATTATAATTTATTTTTCAAAATATCCATATTGATTATACATATTGAGAGGTTTTTTATCAAGGGGATAATTTTCAATGCAAAAAAATTATTAAAAGGGTATTTTAGAAAAACTAACATATCTTTTTAAATAGCTAGTTTAGCTATTTTTTTTAATCCCTGCAAATTAATTATCTAACTCTTGTTAAGAATTGGAGGGGAATAGTTCAGAAGCAAAAAGGGCGATTAGAATTTGCTCCACCTGCCTGCCTTGACTCAATTTTCCTCTCATAACACAGATGAATGGTAAATGCAGGGCATGATTACTGTAATGCTGCAGTCAAGAGGACACTTACAGTCATTTTACGTTGAATTGACACTAACAATAAATATAAGGAATAAAACCTATAGTACATAAAGGTCAAGGCTACTTAAACCCATCATGGTTTGTCAATATAGAAGGCATTACTTATCCGTATGGTGGCGCCCCTAGCATTGGCTCCAAGGGAGCCAGTTGGTGTTGCAGAAACTTATAAACCGATTCAGTTGTCACCGCAGCCACCCGAACAATGAGACCGTTTCTCTGTGCAAAATATGAGATAGCAGTTAAAATATGCATATAAATCATATGACAGCCATGGAGCCTGCATGACCAAAAAGAAGGTTTTGAGGTAGCAGAAATCTGGGAGGCACCAAAACTTTAAAACTAGAATCATAGGTGTAATACATATCTGACAAATTTACTAGATATGACACAACATTTTCCTTGCACGCAAAATGCCTTCAAATAGTGACACTACAATCCATTATCTTGACGTTATTAAAGCTCATGTGTTAATAAAATAATTACCTTTGGACCAAAGAAACTGCAAGAAGCAATGAAGCTTGGTTTTGACATGCAGTAATCAGAATTTCGTTTAGTTTGATGGCTCAAAGTTGTGGAAGGGTGTAGTAATTGCTCAGACATTATTCTTTTCACGTCATCTTGCACTAGATTCTGAACATGCTGCAGCTTTGGCCTAAAACAGTAAAGCATTTGGTACAGAAATTTGTAATAAAAGAAGATCAAATCATAAAATAAATCACCCACCCTAGAAGTACAATCATTGCAATTACTTGGTAGTCCTGCATGTAACCTTCCACATAACCAACTTTTTCTTTATCTAATAAAATCTGTATATATAAACGGGACAACTCAGTAATCAGTGGAAGAAAAAGAGAAGAAAAGGAGGATAAGCATAATATTTATCACACTCACACACAGATGCAAAAGAATCCCATGGCAGTCATCGGGAACGATATTTGCTGCAAGTATCATCCAAAGTCTCCTTGAGCTCTCTGTTTTTATTAATTGTTTTAATAATTGTTTGACGTCTCTCATGGACCAAAAGCTCTCTGCTATCTTCCTCTAACTTTTGATTGGGACATGGCAGATGTAATTAAATGAATTGCAAAGTTACATGAGATGGTTGAAATTATCTGCTACTCCCATATCTACCATTTCTTATATCACACTTGATTAGTATCTTGTGAAAATATTTGAAAAATGCCTTAGACAATGATTCCTTACCAAGAGACGCTTTCATGGCAAGGTCTAAAGGATGTGACTTTGCTCCCAAGCATCAATCACATTCCCATATTTATGGACTATGCAGACTAGAAACGACCAATTGTCAAAAAGCGTTCTCATTGTTTGATCTCACAGACAAATTCATTGAAACTTCTGAAACTTGTTTTAATATTTGAACCTTTGAGATATCACAGTTTCAGTTTGATTCTCTATATCTTCTGACTCATGTCAGCTTGCTCCAGTTCTTTTACAGAAACTTTTGTCATTGGGTTATCCATACACTCACCTGGAAAGGGGCTGTCCTTTCCTGAACATATTCTATTATATTTTCCATAAATTGTACCAAACTTATACAACAATTAGATATCTCCATTATTTCACAATCTTATTAATCCTAATGTTTTCCATCCACCAAAAAATTCCTAAGCTTAAATTTGCATGAAACAGAACTTGCCAAATTTGTCAGAAATAGATTAATCATTTGAATGACAATTGCCTCTACAATTGGAGTAGAATAAATAACTTCTCGAGAAATTTCTAAAATGTTTCTGTGACTAAATAAGAAGAAAATAATTTCTCAAGAAATAACTGCACCCTTAAACAAGAAATCCTAATTCTTTCTTCCTATACTCTTGGATTGGTCAGTTTTGCTGCATTTTGCAACTTCTTTGGCATTCTCCCATTTCATACGTTCTCTATGTTGTTTCAGAGGATATCTTATCTTCTTCTCATTGACATCCTTCTCAGTTTATCGGAGGACAAGTTAACAAATACGACCAAAGAGGATAAGATTCTGATTTACCAAGACACAGAGTAGAAATAATGAAAATACAAACAAACTCTTGGAAAAATCACATTCTGCAGTTTACAAATCTGCCATATCTAAGAATTTTAAGAAAAATTAACATAATAAATATAAACAAGATATATTCTAAGAATTGGTAACATTACCGTATCTAGAAGCAAAGGTTGATCATCTTCTAGGAATATGTTATTAGTGCTTCTGTAAAGATTAAAGTCCCATTTTTCTCCTCTTTCATGGCGCCCACTTGTGACCCAATCAACAATGACCAAACTTGAGTCTGAAGAAACCCTGAAGACTTGTTTCTGAGAGTATCTTGCTGTTGAAAAACATGTCACTGGATCTGGAATAATGGCCAAGAATGCATTGCTCCCAACTCTTGCCTACTACATGGAGAAATATATCACTGCGTTTGTCAGTTGAATCCATCAGACACATCAATAGCAACATCATTAAAACAATACTTGCAAAATAGAATTGTTTCATCTTATTGGTACTATGCCAGAGAAACTCTACGTTAATTAATTATACTCCTGCCAAAAATTATACCATGTTACAAGCTCAAAACCATAAATCTTGAAATAAACTGAGTAATGTAAAGGGAAAAACAATCAACTTTAAACCTTTCACTGTCATTTACAAAGATGACTTGGTGAGTCAAGCCAATAATGACAAACACAAGTCTCAGTCAATAAGAACGAATATACAAGAAAGAACACGACTGCCCAAGTAAATTCTTGCTTTATTAGTATTCTCACCTCCAATATTTGTTCTGAGCACTTTGATCCCACGGATTTATAAACCTATACAAGTACAAAGCATCCGTCATTTCTTTAACCAGACAGATAATGTATGATGTGCATCTAAGCCAGAAGTAATCACATCTAAAAACAGCTGATATCAAACGAAAAACTAAGAACAACAACAACCACAGAAATTAGTTGACCTTAGTGGAAGCTTGGGTGGTTAACACTGCAGTGCAAGCACTTCCCACAGAAAGCTTGCATGAAATGCGATCACCCTGCATCATATAAAGGGGGATCTCCAATAATAAGTAAATAAATATACAGACATATAACCAAACTCATTGAGAAAAAAGAACAACCCCAAAGAAGAGAAGGATCATACAGATACAATTCCGCCTCCATAGGTTAGTGTGTAAATCCATACAGCATCAATTTCGGAAGAACCAACCTACAAAAAATGCCAGTTAGTGAAGTCAGACACTGAGCTCAATCGCAACATCCCATAACTCAAACGTCAAGCTTATGCAGTTGAAAAGCATTACTGAGAGAAAATAAAAAGAATCGAAACCTTTCTTGGTAAGATGAACTTGAGAGGATATTTTGCGAAGCATCTAATAGCCGTCGATCGGCCTCCCACTTTTTCAACCACCACAACACCCGTTTCGATTTCTCCATCATCCTCAGCCTTGTGCATTGTTTACTCGCTGTGTAAGAAGGATGCTCGATTCGCGTTCGTTTTCCGGGCAGGAGCGGGACAAGCATACGCATTCCTCGTTCTCTTCTCTATGATATCCAGCCGCTGCGCCTCTATCCCGAGTCTTATGTTACTTGTTTCGGCGAGAGACAAGACAACCATCCGCACGTTTAATTAGTTGTGTATGTTCCGTTTAGACGAAAAGGGTTTATTAAAAAAAAATAAACTTTTGCATAGTTTTTAAAAAATAATTTTTAGAGAAAAATTTATAAAAAAATATTTTTAAATAAATAAATATTTATATATTTATTTTTAAAAATACTTTTTATTATTAATAAATTATAAAAAATATATAATTATTAATTATATGAGAGAGAGAGGGTATAGAAGAGAGATAAAAGAGGAGATGGGTGTAGAAAAAAAAGGAGAGAGGAGAAAGGGGTAGAAAAGAAAGGAGAGAGAGTGTAAAAAAGATAGGAGAGAATGTGTAAAAAAAGTAGGGATAATATAGTAATTAATTAGTATATAAACTTTTTTATTGTTCTATAAACTACTTTAACCAGTTTATCTGAAATATTAATTTTAAATCATGGTTTACTCTAAAAATCATTTTAAACAAACTTTAAATTTTTTTAAATTTAAATTTTATCTAAATTTAAGTTTAAAATATAGATTTAGTAAAAAACTAAACACACACTATATTTCATATAAAAACTCTTTCTAAATTTTTTTTATTCCTGATATAACTTTGGAATAACTATGATTATTACAATAATTACACTATAAATTAATGAAAATTTTAAATTGATAAAAAGAGATTTAGCTCACAAATTAGACTTTAAAACCCCAAGTACAGTTTAATAATGGTTTCAAAGATGAATTTTGATTGAAAACACAATTTATTGATTTTTCATACATTTATAACATTATTTTTTATACAAATAATATTATGACTAGGATGGATTTCATTTGGTTCATGAAAAGTATCGTTTTGTGATCTAGCATTTGCTACATCTTTAAGGATTATCAATGGAATAATTAAGAATGATCAAAGTAGGTTCTTTCCGAAATTGAGCAGCTTCACTGTGATTTTGTGAAAATGTATATGAGGAATATGATGGAGTCTTCCATTGATACAAGCTGTTACCCATGCTTCAATTTGTTTAGAAGGGGATTGCGTAATCTTTGCAAAACACTGAGATTTTTACGTTCCATACAATTTCAGGTGCAAAAGATGCAACTCATCATTCACCTTTTCTGGTTTTATTTCAGTTCTTGTTTTTTTTTTCTTTTCTTTTTTTAACTAGATTGTCTTATGGTTGTATTGTTTTTGTTGCCAGTCTTCTTCGAGGTCTCTAGTGGATATGTTTGTTTCATTATTTTGTGGTTTACTGGTATAAGCTACATGCTCTCATATAATATAAGCCAGCACAATATTTTATACTCCTCCCATATTTAATATATAATTTAAATAAAAAATTAATATTAATAGTAAATATAATATTTACTTCTTATATATATATATATATTTTAAATTGCTCTTATTAATATTTTTTTAATAATAATTTGTTGAGTTCCATACTAAATAGTCTCACAAGTTAAATTAGATTTATAAATTCAAGGGGTTATCTCTTTTAATATATTAGTCTTTTGAGATAAACCATTTCTTTAGGCTTGTGATTATTACATTGATAATTTGATTGAGAGCCTAATATTTATGAGAAAGGTTACCAATAAGAGTTATGACCAGCAAAAGGCTAAGTGAAGTATTGTAGTATAGATCTGTCTATAACATCATCTCGTGAGGGGTTAATATTGTTATGATTCCCTCTTTAGAGAGCCATATAAATAGAGTATGATTTATAAATAAAATTTTTTCTTATTAATATATTAGTCTTTTAAGATGTGCTCTCCTTTTTAAGCTTTTGATTATCACATAATTAAGTAAGATAGGAAATAGGAGTTAAGAAAAATGATAAGAATATTTTAAAAAAATATAATATATTAATTAATTTAATTAATTTTTTAATATAATTAGACTAGTTAAATATATCATATAAATATCATAGGAGTATATCCTTTTACTTTTCTTTTAATTTAATAAATTTTTATAGTAATATTTTATTTAGGTTCATAACTTTTTAAGAATACAATTAAATTACAATTATTTAAAATTAGCCGTCTTTTTTGTAAATTGCCAAAACACGATTTATCTTATACTTTTATATTTTATATTGATATTAATAATATTTTTATGGGTTATATATCATATAATATACTGATCTTATTTTTATATGCGTCCAATATTCTAATATTATTTGTATTACACTTTTACCTATAATATTTTTAATTTGGTATAATTATACTCATAACTTTTTAATTTGTTATAATTTTATGCATAATTTTATTTCTTAAGTAGTAATAATTACACCAAATTAAAAAAATATAAGTAAAATTGTACTAAATTTAAAAGATTATAGGTAAAATTATACCACAAATAAGATTATGATACTGAATATATATGACAAATAAGATCAAAATATTAAGTGCTATATAATCCTATTTTTATCAGTATTTTAGTGTCATATCATTAGTTTAAAATAGGTGTACATTCATTTTTGCCACAAAAATATATATATTTGGACAAATTCTTTTAATAAGGTGAACGTACAAATCCATTCACGAAGTAATGAAATATTTCGTGAGTATAGATACTATAAATTTTTTTTATATATAAAAAAATATATATAATTTTTAAAATAATATATAAATATTATTGTCATCAAGCCAATTCATATTGACTGTTTAACAAATATATCAGTCAAAAGAATAGTATAAAAATCTACATGAATTTTTTTAAAATTGTAAAATAATATAATATTAATTGACTTACTTAATGAGTGACATTTTTGTATTATTTTATAAACTTCATGATTGAAAGTTGCAATTATACCTATAATAGTAATATATTTTCACACTATTTTAAAAATGCCATGTATATTTTTATTCTATTTTTTGTTATTAAGTTTGATAAACGGTCAATATTAATTGACTTACTTAATGAGTGACATTTTTGTATTATTTTATACTAGAAGTTAATTTACCCCTGAACAATTTTTTTATTATATTCATCTGTATAAAGAAATAGACATTGAGATTGTGTGCGTTGCTGATATAACAAGTTATATCTCATGGGAAACAATAAACAATACAATGGGACTTTCTTTGATTATGAAACCATAGGACTCTCTAAAGATTGTTTTTACACTATAATATCTAATATTACTTTGATCCCTACTATAAAATTTAGTTTAAAAGTTTATATTTAATATTAAATATAATATCTTAATATATATTTTCTTTAAATTAATTTATCAAATTTAAAAACTAATAAATAATTTTTATATTATTATATAAATTTTTTTAGAAAAATTATATCATATCTATTATAATTAAATTATTTAATTTATTTTTTATTTTTTTTAAATTAATTGCTTAGACAAGATGAGTACTGCGATATAGTAATTCGTATTAAATATGCTGATATGAATGAATAAATATAATTATATGATATATGAATATACTCATAACTATAACTATAACTATGTTAATTTTAATTTTAATTTTTTTAATATTCATAAATACCATGACTTTTAATAATTTTGGTGTAGTACAAAAGATTTCTTGGTCAAACAAATTCTGAAATAAAATATTACATCATCATGGTGACCGAAAAAAAATCCAAAAGAATAAAGCAAGAAGAGAGGTTGAGCGAGAGAGTATCCTAATTGGAGCATGAAACTCCCAACAGTACCAGTGTCAACCCTTGAGTTGACGCTGTCACATTTCCCACCCTAGATAAAGGGCCCTGAATTTCTTCTATCGGCTCCCTAAATTTCTGTGGGACCCCCCCCTCTCTCTATCTCTCCAAAAGCAGAATCTCAAGTCTCGTTTCAGGGCCCAAGCTCAATCGTCCACTCCTCGTGTGTACGCATAATTTTTCTCTTTCCCCACAATTCGATCTCCTGCTCCATCGGCTCGTCAATGCAGGTAACTAACGGTCTCGTTTTCCACTTTTTCGGGAATTTCGAATTCCCAATTTTGTTGTCGCGTTATGAATTCCGCTGGTAAAATTTCACGTAACCCTAATCGGTAATTCTCGCCGGAGTTAGGGTTCCGAACTTTGTGACGTTTGTTTGCGGGAGTTTTTGGGGTTCAATTTTCAATTTTCGAGCTTTGAGCTGAACCCCATTTTTGTTGTGTTTCTGTTTTTAACGGTTGGGTCCGAACTTTTCTTGACTTACAAAGCCTTTTCTTTTGGCAATAATGTGTGGGTTGCTTAGTGAAGCATATTTTCCTGCACTGCTGGGTATTCTAGCTCGGACTATTTTTTTTTTCATTTTTTAATGCGACTTTAATTTGACAGTGAATATGACTCATACATTATTCTTCAATCATATTTACTATTGATAATGTTGGGTCTGCTGTCTTTGTTATTTATTTTTTAAAACAACATTCGTGTACTTTAGTATCTCCACTCTCGTAAGTTTATTGCAATCAAAACTGTCTTAAAAGTTCTTTCACTGAGTTGTGTAAATTTTGATATTGTGGATGCCTTTCACTCTATCGGGCAGATTATACTGAGTTATTTAAATTTCAAACGGTAGAATTTGTATGAACTTGTAAAATAATTATATTAATGGGAATTGCAGATATTCCATGCATCTTAATACTCTCACTTGTTTCTGGTTTAGTGACTTGTCCAAGCTGCTACTCATTGCATGAGTCACTAAAGTGGAATATGGTGGAAAATACTCTCACTTGTTTATGGTTTAGTTACTTGTCCAAGCTACCACTCATTGCATGAGTCAATAAGCTGTAATATGGTGGAAAATACTCTACTTTTGACTTGGTTCAAATATCTTTAGCATATGTCGGGAAACTATAGTTTTGATTTAAGCGCTGCTAGTCCAGAGGATTTAGCTTTCAAAGGGAACATTCTGAATGGGCAGAGGGGAAATTTGATGAGTGGCAGTTTGGACAGGTCTGGAAGCTTTCGGGAGGGCAATGAGGGACGGATGTTTGTTTCTGGTGCTAGTATGTTCAGGGGAAATTCCACTTCTGCACGGGATTTGCCTCCACTATCTCAGTGTTTGATGTTAGATCCTATTAACATGGGAGATAAAAAACTCATTCGGCCAGGTGAATTAAAGAAGGCATTGGGGATATCTGGCGGAAGCACACTTGAAGATTGTTCGTTTGGAGCATCTAATCTGAAGCCTTCATCTCCAGTGGCTACAGAGGACCTGAAACGTTTCAAAGCAAGTGTTGTAGAGGCTTCTGTCAAGGCTAGGTAACTTTGGGATCACTTTGCAATACCAATTGGTTATTCAAAGTTCAGATTGTGCCAACCACTCTTCTTTATTCAATAAAATTTCCAGGTCAAATCGAGAGTTTGCGTATGCAGTATGCACTTGAATGCAAATGTAGGCTGCAGCACCACAGCTTGCTGGGCAAGGCCACAGCTGTGTTGCTGTATATTTCAAATGGCACACCTTGCACTATTACCTATGGCAAGTGCTATGGGTGCCATTTGGAAGAGCCACATTTATGATCCTCACTTCATTGTATTTCCTCTATCACCAAGTTTTCAACCTCTTTGCTCTTTTTCTGTCTCCCTTTCTGTCTCCCCAAGCCATTTTATGTTTAATTTCACTGTCTCACTTCTTCTTTGTTTCTGAATCTGCCTCTCTTCATATGTTGTGTTCTCTTTCTTACTTTTTGGTTTTTTTTCCTGTATATATTTTCTGTTTTTTTAAAACTTTTTATCTCTTCTCTGCTTCTATATTTTTTTTATTCTGTTATTGTCAATTTTTATTTCTGATATATTTTCCATATATGTTTTAACTATAAGTTAATTTTTTTAATCAAATAATTTTTTGATAGAAATAAATAAAGTATATTTATGTATTTATGCATGTATGTGGTACTTGTCTTTTATTTTCACTTAGATTATGTAATTGTGTGCACCATACGTTAATTTTGCTGTGAACAATGGCACATACTGCAAAGCATGGCTTCAATAGTGCTTTGTGCGATGGTTGTCACATGCCATTGACAATTATGCTCAAATGTGTATCATTTTCAATGCTTTTTCTAAATCATCAGATATAGGGTTGAGTTCCATAAATTTCTTAAAAACTGGTATACTTTCCTTGTTTGCTTTATTCTCGGTTCTGTAGTTATTCTGTGTAAAAGTTCTGAAATTTGAAGATTCTTCTCAGGGGGAGATCAAAAAGGTTGGATGAATCTCTGCACAAGCTAAACAAGTATTGTGAGGCTTTAAACTCAAAAAAGCAACTTAGGAATGAGATGTTACCAAGTGAGAGGTTGGGTGGGTTGAACTTGATAAAGATAGGAGGTCAGATTCCCCGCAGTGCTTCAGAACTTGTGAATCAAAGGCTGGAAGACAGATCCAAGAATGTTACTCTGAATAAGCGCTTTCGTACTCCAATTGCTGAGATATTGGTCTGTAGCCAGATTTCTTACTCAGTGCTTGATGATTTGTTTATAACATTTTGATTAGATATATTGCATTTCTTGATATAAAGTTGTAGAGGATTGAGTCGGCAATTGTGCTGGACTGTATAAGTGTCTTCTTTATGTGCATTCTAATGTGAACTTTGGGAAAGGATATGTGTATCTGATGGCTAGCATGATAAGAAAGACATTATCTCTTGATTTTGATACATGTAATATTTTATTTTTGCTATTATATTTTTTTCCTTCTCACTAATAGGCTTCTTTCATTTAAAAAAAAAGTTAGTTTCCTTGGGTGTGTTTCTCTCAACATTTAGACACTAATCCTAAGCCAACAGTCCTCAGTTGCAAATGGGAAGAATGCAAGAATTCCATTTAGTCTTAAAGGTAAAAATATATACGATAGGATTTTAAGGAAGGCTGAGTTGGGTAATTTAAGATGAGATGCTTTGAATTACTTCTGTGATTTATTTAAATCCGGCATATTAATAAAGGCACTGAAATTTTGTTATAGTTTATATTTACTACATATTAATAACTAATACTTTTTCCTACTCAATCAATTTGTTCTAATTTTTTTCCCTTAATTCTCTAGAGGTGAGCATTCTTCTATCTAATTATGGCTTTACTGAATTTGCACTTTTTTGTGTGGAAAAACTCTAGGCTGAAGGACAAAATAATAACTTGAGGCAGCCTTTGGTTGCTGGAAAAGATAGAGATACTCTTAGGGATGGTACAGAAGGTTGCGATTTTGTTGAGGAGAAGATTCGTAGATTGCCTGCAGGAGAAACTTGGGACAGAAAAATGAAAAGAAAACGTTCCATGGGCCCTAGTTTTTCCAGATCTATTGATGGTGAAGGAGAACTGAAAAGGGTTATGCATCTCAAGATAACTAATGAATCTGCCCTGCAGTCCTCTGATACTCAAGGTTTGAGGTAACACCAGTTTATAAGATGCTTTGAATTTTAATGATGATGTAAAATGAAGATTTATTAGATCTGGAGAGTGATATAGTCGCACATAAACTAAGCTGATTTTATCACACTTTTCTTCCTTAACTTGCAACTGTCTAACTGCATTCATGATGATTGTCAGTTGTGATTCTTAGGTTTCTTTTAATCACAATCTACTTTTTTTAAATGATATTGAATATGGTTGTTTTGTGCCTTTTGTTAGACTTGTGTCTAACAGCAAAGAATAAACTGCTTGGAATTGTCTGTCTATTACAGATCAGCATCATCTGGCAATAATAGCAAACTTGATCTTTCCTCTCTGCCTGCTAGTTCAAATGGATGTGCCATTGTCAAGAATGAGCAGGAAAAGGTCCAAAGGGATTCAGTTGATGGATCAAACAAGGAACGGGTTATACGGAGAGGAAACAAGTATTAATAAACCCCTTTGTATTCATGATATATGTTGAGTTGATCATTTATTTGATATGATTATCACATCTAACATTTCTTTTCCTTGTAGGTTTAATGTTCGTGATAATAATTATATTGGTGGTGCTTATCCACTGACAAAAGGAAAGGCCTCAAGGGCCTCAAGAACTGGTCCCTTTGTGGCTGCCAACTCATCTATTGCATCTCGTTCATCTGAAGCACTTGATTCCTGGGAACGATCTTCAAAGATGAACAAGCATCAGTCAGTTTGTGGTAATAGCAATCGCAAACGACCTTTGCCTACAGGAACTTCCCCACCCTCTATGGCCCAATGGGTTGGACAGAGGCCTCAAAAAATTTGTCGTACTCGAAGAGTAAATGTGGTATCTCCAGTCTCGAATACTGATGAAGTACAGGTGCCATTGGAATATTGTTCTCCTTCTGATGGTAGTACCAGAATGATTTCCACTGCTACTAGTGGCTCACTTTTTTCCAAGGGTGCTGCCAATGGCATCCAACAAGGTAGAGTGAAAAATGAAAATGGTTCCTTGCCACCCATGTTATCTGAAAGTGAAGAACCTGATGCTGTTGAAAGTAAATTAAGGGAGAAAGGATCGGAAAGCAGCGAGATTGATGAAAAACCTATTAATTCTCAGAATACAAGTTCTTCTGTCGTGGCTACTAGGAAAAACAAGACACCCAACAAAGAAGAGATTGGAGATGGCCTGCGGAGACAAGGAAGGAGTAATAGGGGATCATCAATACTGAGGACTAGCTTCTCACCCTCGAAAGAGAAGTTTGAGACTCCAACCTTGGCAAAGCCACATAAAAGCATGAGGCCTATTTCTGAAAAGAATGGAAGGTATTATTGGTTTTCGTCTTTTTATTTTCTGATGGAACACAAATGGTTCCTGTAGATATTATGGTGATCTTTTAATTTATTTATTTGTAAACTTTCAGTTGATTTATTTGTTTCAGTAAGTCAGGACGTCCTCCTCTGAAGAAATCTTCTGAAAGGAAATCTATTACTCGCCTTGGGCATCCACCAACTGGAGATTCCCCTGATTTATCAGGTATTTATATTATTCTGTATATTTCAATTTCAACGTAATTTGCTACCGTGGTGAATTTGTTTTTAATAGTATACTGATGACTGATCATGCTTAAAATCTATCTTTATTGACCTATTGGTAAGCAACCAAGTAAATCAAATTCATATTAAATTGTTTTGCTGTGTTCTGCATGAAACACTCTATAAAGGAAGAGAAATGTGAACTTCAATGTATCCTCATTTCTTCCCGATAGCTGATTCTGGGGTTGTAGCTTTTAAGAAGAGAATGCATTTTTTCACGCTTTCTGTTAGGGTGATCACGTAGCAGTAATGCAGGACAGCAGAAGGATTATTCATAGTGTAAGATCTGGGAATTTGTATGGGGATCATGGATTTAGGGTGGAAGATTGGTAATCTATTCTTTAGTTTATAGGAGGTGGGGTATGTGGGGGTAAGGTTTTTCTAGGATGGGGTGTAATATGCTGTGCGTGGTGGACCAAGAGTATTAAATTAGCCAAGATAGCATTTACATACAGCTTATCAAATCTAGTAATTCTGATCTATCTAGTACGTGTATGACTATTGGCTCCTCATTTTTAATCTGGGCCAAAATATTGAGATCTTTTGGTCTTTAAGCTTATATTTTTTTGGCTGTATCCTGTCTCACCTATGTAGCTCATGTTGTCTTTACATTCTTCCTCTACGTCTTCATGAGTTCCCTAATGTTACTGTAGTTTTTTGTTTGGGCTTCTGGGGAATATCCACAGGAAAGGAGGTTAATGTGCTTTTGTGCGCATGTAAATATATTGGCATTCGAAATTTTGATAGTTTTGTGATAAAGCTATGGTTATTGAGTATTGACTATTGAAAAAACACATTTCTTAGTGCTAAATGGGTGTCAAAGATAGTTATTCTTTTAATTTTTTTTAAGTTTATACATTATCCTTGCTTCATATTAATTGTTTTAGCACTTGCTGTATTATTCAATGTTTTCAGGGGATTCAGATGATGACCGAGAAGAACTGTTAGAAGCTGCCAATTTTGCGGGCAATTCCAGTTGTGTGTAACTCAACTTGAAGTTGGACTGTGTTTTTGCACTTGATCATATATGTATCTGTATTTACGGCTTGAATGTTTCTTTGTTAGATGCTGGCTGTTCTAGTTCATTCTGGAAGAAATTGGAACCAATTTTTGCTCCTGTCAACTTGGCAATTGTAGATTACTTGAAGCAGCTGGTGGGTGTGTCAATCATGTTTTTGCTAATATAAGCAGAGCTTAAACTTTGTTTTCTTTTTATCAGGTTAAATCAATGGAAGAGGATCATGGTTTATCTCAGACAGTTAGTCTGACAAATGATGTCCCGGTAATATTTTAGAAGCTGTGCTTTTCAGCATTTTACTGTAGCTGCTGGGATTGACCCTTGTAACTGGTGATCAATATATTACTCTCGGAACTGACTCTTCCTTATAAAATTATAGTCTTTAATTAGCATACTAATTTGCAGTTCTTATTTCTTTACCATTTATCTGCATTTAACTTGACCTGCAACGTTAGTGAATAAAAATCCCAATTCCGAGGCTTGTGATAAATTTATTAGCATACTTTCTGTCTGTATATTTTCATCTCTATGTTTCCTATTTTCTGTCTTTTTCTTGATTTTTCGTGGTGATGAGCTTACAGCTCACTGGCAGACTTTTGTTGCCTAATGTTAAGTGATGTGATTAGACTTATTTAATGTTTGGAGTATATATGAAATTTACATATTTAAAGGAGACATGAACCTAGAAAATAGGGCAGTATTTAAGGTGTCCTTTTTTTCCTGCTCAGGATGGACTTCTGCTCAAGAACAACTTTCTGTCGCAATGTCAGAAGGAGAAAAGTATTTCAAGTCAAATGAATTCAAAAGAAATATCTTCAATGATTGACATGGATGGTCAGCATCTGGATAGTGGCTTTTTGCACAGACAAGTAGATTCAGGGGAAAACAAAGTTGCACCATTGTACCAGCGAGTTTTGGCAGCTATTGTCCTAGAAGATCAAGTTGATGAGAGTGATGATTCTCTGGATATTGAACACAAATCTGTGATAGGGGCTGAATTTGAATCTCATTGTATATCTAGCCCTCAAGTTAGGACTCAATGTGCTTCTAATGTGCTATCTTGTAGTGGGAATATTACATTAACTAATGGCTTGAACGTCCATGATCAAGAACTTGATATTTTACCAGCACATCAGGGACTGTTACATTCAGACACTGACTTGTTGCCAAAGCTATCTAAAAATGGTAGTGGTGGGTTACTAGCTGCAAATATGGATTCGTCACATTCATTGTCTTTTAATTGTCAGTTTGACAAAATGAGTTTGGATGATAAAATGTTGCTGGAGCTTCAGAGCATTGGCCTATATCCAGAGGCAGTGGTGAGCTTTCAATTTTATTTTACATGATATGGAAGGCATCCTTTCTAGCTTACTGGTGCTATTTGTTGTTGTAGCTCTCTGCTTCCCTCCTTCCTTCCCTCATGTCATTTCTCTAGTATAAACGCTAACATTGCTATGGAAACAAGATCTTTTAGAAGCAAGGCCTTTTCATGTGGGCTTTCTATTTGTAGCGTTTAATGATCATCAAGTTTGGTTTTGAAGATTTTGTATTTTTTATTTCTATACTGACTCATCTTTTGATGGTTGTCTTTTAACAGCCTGATCTTGCTGACGGAGACAGTGATCCTATTGACCGAGATGTTGTTCATTTACAGAAATGTGTTGATCAACAGGTTTTGTTTTTTGTTTTTTTATGTAACGGTAACGTTTGATGTTTGCTAAAGTATAAGGAAGGTATTCATTTAGTCATATTTTCTGAGGTTATTGTCTATATATGCCCACTTTTACAGGTTTGTAAGAAGAGAGAGTACTTAATGAACCTTATTCAAGAAATGGAGAAAGTCAGGGAAACGGAACAACGGTATGATAATTATAGTTTAGATGCATACATTTTATTAGGTCTCCAAACATTTGAGATATATAAATTGGAAGGAAGACCATGTATTCATATACTTAATGAACCTTTGTTGATGCTCATGAATGATTAACATATTGAATTGCAGAGCCCTTGAGCCAGCTGCTATGGAGAAACTTGTTGAATTGGCTTATAAAAAGAAGCTGGTAATTTGTTTCCCTTGTTCTTTTATTTCCTGGGTGTTTGGCTCTTTTACATATTTGTAATCAATCATTGTCTGCCACATCATATTGTATTATAGGCAGCCTCAGCATGCATGATACCTTCGATATTTTTTTGTTTGTATGAAAGTTTTGCTTGAAAGATATTGTACAGATATATTTGGAACAAGCTGGGACTTGAATACTTGTTTAGCGCTGCTAGACTGTTAAGTGATTTGTAAAGTATGCATTGTTTGTTCTAGACTGTTACTTTTTTGTTGATGATTATGCAGTGATATTGTATTGGTCTTCAGTTTCCTTTTTGGAACTTCCAAGAAAAAAATGCAGTATTTAATGCCCCTATAATTTTGATAGGCTACTCGTGGAAGTAGTGCAGCAAGAAATGGAATCCCTAAGGTATCAAAGCAAGTTGCCTTGGCTTTTACGAAGAGGACTCTTGCTAGATGCAGGAAATTTGAGGATGCTGGGAGAAGTTGCTTTATGGATCCTGTGCTTAAAGATGTTCTTTTTGCGGCGCATGCTCATGGCAACTATCCTGGCTCCGTTGCTGCTATAAATGTACCACAAACTCAAAATTCTGAGGAAGAGGCTATGCTCTCAGGTTGTCTAATTTAACCATGATTTAAGTCTTTTCCTTTGGGAAGATGATTTATTTTGGTAGTGACATTCCAGAAGTACTTCAACTTCATATGTGTAATTCTGTTCATCAACTTTGCTATATTTTATTTGGGGATCAATACTTGTTTAAATGTCAAACAACTTGGTGCTTGGCGTTTGCAGGTTTCATTCCTTGCAGGGTGCAATATGGTCTTGATAATGATCAAATTGGCAGTAGTCCAGTGGATGTGTTTGAGAATCTAAACCAGCTCTCTGACCATGATTTTGCCAGAACAGGACCAATACTAAACCGAGGGAAGAAAAAGGAACTGCTGCTTGATGATGTTGGTGCTACTGCTTCTTTGAAATCTGCCCCAATTCTTAGTAATTCTTTCATGGGTGGAGCAAAGGGAAAGAGGAGTGAGAGAGAGAGGGACAGAGACCCTTCAGGAAGAAATCCTGTCACTAAAACTGGTCGACCCTCTGCAGGTTATTCTAGGGGTGAGCGTAAAACAAGAGCAAAGCCCAAACAAAAGACAGCTCAACTGTCTGCATCTATAAATGGATCTCTTGGCAAGCTGCCGGAAAATAATGATTCTGAGCACCATTTCGCTAGTGGTTCTGGTGAAGTGAATGACAATGGGAACGCCATAAAATGTAAACTTGAGCCTGTTTCCCATGGTCCTACATCTAATAATTTGTACATGGAGCTGGGGCCAAACATTGACTATACAAACTTGCATGATTTTGACTCAATAGAACTGGGTGTAGATAATGAACTTAATGAGCATCAAGACCTGGGCTCTTGGTTGAACATTGATGATGAAAATTTACAAGATCATGATGCAGTGGGCCTAGACATACCAATGGATGACCTGTCTGAGTTGAATATGTTCTAATGGAGGCGAATCCAGGATATATACATTCCCATGGACAGTTTGACTTATATAAACAGTGCTGTGTCAGAGGAAGCTGCTAATAGAATTTATACCTCTGATTATTTGCACTTGTAATTATGCCCATTCTTTTTGTATACTTATCTACAAAACAAGAGAACCAGAAAAAGAAGCGTAGTCCTCAATTGTTTATATCATTTAGGGATTTCCCTCAGGTTGTAACTGCTACAGTTTAATCCAAAAAAAGTTTTGATCATCTTGGTCCTATTGTCATTGCTGTTGGCTTGTAAATTTTCTCGTACAAGTTATTATGTCATGACCTGTCTACACTATGCTTCTCAAGATATTCAGATCGTTCTTGGCATCTTGAAAGGTTTTCATTTGATTGCAGACCACTTTATCTGTTTCAAAACAATATGGCTGCTAAATTGGTTAAATTAGTGAAGTTTATTAACGAATTATTTCTAGGTTTATGTTGAGCTGAGGAGTGAAATTTCTCCGGGTTTTTCATGGATTGGCTACACCCTTTATTTTATTCATTTTGTAACATAAATAATTTCTCCAATGAGATTGTATTGAGGATATTTTATGAATTGAACCAGAGTAGATTTTGTATTTTTACTATGTTTTTTAGAGGCTGTAATTATTTCTTTACTGAGTTTGTAGGGATTGCATTTCATCCTGACAGTCAATTTTGTCCCACTGAGTCCAGCTGAAGGTTGCATATTTTGTGCTAACATTTTATGTCTTAATAAATATCACTTTTGTTTTCCAAAAAACAAAGTCAATTTTATTGATATTAATAAAAAAAAGTATTACAACCGCCAATAACAGAAGTCAATAAAATAAAAAATTAAGTATTGGTCAGTCAACTTTTCATTTTGTACATTAAATACCAATCCTTAAGATGTTGGTGTTGGAATATATGGGTTGGCACTACACGATAGCTACAAATGTTGATCGGTCTCTATGGATGCACAATCCATCTTCATCTCATTCTCTCTAAAAGCTCTCAATTCCTCTGACATTGCAGCAAAAGCTGGAATAAAGGATTCCACTTCTCTGTTTTTTAAACTCTGCTCAACTAACATCTTTGTATCAAGGCAACTTGTAACAATAGCCATTGTTTTACCTGCCATACATTGATCATAAGTTGGGAAATCTCTTCTTCATGGTTTTCTTTTCTTCTTCTCATCAGAAGTTCTTTCTCTCTGTTGATTCTCTTCTTTACTGATTCCTCTTTGTTCAAGGTCTTTTGCATGGCTGGCTTAGCTTGACACTTCTCAATCACTTGCTGGAGAGCTTCATGGTCCAGCCAAACCTCTGGTTCAAGATCAGAGGGACCATTGAAAATGATTGCCCCAATCTCAACACCACAAAGGATGCTAAGTTCACTTATTTTCTTCAAGATACCTCCTTTCCTTTTCTTTTTGAGTCATAAAAAATGTACTCATGATGTTTCACCACCTCTCTTGACATGGTTATGCTTAGGGAGACAATTTTTTGTTAAGCATACATGTTCCTTGTGATTGTCCTTTATACAGAACTATCTCACTCTCAATCTGAAATTATATTGAACCTATTTTTGACTCTTTACTGAGTGGTGTTGGAAAACATTATAATTTATGAGAGTATTCTGGTCAACTTTGTTTCAGAAATTTGAAAACTGAACAATTTCCCCAGCCTCAACACTACACTCAGCAAGATCAAGAGTAAAACATAGGTTCACTATAAGTTCAACTTCAAAAAGTGAAATATTTCTATATAAAGGACTCAGATATCAAGCACTAAGTGTGCTCAACGAAAACTGTTCTCCTTAATGAGTACATAACTAATGACTCAAAAAGAAAAACATAATTCAAGAAAAGGAAAACAAATATATGAAAATTTGGGCCATCAAATTTTTATTAACACTAAAAGCTCCCAGCAATTCTTTTGCCATTGGAACATAGAATCCCACTTCTTAGCAAATACCTCCATCGCCACTGTCGCCGCCGCGGTCCTCTTCATCATCATCATCATCATCATCATCTTCTTGATGTTCCTCCATGAGGCATCCTCGCCTTTTAAAGCTATCAATGATATATACACTCATGTTTTTGCTTCTCTCTTGTCATGATTATGCTTGAGGAAATCAGTTTTTATAGAGCACAATTTTTTCTTTAAGATTGTCCTTAAACCATCTCATATACATTGAACTTGAAATTACATACATTGAACCTTTCTTGGTTCATGTATATGTATTTATGAAGGATCCTAGACATTGAACCTTTCTTGGTTCATGACTTCATGTATATGTATTTATGAAGGATCCCAAAACAATTTTGTTCATGTATATGTATTTATTAGGAGCATTTAGTGAATTTATTTTCCATTAATGGCAATTATGAACTATTTTTTGTTAAAAAAATGAGATGCTAAATAAATTAACATCCCTTGAGTTCATAAAAACTACGAAGATAACCCCTTAATTTTATAAATTACACAAACGTCCTATGTTCAAAATTTAATACAAAATTGGATGGGATGTTTGGATATAAGTTTCATTGTTTCTATTACTTCTTCACAGAGAAGCCTCGAAAGCTTTAAGCATAAATAATCCAAAGCTTTAAAATTTAGAGCCCATATATTAAAGCTTAACGGGAAAACTGATTTTGATTAAGCTATAAATGAATTTCAATTCAAAATAATTGATAACTCGTTTTATCTAATATTAGTATTGCCTAAAAAGAAATAAGACTTCGCCCTACTTTTAGATCGTGGGTGAATCTAACCTCTTTTTAAAATTTTTGTAAAAATAAAAAACTTCAATTCAAAATGCATTGATACGACACAAAATATAACTATTGTTAAAAAGTGCAACTTGCACGATCACCAACAATGAAATTAGGAAGTTCAAAAAAGAACTACGCAAGACTCTTGCTTAATTTGGCCAACATTAAGTCCATCAAGTAACAATTCAAATTCAAATCCTGCCTTATAATTACTTAACTCAGATTTCAAAATCAATCACATAAAGCATTCAATATAATGGAAACTTCATGCTTTATGTGCACTAGCATATGTAGAATATATCCTAAATTGTCAACCACTTCTATTTCCAAGTAGGGGTGTGCATGGGTAGGGTTAAACATGGTAGCCCGCTGTCAAAAAAAAGTATAGGTTGCATTTTGCAGCCTGATGTCCGGCGCTGCCTGATAAAAGACCTAACAATTTTGGGCTGGGCATGAGCGGGCTAGGCATGGGCGGGCTGGGCATGTCCAAATCGTGATGTCATGCTCATGTTATGAAAAAAATATACAATTATGAACTTATAAAATAATACCATATTCATGTGTCTTCAAGAGTTAAATAATATCTATAATCTATTAAGAATAAGGCAACAAAGATAATAATTAAAATCTTGAGATCAATTATATATAAGAAATAAGCGTTGAAGTCTAAGTAGTTTGTAATTATAACTTTACATCAATCTCCTCAATATTGACAAAAATAAAGCATCTAAAAAAATAAAATAAATAATTATAATTTTTAATGTAATCATATGATAATTAACAAAGTTAAAAAAAAAGAAAAAATTAGTATAGTTATAAATATTAAAAGATACAACTTACCTACTTAATTACTCATATTTTTAAAATTATTTTCTAGTAACCAGTAACTATCATATTCTCCCTTCTAAGATAGAGAGAAAAAAAAGGAGTGCTCATGGGCAAGGTAGCCCCTATGCCCGATGCCCAGCCCGAAAAATGCATGGACTGTATTTTACAGCCTGATGCCCAGCCTTACCCTATATTTATTGGGCTGAGCAGGGCATTTTTATTGTGGGCTCAGACGGGCATATTGGGCGGCGAATTTTGTGCACAGCCCTATTTCCAAGACACAATACAAGGATCACTAAATTTTCAAATAAGTGAAGTGAACTGAGTGCTAAATTTCTGAAATAATCTTGAGATCAAGCATGTTCTAAATGGCTTTCCTAAAAATTTATTTTCTTAATTATGTTTGGAAATATGTTTGGTATAAAGTACAAGTGAGAATGAGAATGTGAATGGGAATAAGCATGAGAAAAGGGTTTTTCCTAAGAATCTAGTTTCCTAATTATTGTTAGGAAGTACCACCAATTTTTTAACATAATAATCACACACGTCTAACTTTTCCTTTTGTTTTTCCAATTCTAGAAAGGACTTCTCCGCGTACCAAACACAAATATATCATAAGGATCACTCCTCTATATTTATAACAAGGAGGTATGAATATCCCTCTGCCAAATCTTTAAATATTGACATGGAGAACTAATCCACAGTATCCTATAGAATAATACATCATAGTATGCAATGTGGCCATGGAGGTAAAATCAGAATTATCTTCTCTTTCTAGGCCATGGATTGTAATTGAGAACAAAAACTTGCAGAACAAAAAAAAAAGACAGGGATATATAATTTATGTCCATCATACACAGAAACATCATAAATGACAGAAATAGAACTAAAAAAACTCCTGAAGGACAGAGATCTGAATTCATGGAGAAAATGGGTTGTAAAACGATGGAACATATGAGTAATTTACATCATTAGTAGGTAGTGGCATCTCATTGAACCGATTCCCATATAGTCTTCCATATTTGTTATGTTCATGCGGTGTTGCAGATTTTGGTCAATCAGATTTTCATTCTGTACATGAATACCAATCCTTGTGATGTTGGTGCAGTTGGAATATATGGATTGGCACTACAAGATGGCTGCACATGTTGATCTTGATCAGTGTCTTTATTGATGCACAATCCTTCAGAAGTTGGTGGAGCTGGAACATTATCAATGTTGAACTGCTGAGATTGGCCTATCAAGGTCATCACATTCTATCTGAAAATTCTCAATTCCTCTGACAATGAAGCAGAAGCTGGAACAGAGGGTTCACCTTCTTTGTTCTTCAAACTCTGTCTGCTCAACAAACATCTTCATATCAAGCCAATCTGTAAAAGTAACAGAAGGAATTGCTTTCCCTACCATACATTGGATCACAAGTTGGGAAATCTCTTCCTAATGGTTTTGTTTTCTTTGTCTCATGAGAAGTTCTTTGTTAATTTTCTGCTGCATTGATTCCTCTCTATTCAAGGTCACGGCCGGCCTGGCTTGACACTTCTCAATCACTTGTCGGATACCTTCATGGTCCAGCCAAATCTCCAGTTCAGGATCAGAGGGATCATTGAAAACGATTGCCCCGACCTCAACACCACAAGGGATGCTAAGTTCACGTGCCATCTTCAAGACACTTTCTTTCCTTTTCTTGAATGAGATTTCTCTTTTGGAGTTCTCAGTCATGTACCCATGATGTTTCCCAATCTCTCTTGACATGGTTATGCTTAAGGGGAAGTTGAGCATATTTGTTCTTTGAGATCTGTCCTTTATATAGAACAATCTCACACTCTGAGCCTTAACTACATTCTGAACTAGTGAACCCATTTTTGAGTCTTAATGAGTGATGTCAGAAGAAAATATTAGAATTTATGACAGCATTTTAGTCGACTATATTTCAGAAATTTAAAAACTATAGCTAAGGGTGAAATCTGTGGGCTGGATTAAATATAAAATTTCAATCTCCTTTAATACTTCCTTTTATTACTAAACTTTTATCTAAAGTTGAATGACTGAATGATTAAAAGATTGTATTTTAATCTAATTTTTTTATATGATGGTTTGCCTAATTATACAAACTAAAGTAGTGACCATTTCACCAGCTTTCTCGTATGACCAACTAGTTTCGTTTGGTTTTACTACCTTTAGTCAAAAGCATATCCATTTTCTATTTGATGAAAAAACTGTAACCATTTAGTATGACAGTAAAACTTTGATTGGATTTCACTTCCCTCTTTAAGTTTAATCAATATTTGTGTCATGATTACATGAGAATAAATGATATCCATGAAAGGATTTTCATTAATTTTGTTCATTGAATCTAAATTATCATAAGTATTTAATGAATTGGATTATGCATTTATGACAATTATGAATGAAGTCCAAAACAATACTCCTTCTGGTCTCACATATTGGGCACCTTCTAGAAGAAAATCATGATTCTTAATATAAGTCAGTTTTTGATCTGTAGATGCATCATCAAACGAGTTATTTGGTAAATATTCTCTTCAACTACATTTCAATATAATTTAAAAATATTTTAAAAGAGTGTTTGTTATGGGTAAAATAGAAAGTAATTTAAAATTAAGACAATTTTATTGTTTTTACTAACATATATTAATTTTAATGAATTAGTTAAAAGTGACTTATATATATATATATATATATATATAAAAGAAAAACCATTGTGTATGTACTTATATTTTCTTTTAATTTTTATTTTGATACCTATATTTTTTTTAATAAATCTTTTAATTTTATTTTATTAGCATAATTAGCTTATATATATAGGGTCTAATAATGTTAATAGAACAAAATTAAATAATTTAATAATGAGAGAAAATAATAGAGGTGTCAAATTAAAATTAATAAAAAAATATAAAAACCTATATAATAGTTTTCCATATATATATATATATATAAATGACCTGGGGAAGTAGTAATAAGATGTAAAAAAAAATTAATATTCCTTTGAGTTTATAAAACCGATGAACATTACCCTCTAGTTTCAGAAATTACCCCAAAACTCCTATATTTAAATTTTTTCATGAGACATTTGAGACCTTTTATGTAGTTCATTATAATTAATGTATTGTAAATCACTCAACAAATATTAAATACAATGTTAAAGAATAAAAGATGATGTTACAATGGATAATCATGCAAGATACATTAGAGAATGCTAAATGTTAAATTATACAAAACTTCCTAAACTTTGATTTATTTATGAACGTTAGGATTTAAAATGAATCTTCTGCTCTAAATCAAAATCTATACAAATAACCTTAATAAAAACATATGAACACTATAATTTCAGTAGGAAAAATCTATTAAAATCTTAATCCAAATCCAGATTTATACAAATATAAAGTAAACCTTTAATTAAAAATATGAATGTTACAGGTAAAATAATCATTATCTTTCCAAAATTTAAGCAATTGATTATCAATCAATATTAAAACTTACGCAACCCACCGGACATTTGACACTTTCTTTTTCTTTCCGGTGAAGACTCTTGGCCTTTCTTGAATTGTCAGCGGTAAATATATCTTGATGAACATGCAGCTGACCCAATGACCCCGGTTTTTTAATTGAAGACACACCGACACTTGAAACAAAATTGACGCTACCCCCACTTTTCTTTTGGGTTAAACAAAGGTCAATTTTTGACTCCTAGATCAGCTTTGCTCTCTTGCTCTTTCTTCTCTTTGCTTTTCCTTCTCCTCACTATCTGTGACTGTCTCCGATTCTTCGGTTGGAACCGCTTCAACAGCCTAGCTAAAGACTTTGATGACTCCTCTACCTCTAATGTGATCAAAGTTTCCTCTTTTCTCTGTTCTTCGCCTTCTTTTTGTAGCTTTTACTTCTTTTTGTACCTTTCTTTCTTTTTGCACTTCTTTTTCCGTCACTGATCCGGTTTCCCAATTTGACTTTTTTTTCCTTGCATCAACAGGAGGACGATGAGGTGCTCGTTCCCCGCTGGAACTTTTCAGAGGGTCCTCGACCAAGGTAAATGCTTTGCATGTCACTTACATGTTGCTATTTGGAAGTTTAGACCCTCAATGTATATGATGATAATTCTTAGCACGAAGGTAATCTCCCTTACTGTTATCAGATCATACATATCGTTTAGGGAAGTCCCTTAATGTAAGTTGAGTGCTAGGCCTATTTAAGTTATCTATGCTTGGGTCGACCTTTTGTATTTTATGGTGATTAATTAATGTCGTTAATGTCATTAATGCATCTCCTTTGATTTTATTGGGGATGGCTGGGATGTGCCTGCAACATTAACTTTATGATCATGTATTTGAGCTTCGTTTTTATTATTCCATTTGCATCCAAAATCCAATAACACTCCGGATTTTCCTATTTAAGTTCATCGCCTTTTCTTTTATTGTTTCAGATACGATTTTTTTGGTTAAAGTTTGTATTATTAAAATAATACTTTTTTAATCAAAAAATAGTGCTATAGCTTCTATTTTTATTGCTTTCATGATAGATCTGCTGCAGTAAAGTATAAAGAGAAAGAAAGAAATTAAACAAAATAATAGACGTACTCCACTTTTGTACAAATGAATCTACCTAAGTAGAATCTGCTTTTGTTCATTCATTTATTTGTTAGTGCCACACCTACTTTTCTCAGTGGATATATATGCTGCACATCATGCCAAATTATATGTTCACTGATCTTCTACAATAATGCTATAAGGTATCTATATTGATTATAAGTGCGTGAATCTTATGTGTCTTTTTGCTTGGAGGCAGAGACAGATGTAGAGAAACCTTTGAATTTGAGGGTGTAGAAAGAGAACACATTTGAAGACAATATTGTAACAGTAAGTTAGTGTGGATGGAAAAAGGGAGAAGTCGCCAGTCCCTGTTTGGATATGTAGCATGTTTGCCATTTAATGTGTGCGGAACCACTACAATGACTCCTCTGCCACTAATGTGATCAAAGGTTCCTCTTTTCTCTGTTCTTCACTTTCTTTTTGTACCTTTCTCTCCAATATTTTTCTTAGTTACTAGGGTTTTCGGCCACTGGATCCAGTTTCCCAATTTGACTTCTTTTTTTCTCTACATCAGTAGGAGGATGACGACTTTCTTCTTGTTCTCCACTTTGACTTTCCAAAGCGCCCTCGACCTATGGAAGGTAAATGCTACATGTCACTTAGAGATTGCTATACTCTGGTCAGTGGTTACAAATGTCACCTTGATTTTTGCCGGTATGTACTATTTTTGGGTGGATTAATATCTTACAATATTTTTATTCGGTGAATTGCTATATGCCAATGTTTATTAGTTGCTAATATGGCTACTAGTGTGTATGATGATGCTTTCCTCAAAGGGATCAACTTTGCTTCTAGAGGAGCTAGCATTCTCAATGAAACTGGCCTTTATTTCGTACGCTCTAAACTCAAATTAATCACCTTCACATCCGTTAACTGTAATCAAGGTTAGAACAGACTCATAATCTCTCTCCCTCTGTAATCTTTCAGATTCAGAGGCTGTCTTTTGACGACCAGATCAATAATTTCAACAAAAGCAAACAGATCATGAAGGCAAAAGTTGGACAAGAAGCCGCTAACAAGGTTTGCGTGAAATGCCCAATGTCTTCGTGGTTGTCAATCTAAAAGCCTAAACTATATTTTAATATATTCTTTTTTTCCAACAAAAACTATATTCTTGTTTTCCAATGTCTCCGTTGGTTGAGGTAAATTTTAAGAAGACTTTTAATTAAGGGGCATTTATTACTCCACTTAATATTTGTATAGATTTCAATTTAGTTTTTTATGCAGCTCTTTTTTTATTAGTTTGAAATCTCTCTCTAGCATCTTTGGGTGGTGCCTGGAAGTCAATTTATAGAGGTGCCACCATGTACCACGATAGCCTGCCAATTGAAAGACCGGACAATAAATGTAACAAACCAAAAGCAACATCACTTCCAAAACCAGGTATGCTTACACTTGTGATAAACAATTATGCTATCACAATAACAAACAAAATATATTTATATTTTTTGGGAGGGGGGAACCTAATGTGTGTATGCGGCTTAAGAGTCTTGAAATTAAAATTCTTATCCTTGATGAGAAACATGCAACACTCGAATAGCTCTTTTCTTGAAATCTCTCTCTAGAGGACCAAGTCCATGGAACACTATTTTTCTTGCTCCCAGCTCATATAGTCTCTGATACATACATAAATAGTCATTTCCATGACATAGTCCGAATGGTGTATGTTGGTAATGCACAATGTAAAAGGGGTGTGATTTATACCGTTAGTTGTTGAACTAAAGTTTTTATCAGAAGCTCAACATACTCATCATGAGTGTATTGTTGACCGTCTGCTAGAAATGGCTTCAAGTAATTGTTCACATAGCCATTGCTCCATGCAAAAAACAGCAATTAAAAATATGGTTTCTTGCTCAACTTTCCTAGCCGTTGTGTTATCCAGCAGATGTAATTTGAGCAGAAATGCTTATTTCTAAAACAGAAGAAAATACAAACCTTATGCGGTTCAAGGCTATAATGGCTCTAAGTGCACTACAGATCATATCTTCGATACGATCTACTTCTTGCATGACAGTATCTTGCTTTGGCTTGAAATTGATAGTCTTCTGGAGAGGGTCCATGGGAATCCAAGTTAGAGAACTGAAACATTACACAGCCAAATTTAAGCATGTTTAAAGGCACATCACAAACCTGCTAATACTGTAGAGGGACACTTATCAGCCAGTTTTGAGAGTATGAGGTGGCAAGGCATTTTAACGTCATAATGATCTGAAAAAGAAAACACAATTAGCAGTACATCATCAAAGACTCGCCAATCAACTGCATAAAGAAAAAACGCCAAATTCAATATCAAGGGGAACATTTTTACATATAGATGGGCTAAAAGGAACCTCACAAGGTATGTTATATAAACAAAAGGAAATATTGACATCATAATTAGTGTTTTAAAAAATGGATGACCATGCATCATATCAATTTTATGTCTCTATAAGCGTGTCTAAATGAAAAGTGATAAAAAGAATACTCCCACAAGTAAAATAAAAAATATATCAGCATCAGAAGCAACAGAGGGTATTAGCAGGACACAGGGCCAGGAAATAAACAACTTGAAACAAATGCTCACCATCCAAACCAGATTTAAGATAAGGAATGATAAATGATGACGGGTTGACTTGATCGAGACAACTGTCCAGCAAGGTGTCTACGAAATCAAAAGCAGTCTTCCTCATCCACAGTATATTTGAAAGGACCAAGATCAACGGTCCTTATGAAAAAATTGTGAACATGCCATAGGTAATACATATCATAATTGCTTTCCACAAAAAAAGAGACAAGTTCCAATGTGATGATATAATACACAACAAATTTCCATCTAATAGATTGCTAGCACAAGTCAAATTTACCTGCACAATTGTCTGATCATAAAGAAGAGGCAAAATATCAGGAAGAAGCCCCTTGATTGGTTTTGGCTTGCTGCAAGCAAAAATGTGTTCAGCTCGTCTAACATGTGCATACTCATAAAATCAGTTCCCAATAGGTTCAAACCAAAACGCACATATACATCTAAAAACAAAGATTGTGATAAAATTTCTTTTACAACTCACCCTGTCATAGTCTGTAATAAGCATCAGAAATGATGATTTTTCAGGGTAATTGAGAGCATATGATGTGTGTAATTGAGTCAAAACATAGAATTCCACTTCTTTGCCAAATACCTCTATCAGAATCATCATCATCTTGTTGATGTTTCTTCATGATGCATCCTCTCCTTTTAAAGCCATAAGTGATATATACTCATGTTTCTACTCCTCTCTTATCATGGTTATGCTTAAGGAAACCAGTTTTTGTAGAGCATAATTATTGCTTTAAAATTTCTCCTTAAACCATCTCACATACATTGAACCTTAAATTACATACATTGAACATTTCTTGGATAGTTGGACTCATTAATGATAGATCCAGAAAATATATTGGAATTTATGAAGGATCCCTAGTAAGTGTTATTCATTTATGTGTATTTATTAGGAGCATTTAATGATTTGATTTTCCATTTATTACAATTATAAACTTAATTTTGTTTTTTGAAAAATTAATTCTTAGATCCCTTTAGTTTTAAACCAGTTATAATTCAATTTTAAAATTGTGATTTAGTACAACTCAATCTTTATAATTTTTATTCAATTGAAACACAATCTCTAAATTTTATATCACCACAACCTAGTCCTTATGATTTTAAATGGTTAAACTACAATAATTAAATTGCTTCAAGTTAAAGTTCAGGGATTAATTTTGTAGCTTAACAATTAAGTTAAAATTGTTGAGACAAAAATTAATTTTCTAAAAAATAAATTCACAATTGTTATAGATAGAAAATCAAATTCATTAGATGTTCCTAATAAACACACATAAATGAATAACACTTAGGGATCCTTCATAAATTCTAATGTATTTTCTGGATCTATCATTAATGAGTCCAACTATCCACGAAAGGTTCAATGTATGCAATTTAAGGTTCAATGTATATGAGATAGTTTAAGGACAAATTTTAAAGCAATAATTGTACTCTACAAAAACTGGTTCCTTAAGCATAACCATGACAAGAGAGGAGTAGAAACATGATATATATCACTTATGGCTTTAAAAAGGAGAGGATGCATCATGAAGAAACATCAACAAGATGATGATGATGATTCTGATAGAGGTATCTGGCAAAGAAGTGGAATTCTATGTTTTGACTCAATTACACAGACATCATATGCTCTAAATTTTTTGTAAAACAACTTTCTTTCAATCTGCAAGAGAACCAGCAATGAAATTAGAAAGCTCAAACAAGAGCTACGAGAAACAGCATTAACTAACAAATAAAATGAATAGGAGAAACAAAATACATTAAGTAACAATTCAAAGACAAAGATTCAGCAATGCAAGATAAAAATGAAAAGACAGCTTAAAGTTACAAAATTTATCAAGTATAATATCATGGATAGGAGAGACAAAAAATACATCATGATGTAGAAATGAAATGTGTATGTGTGTGTATATATATATATATATGGAGAGAGACAGAGAGGTATTAGGAATTCTCTAGGGAAGTAGAGGTCAAATCCTGCCCTGTAATTACTTAATTCTGATTTCAATATCATGCTTATAAAGCATTCAACACAATGGAAATTTCATGTATATGTAGAATATAGCCTAAATTGTGAACCACTTCTATTTCCAAGACATAAAACAAGGATCACTAAATTTCCAAATATATGAAATGAATGCTAAATTTTTATAGTAATCTTGAGATCGGGCATGTTCTACATGGCTTGGTCTTATAGTAACTCTAAGCATGATTTATGAAGGGCTATGGAAATTTTGGGAGGATGAAAAGTGACCTTAGCGAAAAGTTCTAAAAGACTCCGTGACACCATTCTGTGACATGCAACACTGAGGAGAACACTGAAACACTGCTGCACCCTAGTCAGAGAGGATCTAGAGAAAGAGAGAGAGAACAGAGAGATAGAGATTGAGAGAGATAAAACAGAGGGAAACAATTCCCCTTTAATCAATAAGGTAATTCAAATCATATGTTTGGTATAAAGTGAGAATGAGAATCGGAATGGGAATAAGCATGACAAAAGGGGTTTCCTAAAAATATATTTTCCTAATTATGGTTAGGAAGAATATCACCAATTCTTGACATACTTACTAATCACACAAGTCTAACTTTTCCTTTCGTATTTTCATTTTAGAAATGACTTTCTCTGCACATTGTTATGAGTCTTATATCAGAAAGGTTATCTTAAAATAAGGGATTTATATAAGGTTTTGGGCTCCCTAAACTCCAACGGCTAGATTTTTGTAGTATAGTTCTTTCAAGGACTTGTGCTCACTACAATGGTAGCCATGGGACTTGTAACGATCACCCCAAAAGCTTGCCATTAAAGTTGGAGGGCCCAAGGCTTTATAAGAACCCCGCTTCAAGCTAACCTTCTCAATGTGGGATTCATGACAAAACCTATTATAATACAATTTTAAGAGTATGAATGGCTTTTGTGCAATGTTCCTATACTTGAATCTCAAGAAAAATGCCCACGGCAACTTATAGATTTAAAAACAAACTTCAGCAAACATGGCTGAGAACAGAACATGCCATATACCATATGAGGGGCATGAACACGTTTATCATAGAAAATGAGTTTGTTAAATAGAAGGAAAAATACTAATAACTGACATAATAGAAAGTACAAGGGCTGAACAAGATTCTCCCTTAAACCCCAAAGTTCTGCATGATGTGATTAATTTTCATCAAAAGGCTAAAGAATTAGGGAAATGACAGTATACTAGCACTTTTGTTGCTCTTAAAACCTGCAGAAACAATTGAAGTAAAAATATCCAAACCATCTGGACATATCCAATGCTCATAAAAATGCCAATACTTCTAATTCAGATATCTATTGAAAATTCAGTGCAAATGGTGGTTGTTAGCGGGTCAAAACCAGTCAAAAAATTGAGGAGCAAAAGAGAGGGAACAAACCGTGCTTGGGAACTAGGTCAAACCACTGAAGCTTTGAAGTACTCACGCAAGGTTTAGACTACTAGAGCCTAAATTAGAGTGGCACAACAGATGCACCACCCAAGAGAAAGGGAGAGATAGCCAGAAAACTCTATGGCTGGGGTGAGAAACAAGTGAGGGAGGCATTCCCTATTTATAGCATCATGTAGACAATATTTTAAGGAGGTGAATTAAATGTTGATTAATCTCTTTATTTTATTAAGGAAGGCTTCCCATTTCCTAATCAAATAATCCGGCCCATAAGGGCGGACCCGGACCTGGAGTCCAACATCCCTTAGCAAATAGAAATTTCTAGAGCTAACAATTTTCCAATTGATGAGAGTTTGCCAATCTATAGACACTCAAATAGAATGGAGAACTAATCCATGTATCCTACTGAATAGATCATAGTATGCAATGTGGCCACATGGGACTCCATCACCCTACCATGGACCTTGGAGGTAAAATCAGAATTATCTTCTCTGTCTAGGGCAAGGTTTACAAAGAAGCAATTCAAGGATTGTAATTGAGAACATAAACTTGCAAAACAAAATGAACAATGCATGGATATATAA
The DNA here is from genome assembly GCA_037074615.1 of Leucaena leucocephala. NCBI lineage: Eukaryota > Viridiplantae > Streptophyta > Magnoliopsida > Fabales > Fabaceae > Leucaena > Leucaena leucocephala. The sequence goes on along the minus strand of CM073520.1, from coordinate 34,763,331 downwards.
TTTATTTGTTTATACATACAACTTTGTAGCCGACCCCATTTAATGGGATAAGGCTTGTTGTTGTTGTTGGATAAATACAACTTTGCCTCAATGGCTAAACGACCTAACCATCATACACAATCATCTTATATGACTGAAATAGAACTCAAACAATTACTGAAGGACAAAGATCTAAATTCATGGAGAAAATAGGTTGTAAAACAATAGAACATATGAGTAATTGGCATTGTCAGAAGGTTGTGGCATCTCATATGAACCAATTGCCATATAATCTTCTATAGTTCTTATGTCCATGCCATACTGCAGATTTTGGTCAACCGGTTTTCGTTCAGTCTCTTCATCCATCTCCTTTATGATTTTTTCTCAAATTATGCCTATAGTTAGATTTAAAGTTGAATGACCACATGATTAAAAGGTTGTATTTTAATCTTTTTTTCTTTTTATATGATGGCTTACTCCATTACACAAACTGAAGTAGTGACCATTTCACCATCTTCCCATACGACCAACTTGTTTGGTTTGGCTTTATCACCTTTGGTGAAAAGCATATCCATTTTCTATTTGGTGGAAAAAGTGTAACCATTTGGCATGACAGTAAAACTTTGGTTGGATTTTACTTCCCTCTTTTAAGTTTAATCAAAATTTGTGTCATGATTACATGAGAATAAATGATATCCATAAAAGGATTTTCATTAATTTTATTCAATGAATTTAATTTATCATGCATGAGCATTTAATAAATTAGATTCTGCATTTATGATAATTATGAACTGATTCCAAAATGGGTATGCATAAATGACTAATATTAATTACAGATCCCTTCATAAATTCTAATTTATTTTCTGGCACTACTCATTAACAGTTCAGAGAAGCTTAATGTATGTAATTTTAATTACATTGATGAATAACATAAATGAATAATATTGACTAAAGATCCCTTTATAAATTCTCATGTATCTTCTAAATGTAAGCTCTTGTAGTGAATATTTCAGGACATTTTCAATTAAAAATAAAAATATATTCAAGTATATATTACATTTACTTAACAATTAATATTATATTTGGAAATATTTATTTATCAATAAAAGGAACAAGTTGAATCTTAAATTAAAAGAGTTGAAGACACGATTTTTGTTCTTATTAATTTGTGACTTTTGGTTAGGAAAAGTGAAGATTGCAAGTGTGAGATATGGGACATGGAAGCAGTCGCATGGGATGACTTTGAAGCTTGGAGTTTCAGAAGTGGCAATCTTTTTCTTTTTTTCTTTTAATGAGACCTACTAATAAGAGTAATAAGTAATAGAAGTACTAAAAGTTTGTGATTAGAATAGTTTTATACTTTTTTATGTTAATTATAAAATATAGGAAAAATTATATTAGAAAGTACTTGTACTTTTCCTAAATTTTTAATTAGGGGCATATACGTTAGCTTCTCTTAATTAATTATTTAATTTTGATTTATTAACAATGTTAACTCTTGTATAGGGGTACTGTTAACTTTTATGTAAGGGCTAGCGGTATTAATAGAGTAAAGTTACAGCGGTTAATTGTATTAACGAGTAAAATTAAAAGATTTAACTAATGGAGAAAAAATTATATATATGCCAAACTAAAAAATTGAGAAAAGTGTAGAAGTGGGAAAAGAAGTGCATATTAAACTGATTCATACTAAATTTCCTTGCAAAAACATAAAAATGATTTTAGCATTATTCGATATTCGTATAAAACCTATTCCATTTCATATATATGCCTTTTATTTATATAAAAGACAAAATAATAATAATAAAGTAATAGAGTTATATTACAGATATAGAAAACAAGCATGAGAATTAAAAGGCCTTCACAAAAGTGAAGGTGGTGGGTGATATTTGAATTGTGACATCAGAAAAGGAAACCAGCATTGAGAGAAGAATGTCCTGCCAAATTATTTGTATTTCAAATCTGAATCATAGCTATTTAATTGAATAAACTGCTTCTTGATGCAAATAATCTTTAGACTGACTTTTATTGACTATCAAATATTTTCACTACTTAACACCTAAGACAAAGCAATACGGAAGTATTGAATGACAAAAATATTACTCTATCTGTCTTTAATATATGATCTAATCGGAAAGTTGATATTAATTTTAAATATAAGATTTATTTCATAACTTTATATTTATATCTGAGCATGGAGAATCAAAGTTGCAGATTTCAAATATTTAATTGCATTAACACCTTTAATCTAGCCCACATATTTTATCCTTAATACTGACTATATTTTTCAAATTTCTGAAATAAAGTTAACTAGGAATACCACTCATAAATTCTAATATTTTTCTGACACCTCTGCTAAAAAGTGGGCCCACTTTTTCAAGTTCAAAGACTGAGATGGTTCTATATAAAGAACTCAAATATTAATCAATAAGTGTGCTCAACAGCAAAAAACTTGTCTCCTTGAAAAACTTGAGCACAACCATGTCAAGAGAGGTGGTGAAACATTATGAGTACATTTCTGATGACACTAAAACAGCAACATCATTCAAGAAAAGGAAAGCAAATATCTTGAAAAAAACATTAGAACTTAGCATTCTTTGTAATATTGAGGTTGGGGCAATCGTTTACCGTGGCCCCTCTGATTCTAAACCAGATGTTTGGCCAGATCATGATGGTATCCAGTAAGTGATCGAGAGGTGTCAGTCGAGGCCTGTTCCGGAGAGGACCATGAAGAGGGAGGAATCACTAGAGAAGAGGATCACCAAGAGAAAGAACTTCTAATGAACAGAAGAAAAGGAAACGATGAAGAAGAGATTTCCCAGCATATGATCCAATGTATGGAAGGGAAAGAAATGCCTGCCCTTGCAAATTGGAGTTATATGAAGATGTTGGTTGAGCAGAGATTGTAGAACATGACTGCACAGTGCATGATTGGGCAAAGAAGTGAAATTCCGTGTTCCGGCTACTTCAGTGTTAGAAGAATTGCAAGTTTTCAAAGAGAATGAGATGTTGACTGACCAATTTCACCAGTTCAGCGTAGATAATGTTCCTGCAGCTCCATCAACATCTGAAGAAGGATTGTGCATGCCATATGTTCCAACACCACCAACATCTGAAGGATTGGAGTGCAGAATGAAAATCTGAGCAAGCAAGATCTGCAATATGGCATTGACTTGGAAAACATGGAAGATTATTTGGGAATTGGGGCATATGAAATGCCACAACCTTCTGACAACAATTACCCACATGTTCCATAGTTTTACAACCCATTTTTCCCGTGAATTGAGATCTTAGTCCATAATTATTTTCTTTTGGGAATTATTGTCAAACTTACGAGTTGACTCGTTGAGTTTATTATTTTTGTATTTTGAACTTATAAAATTGTGTCAACTCGCTCTTAAACTCGTGCTAACTTTGTGATTTGATTATGTTTAGTGACTTTAGGTACAGAGAATGCCAATCTAGATTGACATTGTATAGCGTTGCATATGCCATGTGATATTCATTAGTGAACATTCAAATGGTTTATTACCTTTCATTTTCTACTCTGGCGAATTTGTTAGGTCTGTGTGTTATTTGTGTGGAAATTCTAAGATGAAGCAGATGAATGGCATACCCTTGTCAGTGAGAACATACGACACTATCGCTATAAGTTCAAACTGAAACCCACAAGTATTCCACAAAAGTAACTGTTTCCCATTTAAGATTTGAGAAAACTTTATATTAAAAACTGACATTTCACTCTAATCAAAAACAACATAATCCTACAAAACCAGAACACTGTCAAAAGGAACTTTATTCTCCTTTTGCTGCCTAAAATCCGTAAAAATACTGAATACAACTATGATTTTCCATATAATTCGCATGGAAGAAGAAAGCTTTAAAAACTTTGTCAGCTAATGCCAAGTAACATATGTGAACTGATTTTTATCACAGACGTATTATCTTATTCGAAGGATCTGACATGAACAGATCTTGCTGTAAGTTGGAAATTGTCATGATTGAGGTTGACCCATACTACACTTTCCAGTCTTGAGGTAGTTTCTTCATGCTATATGCACTTGTTTATGTTAGGTTGAGCGAATCTGTACAATCATTGGATATGGTTATGTTATGGAAAGTGATTATTTTCTTGAATTGTTTTTATGAAGTATTTCATTAATCAGTTACAGAAGATGTGTAGATTCTTTCTATAACAACCTCCCAATGTAGCATATTATTTCAAATGAAGAACTGAATAATTTATACTCATGAAAATCTATGATAAGCCTGCATGTAGCTCTGTTGTAGCATTTGTATGTAGGTTAGGGTCAGGTTTATGGGCTATTATTGAAGAGATTTTCTCAGGTATGTTTCCTGCAGTTCTGTCTTCAAAGCTATCAGTTCCAATGTGTTGTTTTGAAGGCTGTTAGGTACGATAGGCCTTTTTTCTTGATATTCAGGGCCATGAGCATTCCACAATAGCTGTTCATACAAGTTTTCAAAAAGGTTGTGTTTAGTATCATACAAGTTTTTTGGTGTATAGAAGTAGCACTTGTAATTTTTAATGGTTAAAGAATACTTATCATTCTACATAGTATTCTACATAATCATTTCATAAAACTCCCTCCTTTAAGCTATTTGTACATGACCCCATGACATTTCAGAACATAGGATATTTGTGTAATTTATGAAACTAAGGGGTTATTTCCATAAGTTTTATAAACTTAAGGGATGCTAATTTATTTAGCATCTCATTGTATTTTTTATAAAAAAAAAAGTTCATAAACAAAAAATAAAATTCATTAAATGATTCTAATAAATGCACATAAATAAAAAATACTAACTAAAATTTTTTCACAAGTTGTATGGCATTACCCATTAATGAGTTCAACTGTTCAAGATTCAATATATGTAATTTTAATTACATTGATAAATAACATTGATACAGAAGGACAGTGAAATTTTGGAGGATGTGAATCATAGAATTTAGGTCGGGTGATTTAAATGGAGAAAGGCTATTGGAGTTTTATGTGATCGGAAAATACCAGATAAAATAAAAAAAAAGTTTTATCGCACTGCTATAAGACTTATAGCAGCAATGCTTTATGGAAGTGAATGCTAGGCTTTAAAAGGACAGCAAGAGCATAAAGTTAGTGTAACTGAGATGAGGATGCTGAGATGGATGTATGGGCATATAAGAAAAGATAAGATTCGTAATGAACATATACGGGGAAGAGTTGGAGTGGCACCTATTGAAGAGAAAATGGTAGAGAATCGTCTTAGGTGGTTTGGACACGTACAAAAAAGGTTAAAAGATGCGTTGGTGAAGAGGGTGGATCAAATAGTATAGACACCGGTTAAAAGAAGTAAAGGAAGGCTAAAAAGAATGTTTAAAGAGGTCATTGAACGGGATTTTCTGGTCAATAACCTATCTAAGAATTTAGTTTTCGATAGAGCACAATAGCGTCATATGATCCATGTAGCCGACCCTATTTAATAAGATAAGGCTTGTTGTTGTTGTTGATAAATAACATTGACCAAGGTCACTTCATAAATTCTAAGGTATCTCATTGATAAGTTTAACTATTTTTTAATAAATACCCATAAATGAATAATTTTAACTAAGGATTCTTTCATAAATTTTAATGTATTTTCTTACATAATTTTCTCCATGAACCCATATAATGCTAGAATTGCTTCTTTCTAAACCTTACCCTGGCCAGAGAAGATAATTGTTACTTTTACCTCCAATATAAATGGGAGATCCCACATCGATCTTTTAAATCTAAATTCAAGTCAAGTTTATATTTTTTTTATTATAAAATTTTAAAAAAAAAGATTAGATTCATCTATAATATAAGAATATAATAATTTTTTTTAAATAATACCAATATCAGATAAAATTAATATATTTATTTTATTAATATAATTCTAATTTTCTATTCAATTCAATATAAACGCCTTAAAAAACATATTATTGTAATTGCAAACTAACTGTAAATAAATTTATTGCCCATGAAATCTCGTTTAACCATAATAGGTAAACAACTTTGTCCAAACCTTATCTACACATTACTTGAATAATAAAATGTTGCAAACCAAACTAATAGGATTCATGATATATCATTACTCTTGCATATTTGATACGTTTTTGTAGGGTTATTTGAATTTTTTTTAAAAAAATATATTATTCAATATTAAATAATGATTATAAAATCATAATAAATATCAATATATCATATTATAATTATATATGCTAATATCAATATTCTCTCATCCTTTTATCCTTATTATAAGATATTTTCAATTAATTATTATGTATCATGAAAAATAGTTAAAATTATTAAAATTGCCATAAAATTTAAATAATTTCTAACATTACCCCCATTAACTATACTAAATTCTATCATCATATTAATTTTTATTTTCTCTCACTATCTTATTAAATAAGGGCACATATAGAAAAAATAATTAATATTCTTTAAAATTAAATAAATATTTTATAAAAAAATTAAGAGTATTTACTAGTTAGTATCTTATACGGTTTCAACCGTTGATATTTGGAAAAATGATAGAAAAATATTTTAAAAAATAATAAATTTTAAATAGAGTATATTATCAATACAATATCCTATTTTAATATTTATAATTTTTCACATTATTTTTATGTCAATTTCCCTTAGTGTTTCATACTTATATAACTATTTTTTTTTTAATCCATTTTCAACTTTTCAATAAAAATGTAGCTGAGCTACAATTAAAAAAAATGTAGTTGAGCTTCCTGGACGGAGAAACCAAAGCCTTCCTGCATCATTCGCAGAGAGGCAAGGAGCAGAGGAGCCTTGTATTCTCCATTTAGTTTATGTCACTCCGTGTTCTCCATCTTCTTCCTCACTCATTCCGCTGCCTCACGATACTCACTGAAGAGGGTTGCGACTATTTTGAAGCCAATAAAAGCTTCCCCTTTCACCGTCGAATTCATACTTAATTTTCTTGCAAAAAAAAAAAATGATTCAGCATTCGATATTTATTAAGCCTTCTTCTGTCTCATTCCCAACCCCATTTCAAAGAGTCCCCAAATGTTGCAACTTGTATAATTCATCAATTCGATGTGAGGCGGTAGATTCATCGTTGTCGTCCTCTAAGATTGGTGGGGAACAAGCGTCATTGTCGTCGACGACAACGTCGTCGCTTCCGGTGGTGGCAAATTTGATGGAATCGGAGAAGAAGAGTGGGCCGTCTCCAGGTGGGATGGGCCCGTTCACCGGAAGGGACCCGAATGTGAAGAAGCCGGCGTGGTTGAGGCAGAGAGCTCCTCAAGGTGATCGGTTTCAAGAGATTAAGAAATCGTTGTCCCATTTGAAACTTAACACTGTCTGCGAGGAGGCTCAGTGCCCGAATATTGGGGAGGTTCAATGCTACTTGCTCTCAATTTGTTCAATTATCCTTGTTCTTTTCCAATTCAATTTCATAGCTTATATCTTTTCTCTACTTAAGCACTAGAAAGAGGAAAATTCTATAAATTCATTAATAACTGATAAGAACTGATTTGATGAGCAAAGTCCTAGTATTCGACTGTAAGTTTTTATTTTTGTTTTCTTGGGAACTTCTATTGAATTGAAGTTTGTTATTGAATTGAGTTAATTCCTTATATATTTAGGCAATTTTTACAAAATTTAATCTTACATTAGCTTATTTATCCTTTTTCGAACTGCAAGCAATCCAAAGGTGAAAAATGACTCTGTAAATTGCTTCATCATTTGGGCAGTGTAAGAAATTGATATATTATGAAATTGCATTACGTCAGCATGAAGCATGTTATTTTCTCTGCGTTTAATTTTAAGCAATATTATATCAAGGAACGAAATCAAGAAAGAATATATATATTAAATGTTTTATGTTAGTATTTTGAAGGGTAAAAATGATGTTATTGACGTTTGGATTCTAATGGACAGTGTTGGAATGGAGGTGGGGATGGTATAGCAACAGCAACAATCATGCTTCTGGGAGATACTTGCACCCGTGGGTGCAGATTTTGTGCTGTCAAGACCAGTAGAAATCCAGCTCCACCTGATCCAATGGAACCAGAAAATACTGCCAAGGCCATTGCAAGTTGGGGGTGTGCAATTATTATGTTGAACTTTATATTAGACTCTCGAAGGACATGCATTTTCATTTTCCTTTTTAAACTTTGATTTTTTAACTAACATCCTGGTCATATCAGAACTTTAGCATAATCCCAACTAGTCTAAGCGATGATGCGCATGCATCTGTTGTCTGTATTTTGCAGCATCAATATGCTTTAGAGGGAAAAAAGTAGCACTTTCTTACTTGCCTGTGCTTCGGTCATTGTTATGGAGGTTTCTATTTACGTTGTACTTTGGTGTATTTGTCTTAAATCAAATGCTTGACAAGGGATTTGCTTTCTATGGGAAAGTGTGGCTGTAGCTTGAAATGGGTGTTTAAATCTTGACATTGTTTGCCTATGGGAAACGGTCATCAATTTTAAATCTCCTAAATTTCTATGTAAAATGACTGGAACGCACAGGCGTCCTCATTTGTATTTGTTCAGTTATATTAATTTCTTCTGTATAGCCTACCGACTGCTAGATGCTTGTCATGATCTTTATATCTTTTATGTTGCACACTTTATGAACTGTAAGGAATCCATAATAGAAAGGGATAGATAAAGGAATAATTTTCTTGCAAAAATGTACCACTAACCCCAATCTCCCAGTTATCAACGTGTGGCCTGATTGAAATTGACACCATCATAATCATTTTCTTTTGATAGGCAAGCGTTTATGATTTAAGAAATCATCCTGGTAGGTGTTTGTTCCTTCAGCACAGGTGTATATAGAACTCTTAAAATTTTCATAAAATTCTGTAGCTTTTGAAATCTTATAGAGTTCACACCATTGTGCAAGTGAATTTCCTATCAAATCATGTACATCCTTTTAGATTATTATAGTCTTTATATGAATTTTACTAGATATACTTCCTTGTTAATTACAAGTTTGCAACTTTTTCAGTGTAGATTATATTGTCCTAACAAGTGTAGATCGTGATGATATACCTGATGGAGGAAGTGGGCATTTTGCTCAGACTGTCAAAGCTATGAAGGTTCATTAATATTTTGAATTGTTGGTAGAAGATGCATTTTGACATCTATTGCAAATAAATACAAAGTTGTTTCTATGCTTGTTTTTGCAGAAGTTGAAACCCGAGATCATGGTTGAGTGTTTAACATCTGATTTCCGGGGTGACTGGAAGGCTGTAGAGATTCTGGCTCACTCAGGCTTAGATGTCTTTGCTCACAACATTGAAACTGTGAAACGGCTTCAAAGAATTGTTAGAGATCCTAGGGCTGGGTGAGTTGCATTGCTGATCCAATCCAACTATTTTGTCATACAAAATAAGAAAATCAACCATTTTCAGTTATCCTAAGGGTATTATTGATCCTTTTTTTTCCCTCAATGTCGTCGTATCCCTATATCAGCACAATGTTTGATTAGTACTTACATTGTATATGTGCTTCATATACTGAAATTCATAATATCAAGTCGGTACTGCCAAATCAGTTTATTGTTTGGCACATAGAGCTAGATGAACATCAAAAGGAAAAAGGAAGAAGGTTCCGCATAAAAGACTGCAAAATGCCAACCCCAATTTAAGCCACTGCTTTATTGCATGGGCATGTGATGCATGATTTAAGGCTTAAACAATATGTTCTCTTAGGCTTGTGTTGCTTCATTCTGAATTATCATTTGCTCAGTCCCATCTGGCCACCTCTTACCTGTAGTATGGTTGCAGGTATGAACAAAGCTTATCAGTTCTAAAACATGCAAAACATAGCAAGGAGGGCATGATAACAAAAACTTCTATAATGCTGGGCCTTGGAGAGTCTGATGATGAGGTGAAGGAAGCTATGGCTGATTTAAGGTCCATTGATGTTGATATTCTGACACTCGGTCAGTATTTGCAGGTGCGTTGATGTAAAATACTTTAGTGCTGTCTGTCCCAGCATGCTTAAAGCATTAGAAATTGGATCTTAAATTTCTGTCCAATCTTGAATCTCTTTATTTCTCACAAATGACCCTGAATTTTCAGTGTAGCATTTTATAATTTTGGAATTGCCATAGCATGTTCTGAGTTATCTTCAATTTGCGCAATGTACAATTGTCTTGGTTGACATTACAAATTGTTACTTTTCTTGTTAATTCAAAATATTCTCTCATTGCAGCCAACTCCATTGCACTTGACTGTCAAAGACTATGTCACTCCTGAGAAATTTGCTTTCTGGAAAGAATATGGGGAATCTATTGGTTTCCGATATGTAGCCAGTGGACCTCTGGTAAGCTCATCACAAATGCAATAGAATGCTAATCTAGTATCCTCTTTCTGCATGACTTGTATGCATGATCATTCCTGTTTTATTTTGGGACTAAATGACAAATCATTCACAGTTGGACTGAGGTTGTTTGGATTATCTTCTCAGAAGCACTTTCATGCAAGCAAACACAAAGCTCCCTTCACAAACTTACCTTGTATGCTGTGAAATTACTTTCAAAAGGCACACTTATTTGTCCTAGATAGCCAAGATCAATAATCAGTGTTATATATGTTTATGGGCTGGATTAGGATTGGGCCGAAGTCCAATAAGGTTTTAGTTGTTGATCTCAAATCTGTGTTGATTTATTAGAATTAGTTTTTTATATAGGGATAAAACAGAAAGTGAAGAATGAATGTAATGCAAAATTTGAATATTGAAAAATGATATATTTTTGGGTCAAACCAACTTGGACTTAAAGTGCATGGACCTAACACGATGGGCTTGAATCTCTGTTGGATCTAGCGAAAAGGGCTAGTCCCTCACAATATAACAATCCAAGGTTTGAATTTCCATTAGGAGAAGTGCATACATTTAATGCCTAACATTGTTTCAAATAGATTTGCTTCCAATAGTAGAATATCTGTGTTTAGCAAAATATATATATATATATATATATATCATCTTCATTATTAACTAATGAGATCCTTACTTGAAATCCCTTATTGTGTTTCAGGTACGATCTTCATATAGAGCCGGGGAGCTGTTTGTGCAGACAATGGTGAGAGAGAGGACAAAGAATGCTAATGGCTTAGACCTTGTAACTTAGAGCTCTGTGATTTTGGAAACTGGGCAGCAATGAAGAGATTGCCACATAATAACTGGTGTTGAGTGCTTAGCCCAACGGTTAGGATATCTACTTTTATTGTTAATTATATATAATCATATTAATTTCAATGAGAAATTCTGTGCAATTATTTCTTATTTTATGAGCATACTTATTCATGATATGCTGGAAACAGAGTGATCACATTCGCTGATCATTATTTTTTCAATATTAATCAGGGAAAGGTTATAGGCTATAGAACTTGATTATTTGTTGATTTTCTAAAGCTAAGGACTAAAGAGTATTATTTACAATTTGATTTGTCCATATGATAAATGTGTTGTATTATTTACAATTTCTAAATAACAAAGTGTACTGCTATATATTTTTATAATTTAAATTTATTGAAATGTTGCTTTTTAAGATCTTTTAACGTAAACTTTGCCAAGGTTGATATTTCAGATGTAATTTTGTCATTTCAAAATCAAAAGTTGAGATAAAAGTATGTATTGCGGATACTGAGTAAAACCTGCCACTGAAGTATGAGTTAATTGGTGCCACGCAAAAACGTTTGGAAACTTTGAATGGAGACGTAGAAAAGATAACATTAAACATATTTTAACATCAATAAAAACTTTGACTAAAATTTTATTTACATGTGAGTGAAAGATGTCTCATTCAATCCCGGTGAAGGGTGGTCAAAGCCATTTACAAGATAGTTCACATTCTTGCTAGTTTGCTGTTTGAGGACCTACTTTCTTTGATCAAAACAAAGGCAATTGCTTAGCATCTTCTGATCTAGGCACATCACAAGGCAAACAATGACAGGTGGTATCTGAGACATTCAAATAAAATATAAATTTAAATGGGCATAAACACGATTTAAATCTCTAAAATTACTATCGATAATATTCGATTCTTACAGCTTTTTTTTTAATACTGTTTATAGTGGATTGCACATGGGAGTCATGAGAAAGTTTTGTTTTTATTTGATGTTTTTAGTTTTCTTTGGAGAACAATATTTTGAATTATTTAATATATGGAAGTATACAATAGGAGTCATGACATTGACATTTTCAATCTATGTAATGCCTTTATTTACCTCTCCTTTTTCCATGGACGTCTGTCTAACCTATTTTAAAATCTTATCAGATCAAGGAATCTTCCTGTTCCCACATTGAGGCTTCATATTTTTATTTATATTAATATATCAATATATAATAAAAAGATCTAGTATTTATTTGTTTTAGCTGGATAAGTTACCCAAAAGTCTTCTCTTAAATTCGTATACTACCAAGAGTGATCATCATGCAATATCTTGGGACCAGTTGAAAAGGGCTTGGATACTTAATTTTCACATCAAATTCATTACTCAAACTAATAATCAATCAATGTTCTTTCATTCTTTCTTCTTTATCATTTTTTGAACACATTTCCCTCCACCAAATTTCTAATAATACCAAGCACTATAGATACTGATGTAGTTCACTAGGCATTTGGTTTAGTAGAAGATTAATTAGATTAGACAGTGAGGAAATTGATATTCAAATCCTATCTTATTAAAAAATATTTCTTATGAGAGAGGCATTTTAGTCATAAAACTTCAATCTAAATTAAGCAGTTGTTCACATGCTCAATAATATGATTTTAAAAAAAATTCCGAACATCATGTACTTAGAAGGTTATAAAAAACAATCTCTCATTTGGTCCGGGTGCCAACAATTCAATTCAATTTTCAATCTTTAAGATATGTGTACTTTAAGCAATATTCAAATCAGTTCAAAGAGAAGAAAACGGCTCAATCGGAGTTGAGTTGGTACATCAACTAGTTCTTCTTTCTTGCAATCCAAACAACATAGTTCCTCTCTCTCTATAAGTAGATTCATTCCCCAATAATTGATGCACTAATCAACCAGTAGTTCATCAAAGCTCAAATCTCAATCACCATCTTTGTGAGCCAAAGCTTTGATTTCTTTCACAGATCATCTTCAAATTTCTGAAAATAACAATGAAGATTATAGCTCTGTTAATTGTTTTCTTGCATCAATCCATGGTTGCTTTTGGTTCTGACCCAGATCCAGTCATGGATTTCTGCATACCCATTTCACCATCCAACCCTTTCTCCTGCAAAAACGCCTCCTTAGCCACAGTCCATGACTTCACATTTTCCGGGATAAAGTTTCCTGGAAACTTCAAGAAATCTGGGTTTTCTGCCACGCCCGTGAATTCCAAGCTCTTTCCAGGTCTCAACACTCTCGGAATGTCGTTCGTGCGTGCCGATTTCGATGTCGGAGGCGTCAATGTGCCTCACTTCCATCCTAGGGCAACGGAAATCGCGTACGTGCTTGAAGGTAAGGTTTATTCTGGATTCATCGACACGAACAATAAGATTTTCGCGAAGGTAATTGAGAAAGGAGAGGTCATGGTGTTCCCAAGGGGTTTGGTTCATTTCCAGATGAACGTCGGGGATTCGCCGGCGGCTATTCTCGGCAGCTTCGATAGCCAGAATCCGGGGTTGCAGAAGATCCCTAATGCAGTTTTTGGATCTGAAATCAAGGTTGAGCTTCTGGAAAAGGCTTTTGGATTGAGCCCCAATGAGCTTTCCAAGATGAGGAAAAGGTTTTCTTCTTATAGCTAATTTGAGTAGTCATGCATCAATTATTCTTACATACAATTACAAACACTCGAACGCAACAATGTGTATTGAATTAAAATAATGATCATGAAGTGTTGTCTGAATCTGGAAAGTATAAAAGGTTCAATTTTTGTATTGTTGTTGCTTCTTAGAGATATTTTTATCTGTTCATTGTTAGGGTGTGTTTAGATTAATTTTTTGAAAATAAATTTTAAAAAAAATAAATTTTAGAGAATAGATTATAGGAAGAATATATTTTAAAAATAGAGACTAGTAGTATAATCACTTTTTATATTAATAAATTATTAAAAATTGTATAATTTGATTAAAGTATGAGAGATGAGAGAGGGTATATAATAAATAGGAGAGAGGGTAGAGAAGAAATATGAAAGATGAGAGAGAAAAGATGAGATAGGGTGAAGAAGAGAGAAGAGAGAGAAAAGAGAATATAGATGAGAGAGGAGAGAATAGAGAGGGTATAAGAAAAAGTAAAGGTAAAATAGTAATTAGATAGTCCATAAGCTATTTTACTCTTTTAAAAACTATTTTTAGTAGCTTATTCAAAACCATAATTTCAAACTGAGGTTTTGACCAAAATCAATTTTAGACAAAAATAGCTGTTTATTTTAAATTTATTCTAACTGAGGTTTTGGCCAAAATCAATTCTAGACAAAAATTATTATTTATTTTAAATTTTTTCAAACTGAAATTTTGTTCAAAAATAATTTTATAGCTATGCATCCAAACAGCCACTTAGATGGGAAGCCAAAGAGGATTGATTATCTGAATCTTATACTGTAGAAATTGAAAATATGTTTCATAGCAGTTGTTGATGATGATTAGTTTTACAGAGCTTACTAGAGTAATTGTATTTGAATGTTGGTATGTATGCCATTCAAATAATTTGATATTGCTGCATTGTGAAGTTACCATTAAGGGTCCTCCACTTCCAAACTTGTCCTGCCATTTCCTGAGTAAAGACCTTTTCAAAGTCGGAGGGAGGGAGGCAGGGAGGCAGGGAGAGGGAGAGGGACATTTTTAAATAATTATAATAATAAGAGAAAAATAATATCCTAAAATTTTGATTTAGTTATAACTTATTTTTTAAATTTTAATTGGGTATAACTCAATCATAATAATTTTGACTCAAATTAAATTCAATCCTAAATTTTATTTCACTACAACTTAATTTCTATAATTTTAATTATTTAAAAGTTTAGCTCTTAAATTTTATAAAATATATAATTTTATATTTTAAAATATAGAGACTAATATTTTAAATAGTTAAATTATACAAATTAAATTATATATACTTAAAATTTATAAATTGAATTATAATCAAGCTAAAAATATAAATAATAAGTTATGTGAAATTAAAATATATAACTGAATTAAACCTGAAACTAGAGAAAGATTATTTTTTTCCTAATAATAAATTTAAGTTTTGCATGATTTTAGGCAGCTAGTCATAAATACGTTTAATAAAATGATTAGCATTAAGATCAATTAATAAACACCATTTTGTGATTCTAGTTTACACTTAAGCCATGTCAATTTAAGAACGTACACCAAAAATTATGTCTTTAGCACTTAGTAATTGACCTGTAGGTATGCTATTGAGAGTCTCCCATAATCTGCCCTTATATCAAATTCATACTTAAATAATTTGGAGAATTTGAAATATGATACTTTAATCGACAACATCATTTCAAGGGACTTGGCAACTTCTTCAAAAGCTATCTGTGATGAATGATGCCTAGTGTTTGTTGGACATGTGGTTGTTGCACTCATTGGACCAACTTTATAGTCTCCCATGCGCATCTTGGTGCCATTTCTTTGTTCGGAGGACCAAACTAACCGTGATCTTAGGCTTCATCAAGTTCAAAAAGTAATTGATTGACTCTTCTCTTTGATTTTCTTTCACCAATCAAATACTCATTTTTAACCATTATTTTCTTCTCCTTTTTCACTCAGCAAAAGTGGTTCCCAAAGAGTTTCCCACGATCTATTGATTTTTTCAATTTTAATTTGTGTATGAAACTCACTTTTTTTCTGTTCAATTTTCCTTTTCTTTAAATCTCTCTTACTTTTAAAACATTTCACAAACTTGTAACTTATGATAAACAAATCCATCACTCTATTTATACATCACACTCATTAAGATATATGAAATGTAACATTTGATTCGAATGGCAAGAGAAGATACTTTGGCAGCTTGTGAAAATTAGAATGACAAATCCAGGCAGTGTTATCCATATGATAACATTAATTAAAAATAGAAAACCCAAATCAGCCATGTACTAGCAAGAGTAAACCAAACTTGAGAGGCTCTAGCTAGATGATAAAGATATACCCTGACCTGGAGTAGTTGAACTGTACTGGTTAAACTTAAAAACCACAGAAAATCTCCATCACAGTTAAAGCAATGCATTCAACATCTCATTCCAAATATCAGGCACCCCAGGGAGACACCAATGGCTGCAATCAGAGGAAACTCCTTTTAGTTTCTGCTTCTCTTCTTGGGTTATCAACTTTCTGTAAATTGAAGGATGCCCATCTCGTCGGAAGGCTGTCATTGTTGTAATATCCTGAAGATATACTGGAAAACTCATTCTCTTCAACACTCCTTGTAGAACTACAAGTGGTTCAGGAACATGCAGGTGACTGAAAAATGGCAGAGGCTGCTTCTGGTTGTAGCATTTCCATCCATTTTGCCTGCACATGAAAAATCCATGATCCAGAAGAGCATATCACAGCAAATACTAGAGTCATTTTGCACGTCTGACACTCCCATCAAATACAATATGATAGTTTAAATTGTATCTGGACAGTGTCATGATATTTAAATATATATAGGAAAATAATGCACGTGAAGATGTAACGTAATCCTTACACTGTTAATACTTTTGGGGTTATATTTTGCATGTATGATGTAAATTATCCGACTTTTATTCTATTCGAGTGGCATCTGTGATCTTTAACAGGAAAGAGATGATTAAGGTGAAATATGAGGCAAATGAGAGTAACTTGTACCTATTATGCCTTGGTGACATGCTTCGGAAAATGACTCGGGTTTTACGAGGATCGAGATTTAAATCCACCCATTTTGCCCACGTACTGAGTCCTTTCTGATAAGCAACCATGGGGTTCATGTTTCCAATCAAACTGTTTCCTTCCATGTAATAATCCCATCTGATGATGTTAACAAAGACTTGATTATTAGGATGTTATTGAGTTTGGCTAAATTGGCAACCATGTATGGGGAAGAAGTTAAAAGAGGCCAATGTTTATTGATAATTGAAGCTAAAGTTGAAGGAAAGAAAACATATGAGAAAGATTTCTTACGAGCTACTTTGATCAGAGTGAGTCCACCAATGAGCTGAATCAAACACTAGAATATCAGCTCCTCTCCAATATCTTGCATTCTCTTCAATCAAATCCAAATGCAAAATTCTCTTATTTCCAGCCCCTCGTTTGAGTTCTACCAACAATGGTGCCCAGAAGAACTCAATTGAAGTCTCAAAATCCTGTCAGTGAGAATTACAGGGTCAATCACTAGTAGTTCTTCTAGAGAAGGAAAAGAGAACACGTTTGATGGATGTCTTACCATAGCATGGAAAGCCATTGAAGGACCATTATAGGTTACCCTCTTCCTAGCAGTTGGAATAACTCCTTGTACTAAGCAAACAAGAGATTCCCATTGGTTTCTCATGATAGAATCACCCACCAGCATTATTCTCTTCCTTCTCATTTTAGCAAGAAACCTCAATGCATCAAATCTGTGTTAAGAAACCACATTTCTAAGTTAGATATTAGTATGAAACTTATTTACAGCCTGATATTTACACAAGATTCCCATGTCTCTACCAGAAGCTTTGAAAACAGATAATTAAGAGAAAAAATTGAGAATGATGCAGTTTGATCCTTGCAATATCTGCAAACTAAGACCGAGTTGCTACAGATTTCTCCACCTCTTCTTATAGTAATGCGATTGTAAACATAATGTGCTTGCTAAGAGTTTTGAGCAATGGCTGATTTGTACAAACTAGCAAAGCAGCAACAGTACGATTGTTCATTCAAGCATTTAAGCAAACAGTTATGGTGATGAGAACGGAAATGTACCTTGGGATAGAACAACCGTGTGGCTTCCAGTTCCACTTCTCATAATCGGAATCAGGACGTCCGTTCTTCTGACAAGTAACGGCAGTGCTGAGATAGGGACAGCTTGAATCGTAGAGAGGATAAGATTGATCGAAAACCCATTTTCCGACAGAGAAGTCACATTTCTTGTTCCATAAATCTCCACGAGTCTGTACAATGTTGATGTCGTCGGCTTGGACGGCGAGGCCAGGTTGATGATCGTCTGGGTTGAGAAGGAAAAAAGCGGAGTGGAAGAAGCTGAGGAAGATGATGGTGAAGAAGAAAAAGGAGGAGTGAAGAGTTGGTTCCGCCATGGAAGAAGAAGAAGAAGGTGAGAAAGCAGAGAGAGTGTGAAGGGTCCCAAAGAAGAGAAGGCTTTTTGTAAGAAAAACATGATTTTGTTGGGAAGAAGAAAAAGTGATTCATCATGCCATGACTTACGGCAGTGGACCATCCTTTTTCTTCCTTTTTCTTCCTTTTTCTTCTTACCCTTCTTCCGTTGATTGATTTCCTGAACTACTTCGTGTCTTCTTTTTCTTCATGCAACTAACAATCCAAATTTATTCCTCTAGTCTCCTCTTTTTTCTACATGCAATGAATAGTTGTATACTTAACATTGTACTCGGACTAATCCACTCCAAGTTCAATAGGAGCAGGACAATGAAACTTTCCCAACAACTGTTTATCGTTGCATGGGCAATGATTCTCTCCAAGTTTTCCTCCAAGATAAAATCCATGCATGACTTCCAATCTAACTGTTTATATGAAGATGTTGTTAGTAAATATAAATAATATGTAGGTGCTTCTATAACATGGAAGTATACTCTAGACCTAGTAAGTACTCTAGTCCTATTAAGTTTCTGAACCCCAATTCATCTAAATTTTTTTTTATTTCATTCGTTCCTTAATATTATAATTAGTTGACTTTTTTAATAGATTAAGAAAACTAAATAAATTAATTAATTATAATTAAATATAGCCTCTCAAGATAAATTTATATTATATATTCTTTAATCTATCTAAATTAATTAATTAGTTCTTATATTAGTTATAATTAATTGATTTATGCAGCTTTTTTAATCTATATAAAAAATCAATTGAGAAACAGAGGAAATATTAAAAAAAAAACATAATTGGTAGATTTGGATACTACCCATCAAGAGAGAATTTTCTCTCACTGTTGTATATTAGGATTTGAGCTGGAGATCATTATTAGTTAAGCAAGACTCTATTGGCTAAGTTACATGCTGCTAAGTAGGTCCTTCTATCATTTCTCTTTTGTGCTAGTATAGTTTGATAATTCTCAATTTGTTTGTATACATACCTACATATGGATTTGTACGCTAGAAATATGATGATTTGTTAGAGCTTTTATATTTTATATTGATTAATTATGAAAAGAAATAATGATGCCCTCCAGAATCAAACCATCATTAGCGTTAAACCCCCAGAATTAGGCACTATTAGCGTCAACTATATATATATATATATATATATATATATATATAAAGTTCTCCTTTACATTCCCTGGTTCCTTTTTCATTGTTTCACTTGGATTCGCATCAACAACATCCCATCATGACGGTTAAGATACCAAGTCATCAAACTCAATTATGGGGTTAAAAACAGTTGAATTCGTGCCAAGCAGATGATGGATCAATCCAATCCAAGAAACTAGGCCTTCGAATTGGGCCCAAACAAGCTCTTCTAAATGACTTCAAGCAAGGCAAGGAGGGTGTGAAAGAAATGTACACAAAATGTGTTGTATCACCCATTGTTGATAGATGAAAAGAGTAAGATATATAATTATTTAAAATATATTTAAATTTTATAAAATATTATTTTGTTATAGTTCTAGTCGCGGTCTAACTCCTATGTGTTTAAGTTTACGTATGAGGGTATTTGAGAGTTCACCCTATCAGATATTAGTATCGCTTAAAAAGAAGAGATACTTCACCTTACCCTTGGATTATAGATGAACTCAACTCTTTTCTAAAAATTTTTATAAAAAAAATATGTTGTGTCAGCAAATGAGAGAATTGAAAAATATGGTAAATAATTGACTCATATCTCAAGAGGATGTGAATTTAATTTTTGCTATCGTCATGAGAACTTTTTTAGTAGATGATCTCATAAGTCCTCTATAAATATTATCTAAACGCTGAGACTATACCTTAATTTTAGTGAAAAACTCATGATAAATCTATCTAAACCTTTTTTTGTATGTACTAAGAAAAATATGATGTGTCAATGGAATGTAAAATTTTAGGTGGATTAGGGTAAAACTTATAAGCTAAGTCAAACATGTTCATAACATGCTCAATCTCTTAGATGTTAAGAATCTAAAGACAGTTGAATACCCAAGAAACTTAATTATGTCTCTTCTTTTATTTCTTTTTTTTAATTTTTGGCCAAAATGTCTGTTTCCTTTTACCATCTAGCCCTTTCTCGCTTCCAATGGGCACTACTGACATTCATCAAGTACTATTTAATAGAATTTAGGAAGATTTTCTTGTAACACTAACATGCATAAGAGTTTGGTGCATGTGAAAACATGTGAAATTTTAAAAAAAGAAATGGAAAGGGAAACAAAATGCCCCCACATCCATGTTTGGTAACATAAAATGGACAATCTCAAGATGGATTGTCTTTGTAGTGTGTGTTTGGGAACAACTTTTAAAAATTAATTTTGAATAAAATTTTAGTTAGAAAAAATTTTAAACAAACAGTTATTTTTATTCAGAATTAATTTTAGCTCAAACTATAGTTTAAAACTATAATTTTGAATAAGCTACTGAAAATAGCTTTTGGAATAGAAAAGAGCTTATGGACTATCTAATTACTATCTTACCCATACTTTTTCTTATACCATCTCTTCTCTCACATCTCTCTCCTCTCTCATATTTTTTCTCTATCATCTCTCATCTCTCATATTTTTTCTCTACCATCTCTCTCCTCTCATATTTTAATCAAATCATACATTTTTTGATAATTTATCAATATAAAAAATGATTCTATTACTAATAATCTAAACATCTCTATTTTTAAAATTTATTTTTTCTAAAATCTATTCTTCCAAAATTTATTTTCTAAAATCTATTCTTGCTAAAATTTATTCTCCAAAAACTAATTTATATAGATCCTTAATACCTTATCTTATAAAGGTTGGTGATACTGAGCAATCTCGTATCGTGCAATCTTAGGATTGTTGAAATTATCACATGTAATACGATAAAATGGACAATCTTAATATCAATACCGATATGAATTCCCTAACGCTTCGTATCAAATAAGCCTAATTGATTTGAATTAATTGGGGTTGAATATGGTTTTGGGGTTTGATTAAGAGACATAACATCCCATATTAAAATAACTAACTCTATATGAACCAAAAAATATCCTTTAGATTAATGGCACGAGCTGCACCATGTGCTTTAAATTAAGTTTTCGTTGTACAGACACATCCGCGTGTGTCACGCGCAACCAAATTGTAGTTTTATCATTCCTCATCGTTAATATGAAAAATAATAATTATATAAAATTTATATAAAATATTTTTTTCCCTAAAAATTAAATCAAATTTAAGAAAATATCGTTAAATCAACTCTATTGATCAGTAGTCTGAAAATTTAATTATAAATATTTTTTATTAGTGCCAAATTATTTGATAATTCTTAATTCTTACTCATGAAAAGCATTTTGTTTGATGATAGCATGCTAGAAAATTTATTTATATTATAATATTTTGAGTTATTCAAAATTATAATAATAAGAAAAATCTGAAATCCTGCCAAAAAGTTTCGCGAACGAACGAACAAAACAGCGTTAACGACGAGCGGAGTCAGCAAGCAGCAGTGAAGCTCTCTTCGTCATTTCTGCTATATAAGCACCTCCAACTTCTACATTCAACTTCGCTCCCTTCAATTGCTATCGCCTATTTGATTCAGATCTCTCGCGATTATTCCCATCTCTTCTTTTTGTTCTTCTTCGTCTTCGTCCATCATTTTATTCTTCTTTTCTGCTGTTTTCTCTGCCATTTGATATTCCCGGCGAACACTTACTGATTCCTCAGATTTAGATTTCTCATTTTTGAAGTTTGAGTGTCTTTCTTTTATTGCTTGAATTTTTGACTGGATTCTCGTGGAGATGGGAATGGCGGGTGAGTCGCAGAATTGGGTGCTGATGGTCACTGCTCAGACTCCAACCAACATTGCTGTCATCAAGTATTGGGGAAAGAGAGATGAAACACTAATCTTGCCTGTCAATGACAGTATCAGTGTTACGCTTGACCCCAATCATCTCTGCACCACCACTACTGTTGCTGTCAGTCCCAACTTCCAGCAAGATCGCATGTGGCTCAATGGCAAGGTAAAATTGGAGTCATACTGATTTGTGTTTTCTGCGCCCTCTTCTTGTATTCTCTTCCTTAAGTTTAAACGGAAGAGAAGATTCAATACTATGAATGAGACTTTTATCTACTAGGAATTTCCCCGCCTTTTGGAGGCTTAAAGCTAATTTTAGGTTGCACAGAGCTAAGGATATTAGAAATTACATATGACCGCCTATTTTCTACGGATCCAACTAGATCAGGTTGGTTGTTGTAAGAAACTTTCACTATTCGTCCTCCTATGTCGATAGGGTAACTTAAATCCCAAACATCATCTTGCTTTGGTGCCAGTGTCACAGTTCAAATAGATTTTTTTAGACTGTTCAAACGGATTTTTACTAGTCGATTAACTTAGTAATTCATTAATGATGGGCTGCAACTTTGTGTAAAGCGCACTCTTAAGTTTGTTAAGTATGTAGCAAAGGCAATTTGTAAAGCATTTATTCTCTTCATTTCTGTGGCACCGGCAAATTTAACACTATCATTTTGTTCTAATTTTCTTTTTGGCAAAAACAAACCTAGAAGGTTTCTTCAATTCTAGCTGGTAAACATCTTGAGAATGTTGTGGATGCAGATCCCCGTTTATTTCCCTCCCTATCCAAGCGGACTCTTTTTGGTTTAAGTATCATATTTAATTGTATATGCAACTAGGAAGATGAGAAATGATTATTACTTAAAAATACTTAGTCAGTACTAGTACAATTGTAAAGAATACTCTTATCATTATAGTGGAGATTTACCAATAATGTTCTCTATTTGGATGTTACTTTCATACTCCTAAAACTTCTAAGCCAATGAGAACTGTTTATTTCTTTTCTTTTTTTCTTTTTTTTTTTGTCCCGCAATGTTCTACTGAATTTTATCTAAAATGATAAGAAGAGAAAACAGAGGAGACTTTTAGGTTTGCAAGATTCTGGTATATAGAATTAGAACTGCAATTAAGTGTTGATTCAACTTCGTTTCTTCCCCTCTTCATCATTTGGTTGATTCGTGGCATTTGGTTTTCCTGGTTAGTGTAGGAGATATCTCTTTCTGGAGGCAGGTATCAGAACTGTTTAAGGGAGATCCGCAATCGTGCTTGTGATGTTGAGGATAAGAAAAAGGGTATTAAGATCCCGAAAGAGGACTGGGGCAAATTGCATTTACACATTGCTTCATACAACAACTTCCCTACTGCAGCTGGACTGGCCTCTTCTGCTGCTGGCTTTGCCTGTCTTGGTAATACCCATGTTCTTTTATTTATTTTTTTCAAAATATGAATTGGCTTTCTTTCATGCAAAGTTGTGACCCTAAAGTGGGTTACATTATGGGGCTTCATAGTGATGCAAATGCCTTATGTTATGCAGCTTTTGCACTCGCTAAGCTTATGAATGTCAAAGAAAATCAAAGCCAGCTATCAGCTATTGCAAGGTCTTTCTTATGTCAACGATTTTGGAATTGCAAGTTATCAGAAGCTTGGTTTGAAAATCTAGTACTTAGATAAATATTTAGTTGCAATTTTGGAAATTGTTGTTGCATGTAGGCAAGGATCAGGTAGTGCATGCCGTAGCTTATATGGTGGATTTGTCAAGTGGATAATGGGAAAAGTAAGTTTATTTTTCTCCTTAATGATTGCTGCAGTTTCTTTTTAATAATATGGACCAATATCATTTGACAATTCAATTTGTGATTCCATTTTTTTGACATTTGAAGGAGGAGAATGGAAGTGATAGTCTTGCAGTTCAACTTGCTGATGAAAAGCACTGGGATGATATTGTTATTGTTATTGCTGTGGTATGTACCAACTTTATTCTTCATTTGATTGAATGAATTTACTGTTGACTGGGCACTGTTAATATCTTCTGGTAAAAATGCACTGTTCTTTCAGTTTCTTAAAGTAGAGCCTCTAGCTTGTGCCAGTCAGTTATTTTTCTTGTCATAAGAACTTCATATTCAACTTGGAACTATGTGTGCACCTGTATCAAGTCTTATACCCTTTCCTTTTGACAATTTTTTGTTATTGGTTTCTAGGTTAGTTCTCGGCAGAAGGAAACTAGTAGCACCTCTGGAATGCGTGAGAGTGTCCAAACTAGTCTGCTTTTACAACATAGAGCAAAGGTAAGTCACTTCCTAACATAGTATGAGTTTTTCTTCAACCATGAAACCCCAGCTTTCTTTGCACTAGAGGCAGGCGTGCCAATTTTTATACATAGAAATAATATTCTCCTTAGTTTCTAAAATCCAGTATAACATTTTTGTAGTCATTCAAAAACTTCCTTTCTTGTTTTTGCATGTAGACTTCCCATTTCAAGCAACTTCTTCCTGTTAATAGCGGAAGCTATTGACTACAGTGCTCAATAAGTTTCAAGTTTGAATAAAGCTAGACTAACGCAGGAAGCTTAATTTGCACTGGTGCTTTGAGCACCTGTTCTTTAGCTTTAATTATATAAACAGCTGTCTCCTGGTATTTTAGTATGATTTTTTATATTTTGTCATTTGAACTGAATTAGGAAATAGTGCCAAAGCGCATACTGCAAATGGAAGAAGCCATTAAAAATCGTGATTTTGCATCTTTTGTGCAACTGACCTGTGCCGACAGTAACCAGTTTCATGCAGTCTGCCTGGATACATGTCCCCCAATATTCTACATGAATGATACATCACACAGGTAATTTCGATAATGTTGACGTGTAGATAGTTTTATTATATCTATTTATTCACCACGTGTAGCATAATTCTTGTTTCTCAAAATTAATTATCAATTATGACATTACACTTCAGGATTATCAGCATCGCTGAAAAGTGGAACCGTTCAGAAGAAATACCCCAGGTTTGTAACCCAAAGACTCATGAATGAAAAGACTCACGATTTTGAAGTGGCATACCACTCAAAAGTCCGTCGTAGGCAAAAATGAAATCTTTAATATAGTAACAAAGGCAAAGAAATGAAACCGGAAACTTTTTCCATCTTCAGTCTTTGTGGCACTTGACTTGCTCCGTATTGATTGTCAGTACTAGCCAAAAAAGTGAACAACATGGTGTGAAGCACAGGGGAATCAAGTTATATTTAGGGCTTGAATAAAAATATTTTCTCTCTTCCATTCAGTTTTCAATTATTTCCTCTTTATTTTTATTCCATAATTCAGTTTCCTGTGGCATCATGCCTTCATGTGCAAATTATGTATAAACATATTTAAGTAGTTTGCTCATATGCTTTACTTCTAGCGTCCATGTATTTATATCGCAGACAAAGACGCAAACAAGTATGTTTGCATATAATTTATTCAAGCTTTTTCATCTAATATTAGTGACTACTTTTCACTCCCAGGTAGCTTATACATTTGATGCGGGGCCAAATGCTGTCCTAATTGCACGCAATAGGCAATCTGCTGCCCTTTTAATTCAGAGGCTGCTTTACTACTTCCCTCCAAATTCAGATGACCTTAACAGGTATTTCCTGTCAAAGTTTTGCAGGCTGCATTCATACTGCAATATGATTGATCCCAATCATGAGATTTCTGATGTCTTATTTTTTACCCTGGAAATTTTTCTTCATGCAGTTACGTTATTGGAGATAAGTCAATTTTACAAGATGCTGGGCTAACGGGAATGAAAGCCGTTGAAGATTTGCCGCCCCCACCTGAAACTAAGGATAATATTCCATCACAAAAATACAAGGGGGATGTCAGTTACTTCATCTGTACAAGACCTGGAAGAGGACCTGTTTTGCTTTCTGATGAAAGTCAGGCTCTTCTCAACATTGAAAATGGGCTCCCTAAGTGCTTTTGTCGGTAGCATTCCCATGGTTGGCCACTTCCTGATCGCATTTCGTTTACAGACTCTTACTTGAAACATGTTCACTAGGTTGCCCATTCTTGGGTATTTGTTCTTTCCCAATTTTCAGTTTGTGTTGTTTTATCCACGCTTCTGTAATCATTTTCAAGTATAGTGAGGCTATTTTCTTGGATATAAGCAAGTTTTGGTTATTTTTACTATTTGGGTGAAGAACTTTCGACCCACTTTAGCTTATAGGCAAATTGCCATCTTCATGTGTGAAGCATGTCTGTGCTTTCGTTCCTACTATCTTCTGTAAATCCTTTGCTAAAATACCTAGGACGCACGAAGAAAGTACGAATAGGGAGTAAAGGGGAAGTTGAGGAGGATGGGTAGAATTGAGGTAAGTGAAGGGGTAGCATCCTTTTAGGGATAGACTGCTGAATGGAGACTGTAGAAACCAAGGACGGGAAAATGAGCTTAAGATCACTGATGCTGATGATGCCATCGAGATTGAGTGTCAATGTTTCAGCTTAAAAAAGAGGGTGACCTCAATCAAAAATGAAAATGTGAGACCCATCATCTATGGGTTCAATAGGTTTAATTGATAAAAAAATGAGATATACAACTATTTAGAATATATTCAATCTATAGAGAGTATTATTTTGTTATAGTTTTAGTCGTGACGTTTGGAAGGCATTTTAGCTCTTGGATACTTAAGTTTACGCTTAAAGGTAATAGACAGTTTATCCTGCCTAATATTAATATTACTTAAGAATAAGGGAAATTTCGCCTTACAATTGAATCGTGGATGAACCCAATCCTTTTCTAAAAATTTTTGTATAAAAAAAAATGAAAAAATGAGTGCGCACTTGAAAAGGTTTTTTCTATATACAAAAAAAATTAAGTTTAATACTAATTTACTATTAAAATTAAAGTACAACCTAAGGATTCAAAAAATACTTACAAAAGATTTACAATATTACTTATCAAAGAAACTCTCATAACAATAAAAAAAATTAAACTAATATTTTTATATAATATAAATATATTTTTTATTATTTATGTCAACTTTCATTTGTCCATCTAGAAAAGAAGGTTGAAATATTGGTAGATGCAACACACTTCAAGCCCAACTTTGGGGCATTGTTGTCGTTGATGGCCTCAACATGGCGTGGGAGTGGGGTTTCCAAGTCCAGCTTGAATCCATTGTTTACTTGCATTGTGAATACTCTCTATTTTACGCTGGAAAAACTCTATACGACAAAATAAGAATAGAGAAGACAAACTATGGTGGTCAAAGGAAAAATATCACAAACATGAATCAATTGATAAAAAGCACATGAGGACCTTCGACTATATAACTGGCTGAAGATCTAACTTCACCAATTTGTTAAAGCGCCTAATGTTTCATAGAACTCAATGGGAGACGAAACACTAGCAAAAATTTTGAATATCCTTCATACTAATCCAAAGGTTTATAAAACCACTCAATACGCCGGCAGAAAGGAACCACAATTTTTTCCATAATCACCAGCACTTTCACTACTTGGCCCCTTTGATTCTTTTGGAGTTGCCATTTGAACGCCAGAAGTTAATCAGAAAAGAGTCCATAATAATCTATAAAAAAAATTGTGTTAGCATGACAAATGAGAGATCAGAAACAACTTATAGAGAAAACAATACTATGCCAATAGCCTTATAGCTTAGTATCATATAAGCTCCCTTGTACGTGGTTATTCGTGAGTTCAATCTCATTTATAGTGCCTACCCCTTTAATTGAAAAAAACCAGAGAGAGAGAGAGAGCATCAATAACCTGGTTTAGATGTGCTGCAACACAGGGAAGAACCAATAACCCAGATTCATTTAATTAAAAGAGAGAGAGAGAGAGAGAGAGCATCAATAACCTGGTTTAGATGTGCTGAAACACAGGGAAGAACCAATAACCCAGATTCACCAAGTGCTCCGCCAAGTGGTTCTATTACTGCCACCATAACTGGGAGTGTTTTCTGAAAGGAATGACAATTTATTTATTAAGTTACATAGGCTTTCATAGAAAAAGTCCACAGTAGGAATATTTAAATGACAAAATTTTCCAGAAGAAAAAAGCCTACTATCTCATGATTTGATCCTTAATTCATAAGTACTCTGAGAAATTGACAAGAAAACAAAGATTTAGTTTTCACCTGACTTGCAACTAGTATAAAAGCAATCGCATTTTCTTTCCTAGAAAATACTGATTTGCTACCACCAGTGATGGCTGAAAAACTTCGCGCAGCGATGGCATTGAATAATAGCAAGCTCAGATGGAGAAGTCTGCGAAGCATCAAGATATCAAATTCTCAATTATCCTAACTCGTATACCTCCACGTCCTCTGATAAGAAGTCTAAGAGGAAAGCTTTTATTTCAACTGCAAAGCTTTTATTTCAACTGCAATGCTAATCAGAATTAACACGAATTATCGCAAGGAAATTGAAAGAATGTGGAAGCTAATGATAAGGCATTCCCAGTATTATAGCATTGCGAGAGCTGAAAAAAGGTGTATAGTACATACGTTCCCAGTCCAATTGCTACAAGAAAAACTCTGGGTTTCACCATTAACAACAGTGACCTAGACTTGCTCACTTGTATCCATGGCACCTGCATGGCATTAAATTCAACAATAAATTGCCCATAGAATTCAAAGGTTGAATTGAGCCAAAGGAACTAACTCAAAATAGATCTGAAAACCATTTCAGCAAACCTTTGAAATCAAAGCTCTCCAAATAATTGTTACATTCATGGAATATACTCTCCATATGTGGAGGAGTACAGCTTCAAATCAAAATTTGACAATTAGGGAATGTAAGCAACATCTGAACATTGTGGTGGGATTGGAGAGACTGAAGCTTTGTACTCTTTCAAAAGGTTGACTTTGGCAAACAGAAAAACTAACGCATGATTCATTGGTTTTCCCTTGAAAATAAATGGCATTCAACTTAAGAAACAAGGGGACAAGAAACGGGTTTGCAAGTTTCATCTAAATCAATTTACACTAGCTTCATCTTTACACTAGAAGTTGTCATTATTGCAACTCTACTTTAATCAATTTGAATACAATAAATAACAAAAATTGAGTTTTCAGCATTGCACACTAGGGACCAGAGATCTCAAACAGCATGGTTGCCAAAATTATGATAATTCAGGTAACAAGCTAGGGAGTGGAAAGGAATTTAAACAAATTGTTTGAGAACAAAAAATCAAACAAGCTCAACTTTTGATAATAGACTTTCTCTTTTTTCAGTAGGTGAAAGAGATAATGCAAAAAACTTTATTAACAAGAGAAGAGAATATGCAGAGTTTATGCATAAGAATTCCTGAAGGAGAAACTATGACATGTATTTCTTGCATTCTTGAAATTAATATTCTGAACAGAAGATAATTTAAAGAACCCAAAAAACTCAATCTCTCTTCACGCCAACTTGAAGCAAGGAAATGAATTTACACTGTATAGGTAATGGTCTTACCAAACTAAGTAAAAACGCGTTGATCCCGGAGAAAAGCTTATGGTTTCTGTCAACAAAGTCAGCTACACCTGCATACAGATTCTTTTTCATGAAAAACTAATTCTAATATCTGAAGCTTACTTTATTGCTCAGAAACTGCAGAAAAATATCCAAGGAAGAAGCAAAAATATAAAAGACTCCAATATTTATGCTTATCTAACCAAGAAACATCCAGAACAACCTGTGACAAAAGAAAATACAGAAAATTTTGACCAAGGAGAAACTAATATAGTGTTGAGTACATACAAGATAATTATCTAGGAACAAACTATTTGACAAACAAATATCGAGTACTCCTTGTGCTATAAATTCTTTTAGAAACCTGCAGTCCTATTTCATTGTCATAACCAACCTTATTCTTTATGTAACAATGAGGTTCAGTTAGCTTGACTCCATCTCGCATGGCATTATTAAACAGATAAACAGTAGAAACAAGCTTAAGCAATGTCACACACCTTTAAAAGATTCACGTACAACCTGACCACACAAAGGAATAAAGCAAAATTAAAATACTTTTAGGTAGCTAATTACAACACAAGGATGCTAGTATTCTTCATAGACCAAATTAAGCTGTAAGTTACAAAAGTGGATATAGCCACTATGGTGTATATATATATATATATATATATATATATATTTGAAGTCAAACTGGCAATGTGAAAACAAAACATTTGAGATGCAATCAAGATAAAAAAGTTGGGGAATGTTAAGTGTCATTTTTTTTACAGTACAGCCTTTATTGTTTCTCACTCTCATGAAGTTATCAGTTATACAAGATAGCAACCAACTAAGATATGGTTGCAATTAGTCGCTTGATATAAGCAAATGAGACACATTTCTATTGAACATTGCTCATCATGGAAGAATCACATTAAAATGACATGATGGGAAAAGTAAATTAATTCAAGAAACCGAAAGGTAAACTTATCACGCAATAACTTGTAGGCAATGCCAGTTAATCATAACAACTTCCAAACATCATCATCAGAATAAGTTCAATATCTCGAAACATTCTAATAATGGGAATTAAACCTACAAAGCCTAAGTATATAAAATATGTCTTTTTAGTCTGAACAGCATGAATTTGTGAAAATCTAAATAATAGAATCCTTCTATCAAAGTTCTATGAAGGAGAAAACAGGTTACCTTCCCTAAAGTTAGGGGGACTAATATGGTCAGAAGAAGACTTTTCAATAAATGACCAGTAGGTACAGTTACTCCAACTCCATCAGCTACATACTTTGTGATGGAAAGTGGGACCTAGGAAGAAGATGAAACATTATCATAAAAATGCAATAAGAAGCACAATAAATAGACCATATGGACAAAAGATTGAAGAGCCAAAATAGTTAAAAATAAAAAAAATAGGAGATAAGGATTAAAGAAAAATCTCCATAGAAGTCAAATGAAAAATAAATGGGAGATGAGGAGAAAAGCCTGCATATCACATCTAAATGAGTTTTGCTGAAATTTCTATTTTTAAAATATACACAAACCTCCCTGAAACAAAAATTATCTAGCATTTTAGGCCAATAGAGATGTTGAACAAGCTACCTAGTCTTTCAAAGTTTGGGGGCCTATGATATATAGTTGAAAGACATAAAAATATATTGTTAGCAGTAAGAAAACCCAGTTGCAGCAACATGTTTGTTCTCTTGAAATTTACACAACAACACAAAAACTCGAAGATAAAATTGGGGAAATGTCATTAAACTCTTATTGACTCACGATCAATATCCCTAGCAAATTAGATATTACTGTCATTGCAAGAGCCAGAGCAGAGTTTCCCCCAGCAACCTGCAGAAGCAAAATGGAAAGACTCAACATAAAAGTAAATCCAGGCCAGATCCATATCTATAGGAACAAGACATATAACAACTAATAACAAAACAAAAGTAAAGGAAAATAGAGGGAAAATGGATAATCATCACCTGAGTAAGCGCAACGCCACTTGATAATGTAGTTGGCATACAACTAAATACAGCCAATCCTGTAAGTCCATTGAGAATTTTTGCTCAATGTTCAAGCAAGTTACAGACTGAGATCGAGATGTCAATGACAAATACATGAACCACCAACTACCAGTAAGTAGAATAATATGCAACATATAAGATGAAAATGGCGGGGAGGAGGATGATAGAAATCACTAATAGTGTTGAAAAGAAAGTAAAGATGGATAAAAAACCAACATGTAGTTATTGGATGTGATTTGTTAAGTCTTCACAGTCAAAATATTTTCAAGTTAAAAATTAAAACTGAAACCCTGAGTAGCAATAAGTATATTAGGGTGCACTGTCTTGAGTGAAAACAAGTTTTGGTTCAATAACTGGTAGTATCGCAAGGAGACCCAAAATGTGTATCTCCTCTAGCATTATATATTCTTTTGTTGGATTGTGATATCATCTTTAAGTGGGGGGGATGTTTTCCCCAAATGAATTATGAGATTATCAACAAGTAACAATTAACTCTCTCACTGATAAATGGAAGACCCATTAATAGTTTACATGATCTCTTAAGTCTATAACCCATTTTCAATGATTTTTATGTAACTAAAACTTTTTATGTTTCTTTGATAGAATTCATTGCTAGAGTCATTATAATAATGCCACCATCAGATATTCAAAAGACTGTAAAGACATGAAAATAATCCAAATAGCATGATAACAAAATTACTCCTGCTTTAAGTAGAACCAAAACCACCAAACCTGTAATAAATTCTTGAGGTTGGAGCTGAATTTGCAATATTGCCCTAGAAAAGTTAGGCGACAGAAACAGTATTGACACCTGAATGGAGAAAAATGGAGAGCTTTACCCATATATTCCAGCATGAATGACAAAATTAATGCAACTGACTGCCATAAACCCAACTGGAAAACAAGGGATAACAAAGACAGAAACATAGAACAACCCAATGTTATTTTTTAAAAAAACAAAAACAAAAGAAGCACAAATTGCCCTTTTGTCCCCTCAATACTATTCAACTCTATCCTCAGTCCCAATAAGTGAAACATCCCAATGTTGTATCTTTCATCATAAAAATGTAAATCTAAACACAATTACACCATTGAATCCTGAATTAATACAAAAGGAAACTATTGTGGAGAATCAGCTTACAAAAGGCAGACTTAAGAAATTCAAGGTCATACTAGCCCAAAGAGTCCGACGGGCCATGCTTCCACAGCTGCACCAATTTCTTTACTCCGCAACATTAATCCTAATTGATAATGCATGAGATGAGAAAGATCAGGTACTGCGAGATGGGAATCATAAAAGTAAAACAGCATACAGAGAGAGCAATGCTCTTCAAGCCTAACCTGAGATTATAAAAGTCCCAAATGGACTAAGTTTTGACAGAGAGTATTTATCAGCTAGACAGCCGAGACTAGGATATGCCAGTCCAAGTGTCACTCCAGCGGTTAGAACTACATATCACAATCAGCACATAAAAAAATTGTTAATCAATAAAAATTAATTTACCAAAACTTAAATCACTAAGCCATTAAGTAACTGACAATTTTTTCAAAAAATTAAATACACAGAAGAATTGCTACCCAAGGGTAAAAAGTTGTTTCCAGCAAATCTCAAAATAGGTTGCGCCCAACTCAATCCCTTCGTCAAAGCCGAGAGATTGGTAGGATTGCTTCCATTACCATCTATCTGAAACCACTACAATTTCTTTAAGCCACCATACATATCAATACTTTACAAGTTGCAACCAATGATTTTTAAAATTAAATTAAAAAATAAAATCAAAATCGGCCTTTATTAGCATGTATTAAAAACCCAACATCATAAATTCCAGTTGTAACATTGGCAAAAAAAAAAAAACTTCCAGTTGTAATCGATATTTTCTCTGACGAAACGCAATCGCCACAACTATACACAAATATACACATAAGTTCATCAGAATTTAACCAGAAAAATTCTAGCCATTTGAACCCAGATATGAGTGCAGGCACAAAATTAGAACTTTGCACAGCTAAACTCATAGCCCGGCTCAAATGGCCCCAATTTTAAATTTTCCTGTCAAACTAGATAAAAGCATGACGCGAAGTTGTAAGAAGATGTGTATTGTGAAATTAACAGCTGTGCAAGTAGCATCGTTCGCTCAATGTTAATTTATTGCACAATCGCAAGAAACAAAGAGCAGTAGAACGAGATTGAACCTGGTCGGACCGCTGACAGGCTCTAACAGTAACAGGTAGGAATCGTGAATTACGAGCACTGTGAGTCAGTGAGGGAAAGGTGAAGGAAATGCCGCGAAATTTTACATCGACTGAGAGTATGTAAGGGTTCCGGTGACAGAAGGTGGAAGCGGTGGCGGGAAAACCTGTTACGGTTAGAGCCTGGATGGTTCCCGCCATTAGACTTGAAACAACAGCGCCGTCGAGGTCAGGGGCTGAGCTGAACCGTTAGAGACAGATGATGCCCAACCCAAGTTGAATTGTAGCTGAAGTTATGCCTCTAAGGTATTCGTTTGGTCTCTTATTTAAAAAGAAGAATAATTATAAAAAAAAATGGGCTCAATTTTTTGTGCCAACCAAGAAAAACAGGGATATTTTCTGGCGGTCATAATAGGTGAGCGGATAGATAGGTATGGCAGTTGGAGACACTTTGGTGACAAATTAACTACTGCTAATCATTTATTTAATATTTAATTATTTAATTTTTACTCAAATTTTAAAATATTTTAACCAAAATATATTTCATCTTGAATAATTGAACTGATGTATGTAAAGGTTTGGATTTATTGTTTGGGTATATCTTGTGGCAATTAACAAAAATGAATATATTGATATTTTTAAATTATCAATATATATTCTTTTCAGTGTATGAAAAAAGAATTATCAATATCCGTTACAATCACGGTTTGTTGTTTTGATTTTTAGCTCTCATTCAATTGATGGAGGTTTCTGATGTCCGCCTATATGGTCCTTGTAAATTGTGATGTATTTTTTTCTTTTAATTTCATATTTTTTTATATAAATTTTTTTAAAAAAAAATTAGACTCTTCCATAATTTAAGGATATGATAAAATTTATTTTTTTCTTATATAATACTAATATCAGACAGAATAAATTAATTATTATTCTGAGGTGACATCTTTTAATTACATGTTCTATGTTCAAGGCTCCATTCTCCACCCTCTTCTCATGGTTTTGATGGGCGCCTTTTCTTTTATGTGACATTTTATCTTATATTTAATAAAAGTTGACTGTTATAAAAGAAAATCCATTATAATCTTCTCATAAAGAAGGAAAATTCACATGTACATATATCTATAGAACTTGCAACCCCTATCTCTGTTGAGGAGTAAATGATGGCATTGTGCAATTAGACCATTGGAATTGGTAATATATTCCTCTAATTTTTAATATAAAATATAATTAATTAATTTAATTATATTAAATAAATTAGTTAATATGTGATATATTTTTAAAATCATCTTAACATATTTTTTTAACTCCCTCCCTCTATCTCTTATTTAATTATTATTGATAGAATATTAATATAAATAATTTAAAAAAAATTAATAAATTTAAAAAATATATTTTATATTTAAAACTAATATCAATAAGTAAATCCTATAGTAACCGGATGAGTATTTTAGTTACATGTGTAATTTTAAATATTGAGATTTGAAGTAAATTTGATGCCACCATTAAACAAATGAAAACATTAATCCATGTCGTAATTTGTCATTCTTACTAACCGGATCCGTGCAACGCAGTTAAACATGAATGCACGTACGTTTCACAAAACTTAAGTTCAATTTCATTAAGAAAGAACTTATAGATAAGTCGTCATCTAGTAGGAGTTAGCTAATATTTTTTTAATAAATTAAATAAGTAATTTGATTATAATTAATATAAAAATTAATTAATTGATTTAGATAAATTAATAAGTATATAATATGAGAATTTTAAAATATTAAATATAATTATAATTAATTAATTTATTTAATTTTATTAATTTACTAAAAAAAGTTAAATATTTAAAAATTAAACATGAAACAGAATGAAGAAAAAGAAAGCATTAATTATTAGTGGCAATTTTGCATAACTATCAAAAGAAAACTATATTGATGGAATTGAAAGGAAAAAAAAAAAAAAACAGCTTCATACAGCACTTAAGAGTTTTAAGATTTAACAAATTAAAATTCTAATTTCTGTTGATTAAGCGATTAGAGATAGACCACACGATGTTGCAGAGATTCCTAAAATCTCTGTTATTATTTCTGATGGGCGATATCGTCTTAGATTCTTTCTCCACAGTTTCTTCACAAGTTTTCGCTCTCAGCTTCGCCGTAACCGCTTCAAGTCTCACTTTCCGATAGTTACCAGACGCCAAGTTTTGCTTGGCACCTCCAAGTTCAGCCATGGCTTCCTTGTACTTCTCCGCGCATAACTGGTACTTCTCTCTCACGCTCCGATCACCCGTGATCTCGATGATCGAACCTATCTCGTTGTAGGTCTTCCTTGCGTAATTATGAGCCTTATTGATCATCGTTGTAGCTAGGGTTTGAATGTTGGATATGTCGACCCGAGGATCCGAGTTGAGGGTCCGGAAGCAGAAAGGAGGGTCTCTGGTTTGGAGGCATATCACTTGGATTTCGTGTTCAGTCAATTTGGCCTTCGACAGCGTAACAAGCGAAAGAATAAACATGAAGAGGAAGATGGTGATGAATGAAAGAGAAGCCATATCTTTGGCTGGTGGCTTTAGTGAATGAACGAGCTTTGATATAAATAGTAGGGGAGATGAAGAAAACAGTTCGAATAGTAAGTGCAGAGATTAAAGAAGGAGGAGTTATTTCTGAATTCAAGGGAAGTTTACAATGGAGCTGGTAATCAGTTCTCAGCTCCTCTTCATGAATGTTACAAACACGTACACATATGGCGCTATATATGAGTCCATGGCTGAATTTTTTGTTTTATCAAGTCCACTTAAAAGTATTAGCGGGTGTCTTCCAATTTTATCCTTATTAAAAATGGAAAGAGAAAAAAGAGGAGGTAACAGAAAATATAGGAAAATACTCATTCTTAAATAAAGATAAATTTTAAAAAAATAAATTTAAGACATATTAAATGACTTAATTAATATTTATTTTTATGTAAAAATTAGTTAAGATTGCCTCATAGGATCAATGTAATATATGTTGCCAAAAATGTACGAGAAGAAAAAAGTTGCGCACTATCTCTTTAAAGGGTAGGCAACAATTCACTTTCTATTAAGTTTAATCCACTCTCATTTATTTGAATTATTGGTTACAAATTGGGCTAATGGAAAATTTCCTTTTGAATACAATAAAAACTAATTTATAATCCCAAAACTCAAACAAAAAAAGTAATATTTACAAAATGGTAATTTTACTTTATTTTTTATTTACTCAAAGACATAAGTACTTAGTTTTGATTTCTCCAAATAGAGTGATAGTTTTGATTTCTCTAAACAGAGTGATGATGAGGGATATTTATAGATAATAATAAAGTGGTATTGTTTTTAACATATCTATCATAACAATGAGTTATTTAAAATAGGATTTTCAGAAAAAATAATATAATTTCCTTAACATAACATTTCACTAAGGTAGTGTTTCGTATGGGTAATTTGAAGGGGGAAAAAGGAGAGAAATTTTACTCTCCTCCTCTTATTTGACTAATTAAAATATTTAGGAGGGGAGGGAAAATTTTAACAAAAATTTCCCTCCCCTCTCCAATTTTACCTTCCCACCAAAATTGGAGGAATTTGGAGGGGAGATGTATTTTTATTATTTTATAATATTAATATACCTATAATTTTTTAATATCTTACTATTACCCTTATATTATATTCTATTAATATATTCTATAAAATAATATAAGATAAATTTGTATATATAAAAGTATTTTCTCTCTCCTCATTTCTTGAATCAAATAAGGTAATATGAAAATTTCTCTTCTTCCCTCTCTTAATATTAATTTAAATAAGATAATGATAAAATTCCTCTCACTTCCTTCATTTTTTTCCTCTTGGTTGAGCCAAATACGCTCTTAGTGTAGGAGCTTTTGTTTATACCCTCTATAGGAGTCATTCAAGAGAGATGTTCTTGGCGACTCAGATGTAACTCCCTGAGCAACCCCTTCGTATAAATTTATAAAGATATCACTTTTCAAAAAATGCAATTGGTCATTACAAAATTGGGGTTTGGGGGGGGGGGGGGGAACTAGAATATGACGAGAAGCGAAAATAAGGAGTAGATGAGGAAGGAAGCGTAATCAACGAGGCCACGGTGTTCATCCCACCGGCCAACTTCGATAAGGAGCGTCGTGCAAACTCGAGTGGACCAGATCACAAAAATGTCGGCGATGACGAAAATGGCGACCCCAGCTCTTGAGGAAGGAACAAGGAGAGAACCGATAGAAGCACCATGGGAAGCATGCAATAGCCAAGCCAGCTCACACACCTGCGCAAAACCAGAGTCCCATTACGGCCTGCGAGCATGTTGAACACAACGTAAAGGAAAAGCGCCGCCACAGTCACCCACCATAAGATTATCCCGAAATGAATCTTCCCTGCCTGTAATTGGAACAATCCGAAAGCCATCAACAGCAGAAACGGTCCTGATAGATCGGCGTCGTCGTGCAGGATAGGGTCAATGCGGACCAGGGTTAGGATCGAGCTTGTTTTAATTTGTTCCAGATCTGTTTTGTGTTGATCCCTAGTTCTTCCAGCAGAAGCGGTTCATCGATCACGTTGGTGTTCGAACTGACGTTGCCGCAGATCGACCCTAATTCCGTGAATGGGAATAGCGCGGGGGAGGCGGATCCGACGTCGAATGACGTGAAGGAAATGGTGTTGGTGGGTCGTGGCTAAAACGGCGGCACTGGACGGCGTTGTTTCAGGCCGGGATTTACGCCGGAAAGGAAAACCACACAAGGGACATTGAATTCGTTCGACATTGGTCGACTCTTTTTTCTGGGGAAAATTGGCTTCACTGGATGAAAATTATCGGGAGGGAGAATCAAATCGTGATTGGAAACAAAGAAACTGATCGAGAAAATTGAGTCTCTTCAATAGAAGAAAATTCTCCGGGAGTGAAAAATTTGCGATTGGAAACGAAATTATAACTTTCCAAGGAAGAGGACTTTGAGAAGGTAGAGGTAAGTTAAACTTCAAATTCCAGACGATCGCTGGGAAAGTTTGATGCCTTCAAAGGGAATGTCAAGAGTAAAATGTGGCTTTAAGAGGAATAGTGAGAAAAAATAGAAAGGAATGGTTCCGAGTGACTTAAAAACTAAACTGTTAAGGTAGTTATGGACGTTGAGCCCACAAAAACAGTTGCGACTCTGCGTAACTCCCGTTTCTTTCCCGCTTGGATTTCGTACACAGCGTGACTATCTTTTATTTTTTTGGTTTTCTTTAATAAAAGAGTGCAACCAAATTTTGGTTTATGATACAATTTATTATTTATAGAAATTTGGGAAAAAATCTATATCAAAAATTTTATTGGTGGGAATAATCTAAATCAGAGTAATGATACTATGTATGTATAAAATTTATAAAGTAACAATGCTTTCTTATTATAAAAATTTAAATTCTTTTTAATAATAAAATTTTTAATGGGATCTTATTTTAAATTTTTCCTTTTAAGTTAATGGTCTTGTCTTTTTTTCTGTCATCTTTAAACCAAAAGGGAAGTGTGGTGAAATGGCGGTAAAAAGAAAGATAAAAATTTGTAATATAATATATATATATATATATATATATATATAGAAAAGTTAGTTGGTATTTATTAAGGAGAAAATAATAAAATATTATTTTAAAAAATTAGTGAAAATAAAAAACTCACACACCTATTATACATATAGCGTCCAACTCACAACTTTAAATTTAAGAAAGATTTTTAAAGATATGTTAATATTATTATGATCGAGCCTATCTATCTCCTTATTTATGCCATTATGCAACTTTTAACTTTTGGAGTTAGAAACTTTAGAAATCATAGGAGTGTAGTTAAAATTATTTTTTTTTCTTAAATTTCTTTTTAAATGAAAACAAATCAAGAAGGATAAAAAAAATTCTATTAAAGATATCTATACTCCTTTTAAATTTTTAATTTAGTACTTGTATATTTTTTTAATTAAATATTTAATTTAATTTTATTAACACAATTAACTTTTGTATAGAAACTAACAGTGATAATAAAATAAAATTATATAAGTTAATTATACTAATAAAATAAAATTAAACAATTTAATTAATAGAAAAAACGCATAAATATCAAGATAAAAATGGGAAAAGATCATAAAAGATATTTTAAAATTTAAAAGGTTAAAAAAGGGTCTCTAAATTTTAAAATATGACATATTGATCTTCCTGTCTGTCATTTACAAATTTAGGACACAAGAAAAAAAAATTGTCTTTTAGTTATTTGCAACTACTATAATAAAATTTATAACTTCAGTAATAGTTTTGATAATTTTAACTAAAATATTTACAACTCTAAAATTGCAACTAATTGTTTTTTGGTTTATAACTACTGTAATGGGATTTGCAACTTCAGTAATAATTTTTATAACTCTTCTTAAAATATTTACAAATATAAAATTATAACAAAGTGCTTTTAGGAGAGTTACAAATCTAAAATAATAAAAAAGATAATAAAATATCATAGCATGAGTTGTAAATTTAAAAATAATTTATTCTAATTTTATATTTATAAATATTTTAGAGAGAGTTGTAAAAATTATAACTGAAATTGTAAATCTCATCACAAAAGTTATAAATGACTAAAGAGTAATTTTATCTTTTATCCTAAATCTATAAAAGAGTACAGGAGGCTTAATTTATTATTTTTAAAATTTAGAGGCACTTTTTATCCTTTTTAAATTTTAAAATGTCTTTTATGATTTTTTTTAAATAAAAATTTGATAAAAGAATAAGTACTTTAATATATTTTTTCAAAAATAATTATCAAAACGTACTAGGCCGAAATATAGAGCATATTTAATAAGTTGTAAATTATAGTTTTAATAGAGTTTATGGCTTAAATATTAGTTTAAAAATTTTTTAAAACAAACAGTTATATTTGTTCATAAGTGTTTTTAGGCAAAATCATAGTTTCAGATAAGCTGATAGGAATAACTTTTGGAACAGTAAAAGAGTTTAAAGACTATCTATTTACTATTTTACCCCATTTTTTTCCCACTCTCTCCTCTCTCTCTTCTTCTCATTCGCGTCAGCTCGTGGCTTGCAACCCACCATGTCGCCATCGACGTCCCTTCCGCTCAGAGAGAAGATGCAATAGTCGTTGTCGCCATCATTGCTCAGAAAGAAGAAGCGGTGGGTCACTGTTCATCACTCGTGGGTCGTTGACATCGCTACTCTCCGTGGGTCATCCTTACTCGTGGGTTGTTGTTCGTTGGTCACCACTTGTCATCGCTACTTATCGTGGGTTGTTGTCATCATCGTCAATCTCCGCTCGCCATGGGTCATTGTCGTCATCATCAGTCTCCACTCACCATGGGTCGCTTAAACGTGGGTTGCAGACAAAATAAATAGTGCTCATAGTTTAATTTATATTTTTTATCTTATATATTTTCTAATAATTTATCAATATAAAAAATTATTTTAAAAATAATTAATTAAATATTTATTTATTTAAAATCAATTTTTTTTATTTTTTTTTAAAAGTTATGTAAAAATCTTTTTTTTTTTATAAATCCTTTTCTAGAAAAGTCTATCCTATTGTCTTCAGTTCAGGTCCCAAAATCAAAGCTATCTTCAAACTACTTACCCGACTATACTGTAGCAATGTTTATGAGGCATTAGCACGTTCATATAATCGTTGGCGAAGCAACTGAACTGAGCTTTCATAATCAATTGCGAGGAAGATGGCAGCGGTGTCTCGGCCGCATATACTGTACTCTTCTCCGATGCTTAGACCCTCCTTGCTCCTTCGAAAGCTACCTCGCTCTCTCTCTCATTACTCCTCCTTTACAAGTACCATCCCTTGCAAAATCTCCACCACTCGTCGCTTCTGCTCCAACTTCGAATCTGTTCCCAAGGTGCCCCTCTGTTCGTTTGATTTTGAATCCGTTTATTGCGAAATTTGTTCTTTGCTTTAATTACTTTTGTCGAATCTAGAGTTCGTCGCCGGGGAGTGAATCAGGCGCCTCCATAGTTGGTGATCTTCTCGATTATTTAAACGAGTCCTGGACACAATTCCATGCTACGGGTAATCGAATTAAACAATATTACGTATTTTGTATTCGGAGTACCAAATAATAATCAAAATCTAGGAAACGGCATTTTTCTTTACGATTACACAATTCCATGCCTCCATAGCGCCCCCGTGCAATGCTATGGCTATTTCAACCTCTGGAGGTGTCCTTTCTCTTGGTTCTGTATTATCATTTGAATTACTTCAATTTTAAAATTGGGGAAACTTTGGGGCCAGAAACTACCAGCTTGATAGAAGCTCAGTTCGAGCTTGGAATATGATTCACATGTCAGCCTAGTTATAAGTTCTTAAAAGAGAAATTAGTGTACTAAATGTAGCGCTATATAGTCAACTATCTTATATTATGGTTTCATTCACAACTTCTATTTTTCCTGCAGCTGAAGCAAAACGACAGTTGATTGCTGCTGGTTTTTGTCTGCTAAATGAGAATGAAGAATGGGACCTAAAGCCTGGTGGACGCTACTTTTTTACACGAAATATGTCTTGTATAGTTGCTTTTGCTGTTGGTGAAAAGTGAGTGAAAATCTCGTCAGTTAGAAGTATTAGTCTTCCAATTATAAAAGGAGAATTCAGCAGGCTTCCTTGATAAATTCATTTTCGTTTTTTTTTTTTTGGTTTATTGTAGAAACATTACCAAAATACCAATATCAAATCATTGCATACGATACAATAAAGAACACTGGGCATTATCTTTTCTGTGTTTGTAATTATCTTCATTTCTGCTGATGGGCAACTTATTGTTTTCCATGATTTCTAACTTGCCCTTTGAATATGATTGTAGATATTAGGAAGTCAATGTATCTCGCTTTTTGTTTTTTTGGACACTGTGCTTCTCTTGTTTTAAACTGCCCATTAACTTGTACATTCTGTTTTTTGCAACTTGAATGTTCTTTTGTGTATGATAGCTATTCATTTTCTAATTGTTGGCAAGTTGAATGGAAAAATATTGATTAAATGTTCTTATTTTTGTAGATATAGCATCGGCAATGGTTTTCATGTCATAGCTGCACACACAGACAGCCCATGTCTAAAATTAAAACCAAAATCGGTATCATCCAAATCAGGCTATCTGATGGTCAACGTGCAGACATATGGGGCTGGATTATGGCATACATGGTTCGATAGAGATTTGAGTGTTGCTGGAAGAGTCCTTGTGAGAAGCAGCAGTAACACTTATTTGCACAAGCTTGTCAAAGTGAAGAGACCTCTTCTACGTATACCAACACTCGCCATTCATCTTGACCGGTCTGTTGCAGCTTCTTATTTTGTCTTTGTTACAATTTCATTCCATTAGGATTGCAACTTGAATAGCATTTATATTCTTGCAATATGATCATACTGTGTTGGCAAATTTTCATTTAGAGTGAATATTTTCGTACTAGATTGTATCAGCATCTTTAAGATCTAATTACAGAAAATAAAAAACTTTTATGGTACTTACTGTGGGAAATCAACCCATTTAAATATTCCATAAAGCGTCTCTTACTACTCAATGTGGAGCCTAGACATATGATAGTACCTTAGCCTCAATCAATTGGCCCTCCTTGGAGTGCTGAGGTCCCAATGTCTACACTCGGCGACACTTCACTTGGCTTTCTCATAAGTCAAAAGTGTTTGTAGGTAGTCCTTTTGTGAAACCATTGAGGCATTGACCACTATATCTGATACCGTTTAATAGGTAACTAATTTGAATGGAGAACTATTCTCCAAAAGTT
Organism: Leucaena leucocephala; assembly: GCA_037074615.1. NCBI lineage: Eukaryota > Viridiplantae > Streptophyta > Magnoliopsida > Fabales > Fabaceae > Leucaena > Leucaena leucocephala. The sequence goes on along the minus strand of CM073520.1, from coordinate 34,719,814 downwards.
ATCAATTGAGGGGGAAGAACCACAAAGAAGCCACTTAAATGATAGATAGAGTATCCTATATTACTCATTTTGAGATTTAGGCATCTCATACTACCTTAATTGGCCTACGGTATTCTTCATCCCCACCCCCACCCCCACCCCCCACCCCCAAAAATCGCCTGCAGGGTCAATTTTCAGCAATAGAAATATAGAATGTTGATTCCGTTAACCTCTCTTCTTGTTTGTTTTATTGTTTAGCAAAGTGAACCAGGAGGGTTTTAAACCCAATCTAGAGACTCACTTACTTCCATTACTCTCAATGAAACCTGAGGAAACTTCTGATTCAAAAGAGAAGACTGCAATATCCAAGGCTGCTCATCATTCATTGCTTATGGAGGTAATTCATCATTCCTATGTTGAAGTTAAACATAGTGTTTTTTTTTTTTTTTACTATGGGAAGGGCTTGAGGAAATTAGCAGAGCCTGAAAGTGCTTGGCACATGGGCTCAAAACAATGATTGTTGACACTTGCTGAGGACGTAGGCAGAAGTTTTTATCTTCAACTGTTAGGCATAGCACATCTAATTGGGGACTCCTAAGGATAGAGGCTTACTTGGTGTGGTACACATTGTTACTTAGATTACCAGGGCTTCCTTTTCCCATGAAGAAGCTAATAAGTTTTGCCTTCATGTTCTGAAAATTTGTTTAGAGAAAGTAATTAACCATGGATTGCTACGTTATATATTTACATGGCTGTTTATTAAACAATGATTACTGTGTTTTTTTATGTTGATAAAAGCTTTCTTCTGGCTAACTTGTTTAGAGGCGATTGCTGCCTTACGATTTAAGCCTCATCCTTTCCAAAAGCTTGTTTTCGTTAGCTATCAACATGAATGAAGAGCTAAGTTTTGAGAGGATCTTGCCTTTTGCAAGTATGCTTGTAATTGTTTTACTTCTCTAGCTTATAAGCTTCCTGAAGAGTGATGGGATAATATATCTAGCCCACCTTTTGATCTTGGACGACAAGCCATTAATAAACCTAGCACCTTTTACACAAAGTTCTCATTGAACATCACACCTGAGCATCAACTTCTTGAACATTCAATATACTCAGACTTTACAGTAATTCTTGACTTTTATTTTCAGGTTTTGTCAGACGAGTTGAATTGTCAGGCTAATGACATAGTGAGTGTTGAACTGAATGTTTGTGACACTCAGCCTAGCTGCCTTGGAGGTGTAAACAATGAATTCATATTTTCTGGAAGATTAGATAATCTTGCATCAAGCTTTTGTGCGTTGAGGGCACTTATTGATTCATGTGAATCTTCTGGTGATTTAACCAACGAGCATGCAATACGAATGGTTGCTTTGTTTGACAATGAGGAGGTAGTTTTTCTTCTTCCCTTAATTAACAGCCTTTGGGTTTTTTACAGACTAGATATCTTCCTTTTATGGTATATCGGATGCTAAAAGAATGTTTTAAATATTATTATTTTCATTTTGAACCAAACAGTTACCTGTAACTTATGGAATGTGCCTAAATTCTTAATATTTGTTAAAATTCCGCAATAACCTTGGAAGCTTCGTGACAATATCAACTCTTCTCTGTTTAGAGGATAGTACATAGAATTTGTTTTATTGGAATAATAAAATATCGCGTTGTTCATATCTGATTGCTATGTCTAACTACTAAAATTTAGGTGGGTTCAGGTTCTGTTCAAGGAGCTGGTGCGCCAACCATGTTTCAGGCCATGAGACGTATTATATGTGGCTTAACGGATGGCTATGTTGGGGAAGGCTCTTTTGAGCGCAGCATTCGCCAATCATTTCTAGGTATGGTATTATGTTTCTCAAGTAACTTCTGACAATTGCCTTCATGATTCCATCTTTGATTTCTCTTTTTCAAGCTTCTTCTAGTATTTGGTGAAAGATATTGACAATTTAACATATGGTTCGATGCCATGAACTTAGTACAGGTGTATTGCGAAAACAACCCATTGTCATGTGATGTAGGTAGACTGGAACAGCAAAAAGGGCTTAAAGCTCATACATCATGGATTTAGACTAGGAATTAATTTGTTTAAAGTTCATTAGTTATGAAATTTGGCATGCAAACTGAAGAGGGCATAGTTGTGGGTGCTACAGTTCAAAACAAAGTACTGTGCTAAATGCAATGTAGTGCAAACTAACATAGGTGTCGGCCTCTTTTGGGAGCCGATTACACTCCTTGATAATGGAGTGCAACTTAGCAAATTAACCAAGGTATGGGGGTGTATTCCTATCTATGAACAAGAAGTATCCCATTTTTGTTGTTTAATTTAGCATTCTAGATGGGACTGCTAAAGCATCTTTTGTATTCTTTCTCTAATAGTGTCTGCAGACATGGCTCATGGAGTTCACCCAAATTTTACAGAAAAGCATGAAGAGCATCATCGGCCTGAATTGCAAAAAGGACTTGTTATTAAGCACAATGCAAACCAACGCTATGCTACTAGTGGAATAACATCTTTTCTTTTTAAAGAAGTTGGAAAAACCCATAACCTTCCAACTCAGGTGAATTTATCTACGTCTAAAGTTTTTTAAAAGTTTCATACTGTCTTAAGCTTTATGCCCATGTGGTCCCACGAAGTATTCCTTGAGCTTCCCCCTCTTTGTCTGAAAGCAAGTTTCTAAATCATTATATAGGAGGAAATTGAGTTATTTGCTTTTTCACTTGCAGGATAGATTGATACTATGATATATCTTTGTTTTCTTTGCCTCCCATTGAGTCTTGTATGGGAACATATGAAAGTTAATATTTGTCGACCTTTAATGTAGGAATTTGTGGTTAGAAATGATATGGGATGTGGATCAACCATAGGTCCCATACTTGCATCTGGGGTTGGCATCCGAACTGTTGATTGTGGAATTGCTCAACTTTCAATGCACAGGTACCTCTTTTCAATAAAAACGCACATGTATCAAATGATTTTGCATCAATTTTTAAGCATTTTACAAAATTTCGACATAGACTATATGTAAACAATGGCTTCATGAATAAGAACTTACAAGAATCCATCGTTCATCTAGATGGACATTATAGAGGAAATGTACTTATTAGTCTCTGAAAGTTACATGCAATTCTTAGAAATAAGCCATCAATCTTGAACAATACATGGTTTAACTATTTGGTCCCTTTATGTTATAAATACTTGATTTAATCCCTTGAAGTTCTAGATTTCATTGCTCATGAATCCCTGAAGCATGTCTTGATTTGGAGAGCTAATGAATAATGAGTCAAAAAATATAGGGACTGAAACATGTACTTTTAACATTGAAGGACAAACTAGTTGAGGCATACATCTTTTGGAATTGAACGATATATTTATAAGATTTAATGACCTAATAAACGATGTATTGGTCTTTCAGAGATAAAAAAAACAATTACATTTCCCCCATTTTATATCCAAGAGGAAATGTGCCATGTACCTTTATCTCGCTATACAACCACGCGCCATTTATTTAAATACTGTCGCGGTGATGCAAAATGCAAATCCATGCACTAGAAGAAATGGCCTAAGGTGTAAGGCAATGAACCATACTGCTTTTCACTTCACCCATACCATCTAGAATACTGGTTTGCACTATTCATACTTCAGGAGTGATTATCACTTCTATTTAGTATGCCATCCTATCACTTGAATTTTGAAAACCAAGTACTTGTTTGTTATTAGTGACCAATTTTGGTCCCACTGAGATTCTGTGTATTCTTCATCATTTCTAGTTAAATTTCATGCTTAAAAGAAGTATGTTGCTTGCTGTTGTTGCATTCAATCTTAGGCTTGTTCCATATTTGTTCCTAACTGTTACCAATCCTCTAATGGCAGTGTGAGAGAAATATGTGGAAAGAAAGATATAGACATAGCTTACCAGCATTTCAAGGCTTTCTATAAATCTTTTTCAAGCATAGACATGAAGATCAGCGTAGATTTCTGAGCTTCTTGGATCTCCTTCGTACCATGACATATAATCATGGGAGGGTTCCGATTCACTTCTGAGTTCAAAAGTTGCAGTCCATAGCTCCGTTGACCCATCCCTCAATTTTGCTTTAAGTTTGTTATATAGTAAGGAAGTTGGGGATAAGAACTTGCTTCGAGGTAAATAATTTATGCATCTAAATCGGCTCAGGGCTGGCTGTGAATCAGAACATAGCAGCTTCTTCTTTTTGCTTTTTTATCCCTATATTTTTAGTCTAATTGGGGTTCAGGATCTCCGCATAATTTAGACAAGCGTGATTCGCATTCTTGAATGAAACATTTGTATTTTCTTACTTATCTAATTCTCTTTGTTGCATTATGTAACAGTTGCAAATAAAGCAAATAGGTGTTAACATCACCTATTCAAATGGTTTATGTAATTAACTTTTTTATAAAAAATTATCCAAATAAAGCAAATGTGCTAATATCTCTGGAACGTTAATCCAAACAAACTTGACGCACTAATTTACCAATGCTCCATTCGTAGTTGATTTAAACTCTTACCCGTCCAATTATAATCACATCCTTGTCTCTGTCTTTCTCCAGTCTTCTCTTTACCTCCCAAATATTAGGGAAACCATTTCTCTCCACAGAAGAGATCACCGCATTCAAAGGCTTTTGGATTGATTTTGATAACGTCAGATTCAATAAATTTTAAAATTACTAAATTTGATCCCAAAAAAGGTATGAGCAAACAAACCCAACTCTGGTTTTCCCACATGCAGCACCTCGCACTAACGGAAAAATATTTCCTCTTTCCCTTAGAAAACTATTTTCCTGGGAAGAAAATTAAAAGAGCAGAAATCAGCCTTACAAATATTCATGAATGGAAATTGAAGTATGCGACTAATAGACAGACAAATATTCAAATTAATGGCAGAATGCGAGTTAAATATACAATCTAAATCCAGTAATATATAACACGTTAAGGATTATTCCCCAGGCTACTGTAAAATCTATAATTGGCAACTGGAGCTTGAGCAACTCCGGCTAGACAAGAATCAAAGCTCCAGCAACGCAACAGCAATTGACCTGCCAATTCCTTGAGCGCTGAAGGTAGCTGCAGTTTAAAGAAGGAAAATTTCATTAATACTCAATTCCAGAAATTTTCAGAGGGCTAAAAGTTGCAATAACTTATGGACTTGGTGATGAGAAGAATAAGCACTCAATCTATGAATTATAGCTGCTAGTGATAAGTAAGTTGGTGAACATTGTCTCCTGATTATTGACTTCTCACAATGTTAACATGCATAAGTCATTCAACAGGGCATCACAGCTCCGGTGGAAAACTCGTGCAATTAACAGGACATACCTTCGTCCAAGTCAAGCTCATACTTCATCAGCTCCAAAAACATCTTCAACTCATTCTGCATTAGCAGCAGCAATAAATGAGTTGAATATCCACAGGGAATATCTATCACTTAAGATGCAAAACGCATCCTTACAAAACCGAGCATGGGGAAATGGATTGTGGTGGTCCAGAACAATGAGTCCATTCCAATCCAACTCGGCCTACATGCCTGCACTCCAGTCAGCTTTAAGTGGGAATGGAGCTAAGGAAGCCCATCATCTTTACATCATAAAGCTCTGGCTGATTGGGCCATGCAGGCATGGCCCAAGCCCCTCACCGGGGCCGAGCCAATCCAAAACTTGCATCAGGCGGTTGTTGATGAGGCTGCAGAAGCAAGAATACAGCAATCAGAAGAAAATAATATCCAAATAATAGTTAAAAAACTAATGACATTGTGAAACATATCAGACATTAGGTGATCCAAAAGGAAGCAAATGTATTGACAAAACCTTATTCTAATTTATCATGACTAATTTTATGTCCTGTTCAAAATAAATTATTATCCTCAGAGACAACAAAAAGTTTCTCCAAACTGAATAAACTCCGATGGGGCCTAATAAATTTAATGAACAAAAGTATGAGCAACTAAGGTTGGATACAGACATGGTGAGACAATAAAATCTTTCAAGTGTCAAGGACCATATGATATGATGGGTCATGCTTGACACGTGTTGCACAAAGACAGCTCCTTTGCTTTAGTACCTGAGCTCCAAACTTAAAGAAAGGCTATCACTTACAAGTGAAAAGTGAGGATAAACTTAATACTTGTAAATTAAATTACAAGCTTGAGAAAAGAAGACAATCCTCAGATGTATTGAATTGAATAACCCCTTCTCTTATAAAGCTACGAGAAAAAAGACTGTTATCACCACAAATTTACATCAAGCCGATCTTAGAAATTATTTACAGCAATCGTGCCCACCTATGAAAGGAGGACTAAACAAAAATTTCTAGAATGTTATTGTGGTTCCTCAGGAAACTATAATAATAAAGATAAAAAGTACAGAAGAAAACAAGGAGACATTGAGGCGGAAAGTAACGGGTCAAACTTAGGATACTTCACTCCATTGTCATCACTGTCAGACAGCAAATATCTCACCTTAATGTACTATACTATACAATTTTAATGTGGCATTGGTTCATATATTTTTTTCTCAGAGAGTAAACATTGGTTCATATAGACATAAAATGCTCTTGGTGATGCATATACAAAGACATAGATGGGCAAGCACTATGCCAAACATTTAATAGAATTTAACCAAACATATAGGTTGGACACCGCACCTGTGTAAAGGGCGGGTGAACACGTTCATGATGGATAAAAGGCATTCCAGGGCCCTGACAAGGATACTGAGACGAATGCAAGAACATAGTTGATGAGGAATGTGCACCAACTTGATTGGGACTGAATGGCGACATTATAGGCTCTGGATGTCCATACCCAATCCCAGCAGGTGCTGATGGTGCAGCCCATGGTCCAGGAAGATGTTGAGGAATTGGTCGTGGCTGGTGTTCAGTAGAAAGTTGAGGTCCATGTGTAGACCCAAGCTGTGGAAACTCAGTGTTGTAATTCAACACAGGTGCATACATTGGCTGAATGGCGTATGACCCTCCATTGAACCCAAACCCAGGATCAAATCTTTGCATGTACCTGAATGCAGTGAAAACATCACAACCTAAGTAAACCAAACATACAGGACTCAAGACTTCCATATTGACGGTTTTAAACCATTCTCGAAACAAATATTAAAAACTTGAAAAAAGAAATATGTAAGCATGGCTCTAAAAGTTTAGTTACATAGTTTATTATACCCCAGGATTTCTCTTAATTCCATTTCATAAAACTTTGCAACATCTACTTTGTAACATAAGGCTGATTAAAGTTTGGACTTCAATTGACAGCTGAGCTATAGTGACTAATACCGATTACTTTTGGTCCAACTGTCATAAGTCCCAATTTTACACCAGGACTTTCCTGACTTGTTTGTTCCACAATAGATTTTAAACATATTAATGATTTTGCCAAATTATCCACAAGTTAATATTCCTCTCCAAAAAACTCCAGCTGTTCTTCTCCATTAGAACTCAGCTTTAATCTATCTGACATACCTGCATAACCTGTGCTCTTACTAACTTTTGCATTTATTGATAAAGCATATTTCAATAACCTTAACCTAAATAAAGGAAAGGACAAGCACATAACTGCAATTCATTCTGATCCAAGAGAGAACTGAATTTCAATCAGTTCTTTTCATGTATCTAGCTTGCATCATGTAGCAAGAACACACCTAAAAACATTAAAAGAAAATAAATAAACACAATGCCTACTACCAGTTTTGAAGAGATATCAGTCTATTCATGTCTAAGGCCAAATACCCTTTTTTTTTAAATAGGAAACAAAGATGTAAGGTCATAAACAATGTCAGCACGCATGTATATGACAAAACAAGACATACCTATCATAGCTTCTATCATAATCAGGATCATTGCGATCAGTCTCACGATCCCGGAAAATAGCCACCCTATTACCCTGTCTGTACCTTACAACTGGCTCCTTCTCTGCTGCCCTACTTCTAGCCCTACTGCTATTTGCCGAACACTCAACGAGCCCCCTTCCATAGCTTACATCGGATACAGAAGGAGATTTATCTTCCACCCTAGAAATTCCTAAGGAAACAGGCAAAGAGTTATCATGCTGCCTTGCTTCACATTCAGGCTTCCCCCCCATGTTATTAGCATTGCTGCCAGAATTAAATATCCTAGCACGGGCCCTATTATATTCCTCTTTCCTTTCCTCCACACTTTTAGAGTTGCTACCCTTTGCTGAGCTTGAATTTGAACTATTAACAGCCAGCGAATGCTTCTGTGGCCTCTGTTTAATGGCAACTTTCATAACTGCATTGTCTTCTGAAGGTAATTTCACAGGAATGTCAGCAAGACGAATAGGAGGAAGTCGACATTCAGAAGTCTTGCGGACAATTATTTTGGAACCAGACCCATCTGGCAAACTATTATCCAGTAAAACCATTGACTGCAGTGAATAATGCTGAGCAACCCGGTGTGCAGCCAACCGTAGATAGGAAGTTGGCAGCTGCTGAAACTCAAGCTGCTGTTGTTTAGGATCCCAGATAAATTTCTCAACATCTTGCTCCATCCTCAAAACTAGATAAATTGAATTTTACAAACTTTGTCAGATAAGATCAACATATCATTCTCAGAATACATCTAATGCACTCATAATTTTATAACAAAATCACCCAAAGTGGCATCATCAATAGCAATAAAACAAACTGCAGAAAAACCAATGCACCAAAAGAAAGAAATGAAAAACAGACCAAAGAGCACAATACTGACAGATTTTGGAGGAGCAATATTTTTTTTCGTTTATCCTTATGGTAGGAGAAATCACTCCCTTACTTTAATTTAAGATATTAAATTCAAAACCAGGAATACAAACACCAGCACAATGTCACTAAATTCTAAATGGGCAAGCTATTATCATCCACACAAAAAGTGGTCTCGCCAATGAACATACAGACAGCTATAATTCTAAAATATAGTCAAGATTCACAAAGACAACCACGATCCGCCTCAAAAGTAGACTTCCCCATGGAGACGGCATTCCCATTAATCCACGGAATTTCACATATTACGACACCCATCAAGCCCGAACACAAAATTATAAAACTATCCGAATTAGTGCGCATGCTCATCCAAATGTCTTTCTTTGACCAGTACATATGGTCGCACAGATTCAATATCTAACGTGCCTACATACACATAACATACTTGATAACCGTTCGCGAGGGTTCTGAATAGCTTCGCGGAGGAACTGATCAACCTGGTTGATAACATCCTCCAAAACCTTCTCTCCAGGCGAGGAAGTAGACGCTGATGACGAAGATAAGGCGTTCGCCGAACCGGAGGCATCTGACGAAGAAGAGGCGTCAGGCACTTCCGCAGCCTTGGAGTCTTTGTTTGAGGAGAGCATCAACCGTCGCATAGACTCGTCCAAATCGGCGGCCTCCCATGACTCCGGGGCTCCGAGATCCTCTGCAGAGCCCTCCATGGTAAGGGAACAGAAATTTCTAGGGTTAGGGATTAAGGCGAATTATTAGAGAAGAACAGCGTCAGAAAACGGGATTAACGCCGAAATCATAGAATCTAGAAGAGAGAATTTCATGAGGATATTCAATTAGGGATAGGGCAAGGAGGAATTGAGGGCCAGAGGGTGGTAGTGATCAGAAGAAGAGGGAGAAAGCAGAGAGGGAGGGGAGATAGGGTTTGAAGCCGATGGAGGATGGCGGGCGGGAGTTACTCTTACACTCGTGTCCTCGCGGTACGATTTGCTTTTATAGGTCCAAAATTATGCGGTAGATGCTACGGTCCTTCAAAGTACACTCAAAATACTGACAATACAAATACGATCATCACTGTACGGTTAAAATCATATTTCAGATTTCCAGGGAATATATATATAGTCATCTTCAGATTTTCTAATAAAGAAAGTGACATGATATGATGGGTATGTATGTATGTATGTATGTATGTATGTATGTATGTAATAAGATAATTCTGAATTAATAATTAGTTGAGTATTTGATTGATTAAATAATTAATAAATTAATTTTTAATATTAAAAAAATTGCTAAAAATTCCCTATTATAAAATTTAGTACTAAATATATTTAAAATTTATTTAAGAACCTAAATATAGTAGATATAATTCTTCAGCAATACAGTTTTTTTTTAACCATATACAAAATATAAAATATTTATATAGTTAAAAATATATTGTATGTAATTAAAGAATAGTTACACTCATTATTTAGTCTTTAGTTATTATTTTGGTATTCTCAATAAGAATGGTAATATATGGCCTATTTGTATTTTGTTTTTCTGGTTCATCATGGGTAAAAGATATGAAGACACGCGTATGATTAAAGTTTATATCTCCAATACTTAGGGCTCATTTTTATACAAAAGTACCCAAATATCGTCATGGCTTCAATACCTAAATCCTTGTAGAATAGCTCATTTAAATGATTCAGAGTAACTCTTTATTGCTCTTATTTTCCTTAGCAACATCAAATTTTTAAGTTGATCAAAAACATACAAGAGAAGAAATATGAAAAAGATTAAGATAAAGAAAATTTACAATATATATTAAAGAGGGGAAGGTGGTAGAGTGTATGGGAATGATGCAAAAGTTCTCTTCTCTCATCTCACAAGTTGATTTTTTTATACAAACAAGTTGATATTTTTTAATATTAAAAAGTTTAGATAAATTTAGTATCGATCATCTACTAAAGTCAAGGTACAAATTTAAAGCTTAGAGAGTCTTTATAGAAGACTTCCTAGATCGCCTACCAAATGAACCCTCACGATAACAGCAAAAATTGAACTTACGTCCTTATAAAATACAAACATATTCTATACTATCTCTAACAACTCTCATTAGTAAATTGATATTTTTACTTGAAAATCACTTCACACCCTCTTGGGCGCCTCTCTATATTTATTAAATGAAATGCATAATGAGCTTCTAATTTTAGGCCCTATTTAGATAAATTTTTAAAAATATGACTTATAGAAAAAAAAAAGTATTTTTAGACAATTTTTAGAAAATGACTTTTAGATAATAGTTTATAGAAAAAAAATAACTTTGAATAAATGAATGTTTGGATGGTTATTACTAGAATGACTTTTATAATTGATAAATTACTATAAAAGAGTAAGGAAAAAAATCATAGCACAGCACATCCCTCTGCATTTCCTATTTATCGTTCTCTATTCTTCCTCTCTCCTTCCAATGACTAATTAGCCACGACGAGGTGAGATGTGAGACACGACATACCAGCTAGGCGAGATGATGAGACACGACCCACGACAACCCATGAAACCCACAACGACATAGATTCTGTGATTATTTAAGGATGATTATTTAAAAGTTCTACTTAACATGTGATAAATTAAATAATAAATAATTTATTATTTAAATATGGATATTCAACTGTAAACTCTATAACTAAATATATAAATCCAACATAAATAATTATAAGAGCAAATTAAAGATTATTTAATATCATGATTATTTATATTTCTTGAGATGCAGACTTATGCTATTATTTCAAAAGCATCAAGCTCAGCCAATCAGGTTTGTTCCTCTTGCTTAACTTCAACAAATATAAATGAAAAAAAAAACTTTTGTGCATTTTCTTATCCTGGTTTTATAAATTTCAAAAATAAAGGATAAATTAAGGTTGTTATATTTAAAATTAAAATAAATATTTATCTAAATCCTACTACATTTAGAACAGGAGGTAGTCTAATTTACTAGCATAGTTATTTATTACAGGGAAAAGCAAAAGGATTTATTGCTGGGGTCCAATCCATAGGTCATTTGCTATCTCCTATGATCATGAGTTCATTGACATGTAAGAGGGAAATCATCTTCAAATTGTTGTTTATTTATTAAACCATCTTAACTTATCCTTTTTATACTATGTGTGTTTTAATTGATTGTTATTAATTTTAAATTTGCTCGCATGGAAATCCTTTTGTGGTTGTTTTTGATCAGATGATTTCTCTGTGTTTTTCTTGCCTACTGGAGCCTCAAATTCACTCAATCGATGACGCCCAAGACGATCTTGATGAAACTCCTTTTCTTAATTAATGATGATTAATTTAATTCATTATAAAATTATAGCATCAATGTCTTTAGTATATTGAAAATTGAGCAACCCCTCTTCCCCTTTTATATTATAATCATGGCAAACTTGTTTAATTAGTCAATAAATTCCTACCGCATATGAGTATATATTTTTTGTGTGTGTATAGTTAGAAATTAAAAAAAAAATACACGAATTTATGAAGTTTAATATATTTGAGTTAAAGATTTAAAATATTTGTGTATAAAATATTTGTTATAGAAAAGATTTCAGGCTGCCTCCAATTTGATGCCAATGAGGTTTAGTAGCATTTCTGTTCTGAATGTTGTGATGGAAGTTTGGAACCTTTTGGCTTTAAAAAAACAAAAAAGATAAAAGGTATAATCATTATTTAAACTAATTTTAGAGATATAATTAATATTTTAAAGTATTTAAATTATTATAATCTCACCTATTCCATAATAAAAACATAAACTTTTGTTAGATATACACTATATAAACTGTTTATTTCTACACATTATTATTTAAAATATTACATGTATAATATTATTTTAATAAATTAAACTAAATAAGTTATGAAAATTTTTAATTTTTACATATAAATTTTATATAACGCCAATTTTATAGTTTATTCTGTACTTTTTTTAACATATGACACATATGACTTTTTAAATAATAATGTGTTAAAATAAAAAGTTTACATGATATGAATTGGATAAAAAATTATGTTTCTGTCAGCAAAAGGGTGAAATTGTATCGATTTAAATATTTTAAGATATTAGTCGTACTTTTAAAATTAATTTAGATACTAATTATACTCTTAAATATTTTATATTATTAATTATTCTTTTAAAATTAATTTAGGGTGTTGAGTGAAACTTTATCTTCTAAAAATGTGAAAAAGTCTGAAAATTTCTTCTAAGTTAGGAAAACTTTGTCATTTTCACTTGATTTGGATTATGTAAAAGAGAATCTATCATATTTTTAAATTTTATTATATATTAAAGATTAAAAAGAACATAACTCATATCAACAAAGGCATGAGTTTTTATGCATTTAATTTTTAATCTTTTCACTGGTATAAGAAAAATATTTCTACTCCAGGTCTTTTATATCAGTTATTACAAAGACCGTAGAAAGAAGTGCGTCATTTTAATAAATACAGTAAGATGTAAAAATGTTGTTGACTTGCTTCAAATGATGTTCAAGGAAAAAAAAAAAAAAGATTACTTATAAACACTCGCTTTTCACAATTTCAGCAAGTTTGGATAATTGCCTCCAGTGTTGCCCACAACTCGCAAGAAGTTTAAAGGCAGAGTAGTGATAATTCAGAAAACTCATATCGTGAAAATCCACCCTGAAGTTGAAGGCGAGGTTTGAGCCGAATCAAAACATGGATGTTCTATCGATTTCGCGTACGTTAAGTGAACCTATAGCCTTTTCCATTATCAAACCTCATAGAATCCAACTTCGCCATCTTCCCTTAAACCCCGGATTGCGCAATTCATCAAATAACACAACCCATTTCAAGCTTTCTTCTTCTTCTTCTTCGACTTCATCTTCCTCTTTCTGTAAGTGTTTCTGTTCTAGAATAGCGGCAACTTCAGCAACTAATTACACTCCCTTAGGTTCTTCCATCACTGAGAACCGCCATTGGCTTGTAATCATGGAAAAGCCTCCACAAGGGGTTGATTCCAAGCAGCAAGTCATTGATTATTATGTTCAAACTCTGCAAATTGTTATGGGCAGGTAAATGTATCATGCGCTTTGCATCAAAACGATATCTTATTTTATTTTTAGTCCTAAAAGTACGAATTTGATGGGCCAACAGTGAGAAAGAGGCTCAAATGTGTATTTACGACGCTTCGTGGTATACCCACTACGATTTTTGTTGTGACATCGATGAAGAAACTTCTTCCCAGCTCGCTAGTAAGTTTTTTATTGAAAAAAATAACTATTTGGCCTATTTATTGAAGTAACAAACTTTTTGTACATTTCTCCTTTGGGATTCATGTTCACTTAACGAAAGACCGATGGACAAAGAGTTTATTATTTTAAAAGAACAAATTTTGTACTTACTAATTTTTGGACATTAAAGCTAATTGGGCCTAACAATTTAACAAATTGTTACCATTCTCCAGTTTTAATTGCAATCTAATTAGCTTGGTTCTTAGATGATGGAATTCATCTTAGGATGAATTTATCTGCACTTGCTTCTGCTTGTTATGTTTTATGGTTCCCTCAAAATGGAAATTGAACTTTGGTTTGTTAAAATGAAAGTAATTGTTTGTATATATATGTTTCTAGGTTTACCTGGGGTCATTTCAGTTAAGCCTGACCCTAATTTCAGTTCTCCAGAAAAGGATAATAGGTCATCAAATGGGCAGAAAGATAATTTGTCAAAGCTACAAACTGGAGCCACTTTGTTGTTCCCTGCTGGGAATTCAAAACATTGGCTTGTTCGAATGGATAAACCTGGGGTTGGGGTTGTTACAAAGGCCCAAGTCGTGGATTTTTATGCTCAAATCCTAACCAAAGTCATGGGAAAGTAAGGGGAAGTTTCGATCTCTACTGTTTTTGCTTTCTTAATTACCTCTCCTTTCTTTCCCTCATATGACAATAATGTTTTGCAGTGAGAAGGATGCACAAATGTGTATATACCATGTTTCTTGGAAAACCAACTTTGGCTTTTGTTGTGAGCTTGATGAGGATTGTGCACGAGAACTAGCTGGTTAGACTTGTGAAGCTTCACTATTATTATAAAACTATCAACTATCAATGATGCAATTATCATATTTGATCAATGCTTCTTGTTGTGCAGGCGTCCCTGGTGTCTTATCAGTTCAGCCAGATAACAATTTTGAGTCAGAAATTAAAGATTATGCAGGTTTGTGACAGACCATGATGATGTAAAAATTTGCGCTTATATGATTGAAATTATGGGGGTACCGTTTGGAACATGTTATAGGGCAGAAAGAAAAGGAGGAAGATCGGCATTTATGCATGTTGATTCTATTTTATTGACAGAATGTAATGTCACCACTGGATCAACTTGTCACCTTGTATTACTATTGCGATATTATCTCTTTTGGATGGGCTTATTTTTGGTTCATATGAGTTATTATTCAGCATATTCTGTGCCATTAGGTTTACATAAAGAGCTACCTACTCCAAATGGACTTACATATATAAACACTTGAACATTTTACCGAAGTGGACCCATATATCTATCTGAATTCATTTATTAATATGGTATTGCTGCATAGGTTACATTGTATGTAATTTATTGTTCCATTGATGGCAGTAGCTGCATTATATTTTCTTGAGGCTTACTCAATAGTAGAAACTCTAGTCAACAAAATTGTTATTAGTCAATATTATCTTTCTGTTTTAATTATTAGTTTTTATTATATTGAATGGTCTTCATTCTTCTGGAATAGAATACATTGGAAAGATCAGAGGTCTTACTACTTGCAATTTATTATATGGATATATGAATCTGAAAGCTTTAGAGCCGGTTTTAATACCTGACTAACTCTTTTTGTGATGAAGAAAATGGTAGCAAGGCTAGTTTATTCAAAGACTATTCAGTTAGAGTGCTTAAGGCAGCTAACTTTATGTTAATCAATGATGTTTAGTGACTGTAAACTTGTTATTGTATATGATAGAGTTGAAAATGGTGAGACTCCTTATGGTCTCATGATTTAATTTTCCTTAACAATACAATTACTTTTAGTTTCCACTAATATTTTAGTAATCCTGTTTGTGGTTTTCTACCCTGACATTTGTCTTATGGTAGTTTTCTGTTCTATTTTGAACTTACCACATATCCAACAGGTGTAAGCTTAGGAAACAGTTTGAATGTGCTGAACTCTTCTGAAGCAAGTGAGACAACTCCTTTGAAAACAAAAAAGCTTTTTGTGACAGGTACTCTATTGCATGCAAACTTTATTTATTGCTACATCTTACATTTTCTACTTTATTTATTGCTACATCTTACATTTTCTGTCCACCTTTCTGGTCTTGTACTTATAAAAAAAAAAATCAAATACATATTATTGAGTCAAGAGTTTGTAATTTGGTAGGAATCGTCCTTATAAAAAATGCAAAATATGTTTGTGATACTACTTGACAGTTATTGCCTTTCTAACAGGCCTATCATTTTATACATCTGAGAAAACCTTACGTGCAGCATTTGAAGGCTTTGGTGAGCTTGTTGAAGGTACCTTTACATGCACATGCATGTCTACATTTATAGTCATTCCTACTCTGTGTCACGATGTAAGTGAATGAGATCTGGCTTTTACTGATGGATGGTTATGCTCAACAGTTAAAGTTATTATGGATAAAATTTCTAAAAGGTCCAAGGGTTATGCATTTGTGGAATACACAACAGAGGAGGCTGCAGCTGCAGCATTGAAAGATATGAATGGCAAGGTAAATCTCTCTCTCTCTCACTCTCACTGCTAAGGTTGCTGTCATGTAACTTGGAGGTTACGGGTTTAAATCTCTACTTGCGAGAGTAAGGCTGGGTGCAGTTGTTCCTTTTCAGACTCCATCTAGTAGGAGTTTTGTGTACTAGGCTGCCTTTTTTTCATTTTGCTCAATAATTGTCAATGAGAAAGAGTGTAAAAAGAAAGTGATGGATTGCATCGCAAGAAAAAGTCTTGAATGTTTTAGATGTTAATTTGACAGATTATCAATGGCTGGATGATAGTTGTGGATGCTGCCAAGCCGAGCCCTCCCAAATATAATAGGGGTCGTGCGAGACCTGTAGCCTGACAAGCAAAAACCATGTCTGTCTGAGGTAGCGACCATTTTTCAGCTCTGCTGTAACAATGTTACTGAGCAGTTCCCCTGGAAATGCATTATTGATTTTACATACTTTTATAGGCCAGCCATTGATTTCAGGGATTGACGTTGTAAATTAGACTCATTAATCTGCTAATGAACTGTTTGATATTATAGCTTTTGTTACAAAATTCACAACCTTCTATAATTTGTAAGACTTCTGTAAATCTCTTTTAGCATAATTAGACGTGGATTGCACAGAATTTGAGGAAATTTGCATGTATATAGCATATTGATAGTGCAATTTTCTATGAATTATATATATTGAATCGATGAGTTGACTCACAAATAAACCTACTGGAGGTCCTTATGCTTCTAAATTCAATCCCCTCTTGTCTGTAGCTTGCCTTCAAGCTGCATATATAAAAACCCTTTGGGTTTGGAAATTGAAGTGGAAAGATTGAACTACTCACCACATGGGGAAAAGATCATTTGACTCAAATGCTCAACATATGTAGAGACCCATGACTGATCTTATTATAATCCCTTTTACAAGCTACTTCATTTTAGCTACTTTTTCATGATTGACTTGCTGATATTAGAGTTATAAGCAATGCATGCTTGGTTAAAGTAAACTTTGTTGGAAGAGAAATATAACATCCTGCATGGCTTTTGTTTTTTGTAAAAAATAAAAAAGCTTTTGCAATGAGATCTCTCACAATGCACTAATTTCTCCATGTTTCAGGTGATCGTTCCACAGTAAGTTCTCCTGAGCAGTGAAACTATTTTTTTTTTTATTGCCCACCCGGTTCACCAGAGCTTTGCCCCGATTACATCCGGATCCGACCCGCGTCGCGCACCTGGCTATGGTGGGTGAGTCTCCCAATGGGGATTTTCTGCATACGCCAAGGCTCGAACTCGAGACCTCGCTTAAGCGATACCGAACCGCTTACCACTCAGACCAACCCCCGTTGGTAGTGAAACTATATTTAGAGACCTCACCGCTTGAGAGTCCAAAACCCAAAACAAGAAAGTAATTATGCTGGAAATGATTGGTGTTCTTGATGGGCCTGAAGTTAATGTAAAGCCTTGGGGCAGTCACAAACTTATTTCTGCAGAAGGCTTTTGCATGCATATATATATATAAACCAAATTGAAATTGATAGTTGAAAGATTTTTCATTCTTTGAATTTGAACTATTGAAATTACACAACTAATCAATTGAATCTCTCAATTTAGAATATTTGCATTCTAATTTTTTATTGTGCATATTAACATAATATAAAAAGATTTAAGATTTTTTAATTATATACGAATCATATATAATATAATTTATTTTGATGTTCTGTACTAATATATGGAAGTTACTCTAATTAGCACAACTATTAGGCCTTGTCCTTGCCAAAATCATTTTTTAGAAATGTTAAAATAATTTATATACGTATATATTTAATATAAAATTTATAAAAATTAAATTGTTCATAAATTATGGATAGTATAATTAAATTTAGATTTCATACAAGAAATTGAGATTATGATTTTTTATAACTATGAATTGTGAAAGATTTTTCTAATTAAAAAGTCAAGGAGGTTACAAAAAGAAAATAATATTTACAAAATTTCCTTCCATGATAGGAAATATTAAAAAAAAAAGTTGAATTTAAATTCTGTTGATAACTTATAAGAATGTTGAATGAAGGGGGGGGGGTGTTGGGCTATTTGAAGGTTCGAATTCTGTTCAGTGTCTCCATGTAATTCTCTAATAAAAGAATATATTGTCCTATCGTTCAAATAAATTTAAGGCCTTAGCCAAACATATATAATCACTTAGAAAATACTTTCTGATGAAATAAACAACTCTTTGCAAACAAACTCGGTGCTTACAATTAATGGAACTTCTATTCAGGTCTCCACTCAACCAAAAGATCCATCTAAGGCATATCCTCCTCTTCTCAAAAAAAAGGATTATTTACTAGGCTAAAGGTTTTACTAGAACTTCCTGTCTATATGGTGGTGACAATTTACAATGATACGGTATCAAACCACCCGATATCCAGAAATGACATTAGACTCCAACTAATTTGTGTCAAGCTAAGAAAGACCATAAAGGTAGCAAAATTCTCCCAACAAGTGTTTAACATAGTTGCTTATTCAAAGCTCAAACCTGAAACCATTGGTTAAGCTAGCATAACCCTATACCAGCTATTTATTCTATTTATCAAGGCTTGTCTATTTTACAATGTCCAAAAGTGACCGCTTATTTCATTTGATAACAGCAATCAACCCTCCTCTCCAAACTCCTGGGTAAATCTCTCATGCACCTCGAGATCAGCTTTACTTACCGTTGGCTTCTGCCTTCTTAATACTTTATCAAAATCTTCTCTTGTTATTGGTGGTGGCACAATCTGCATCAATCCCAGAATTAAAGTGAAGAAAATCAGGATAGATATTGAATCACTTTTCCGTTTGGCTAGACTAAAAAAGAGTACCCAACTACAAATATTCTGTTTTGAATAACCAATCAGATCATATCAATCACGTAACCATGAACATAATATGCAGATAAAAATATTCTATTCTAAACTTGAAATTTCCTCTATCTCACAAAATTCAAATAAGGATTCATGAAATCCACTTTCTAACTGGTTCCAAACGGCAAAAGAGAAGTTGCGCCACTCACATAAGACTTTTGAATAAAATTCCTTCAGGTGGCATACTTAGTACTTAATTCTCCCATGTACATGATGCTCATGTCAGAACAGAGATTATAGATGCAATTTGTTTTTGAATCCATATCTCTCCTTGCATAGCCATTATGCCAATATGAAACATAATCCAACATTTTCTATTAGAAATTTTTAAAAACCCTCATTTCCCCACCCATTATATACCACTGAAGCAAGGCCTTGCGCATCAAGTTCTTGCAGGCTAATGTTAACAGCTCCTTTTTCAGTAGGCTCGCAAGGGATCCACATTCCCTTAGAGGTTTTCCTAAAGAATTTGGAATCCCTGGTTTTACGAACTGGTTCGAAAAGTACATCCTTAACCTGAAAGGGGCAAAAAGAAAAAAAATGGAAATGAGAAAGCTGGAAGGCTTAGCATTGCCAAAAGTTTATACACGAATTGCTGGTTAACAGAAAGTCAACACTTGAATCCCAGTCAAGTAATCCAAACAATACAAAACGAATGAGTACTACTCACACAAACAGAAATGTCTGAACCAGAAAATCCATCAGTTTTACGAGCCAATTCCTCAAAATCTTTTTCAGTTAAGTTATTTGGGGTATCTCCAAGATGCACCTGCCCATATTGAATATACTTAAATGGATGGAATTGTAGAAATGGAAGACATTGCCATGATTAATATGTTCTGTGGACACACAAGGATATATCATGGAAAATTTTTAAACCTTAAACATATGTTGCCTGGCCTTCATGTCTGGGAGAGGTATGTATATTCGCTTGTCAAAACGTCGTCGGATGGCCTGCATAGATTTATTTTAGTCTAACCAAACAATAATTACCATGGATTTTTTTTTCTTCAGTATCTGCCAACAGAAGTTCATAGGTTTGTTTTCCAACCTGATCCAGAGCATAAGGAGTATTGGTAGCTGCAAGAATGAGAACTTTATGATCTTCTTTACCCGCACCCTGAAACGTACTCAATTGAAATAGAATTTTGATACATTAAAATATATCACTACTTATAAGTTGGGATCTTCTTGAATCAAGAAAAAGTGTATACAATACGAGTATATGCCACCAGCCAATTTGCACAGAGAAATAAACCATCACAAAACCCATTCACAGAGAAAGCATATCGAAATATCAATTGATTTGAGTTCAAAAGCAGCCGCTGTTTCTCAGTGTTTTAAGGGCATGATTGATTGAGGGAAAATGAAACATTAACATTAATATTGCTAATGGTTCTTCCTTCTTGAGGAAGAAAACATTTCCAAAATCCAAAGGACTATATAAATTATCGATGTTAGAAATAACCCTCTAATACGTAACTATAAAAGGTCCAAATGATACAGACATAATTTGTAGTGGCCATGTAAGATAGGCCTTTCAGTTAACAAAACCTACCTGCATTTGCACAAGAAGTTCAGTTTTGATACGTCTAGATGCTTCACTTTCATTGCCTTCACCTCGTTGGCCACACAAAGAATCTATTTCATCAATAAAAATAATTGAAGGAGCACTTTCACGAGCCATTTGGAAGAGACTGGAAACCAGCTTTTCGCTTTCACCCATCCATTTAGAAACTAGATCTGATGATGAAACACTGCATACGAATTGCAAAAAGGATTATCAAACAGAAACCAACTTCAAAATCATTTATGTAGGGCATGATACTTGAGAGTGATGCAAACACCACTAAATTGATTATTTGGGACAATAAAAAGTTTAATACCTTATGACTAGATAGCTTAAGGTGTGAATGATTAAACAACATGCAATTACAACAACAACTATATGAATATAAAAGTAAATAACTCTTTCCCATTTCCTTCTTGCACGTGCCATAAGCAAATAAATGGCTCATTTGTAGTCCTATCCTAATTTTTGCTGTGATGAGCTGAGAAATTCTATAATATGCATGCTTCTAGAGTGAAAAATAAAATTAAGGAATACAATCCTTTGGTTGCATTTAATATACACGAATATAATACCTGAAGAATGTTGAGTCTGCCTCAGTAGCTACAGCCTTCGCTAAATATGATTTCCCTGTTCCAGGGGGACCATACAATAGAAATGCTCTCCATGGTTTTCTCTTCCCTAAGCAAGTAGGAGATTACATGAAATTGTAATTAATAAAACTAAAAATGGTCAGATGCTTCATATGCTAAAAATTCTGACTGAGGATGATCCTAGAAGACTCAAATTTGCAATCAAGAGTTCTCATAAAAAATTTCAGTTGAGTCAGTAATTATCTATCACCAATGAACTTCTTTACTTGGGGAAAACATAAATCAGATCTGATGATTGCTGAACCATCTGATTAGCAAGACTCAGTTCATTGGTTATGAGATTAGTGGTTTTTTCTACTTAATTTGAATACCTCAAAGAAACAACTGAACACAGTTTTTTCATTGTTAAATTTACTCTTAATTGATATAATTTTTTTGGTAAGAATATCAGCAGTATTGATATCTGACACATAAGTGTGTCCCAACTTTAGGATATAACAGAAATTAAATACTCTTCCAATCTTTAATCCTTAATATAAAACCTAATTTGGGAGTTAATATAGATCACAAATATAAGATATATTTTTCATATTTATCATTATTTTCCAAAATTACCTTATCAATACTCCATCAGGAATCAAATCAAGTAAAAGAGGGAGGGAATTATGAGAGATGAATAGGATGTTTTAATAAAATCATATCATATCAATTAATTTAACTAATTTCTTTAATTTAATCAAATTAATTAAATAGATTTTATATCAAGAGTACAAGAAAATTACCTGAATAACTTACCCGTAAAAAATTGGGGGAACTTAACAGGCAATATCACAGCCTCTTGTAATGCCTGTTTGGCACTCTCAAGCCCAGCAACATCACTCCATTTGAAATTTGGTTTCTCTCTGATTATTACGGAATCAAGACCAGCCTTCAGCTTTGCTTTCTCTGGATCATCCTTATCACTAGCTTCTCCACTCTTTGGCTTTGTATTTTCCTTTGGTCTCACAACATCAGATTGAGCTGCACCACCAGGCAAGTTAGGCCCACTTTCTCCTCTATCAAGAATGGCGCGTATCTCCTCTGCCCTCCTCAAGTATTGAACAAATTTCTCGTTTATTGTTTCCTTAATCCTGGGGTTCTTCTCATACTTCAAATGGGTCTTTAGGTATTCCAATGCATTCATATAAAGAGTAAATGACTTCTTATAGTTTCCAGCATCATCCTCTTGAACCGCCTGCTTCACATACTCTGCTGCATGCTCCAAAAAATTGCAATACATTCTGCTCTAATTTCAATCAACGCAATTTCCTCTAGCCCTTTCACGAGTAAAACTTCAAACTCTCAAATCTGACTTACGCTATTTTTATCAGAATAACAAAGAGATAAGTGTACAACTACAGAAATCCCACGCTTACGACGCTAAGGAAGAAATACCGACATAGCTTGCTTTCTAGGTTCTACGACCATCTAATACACAAGTAAAATAGCCATAATTCAGCAATAATCACAAAAATATTATATGTTTAAAGCTCAAACTCCAAAATACCAACCACCTCAATGATCATCGTTTAGCCGGGGGAAAAAGCTTAATTCCTTGAATATGGTGGATGACGTGAATAAACGGCCGAACAAGTTACAAATAATATCTAAAATCTTGAAGCAGAGAAGAGAAATTACATTTTGAACAGGGATCAAGATAGACGTTTCCTTAATGATGAAGGAGAGGACTGGAGATTCAGTTTAAGGATCACAAGCCCCCACGACAACCATTGCCAGAAAGAAAAAAAAAAAAACAAGAAGACAAAACAAAACAAACTTACTTATTAGAAAAATTAATTATATACTATATTCCTATAGTTTATCATTAGTTTCCATTCAGTGATTATAATTATTAATAATTAAAGTACTTTTTAAATAGCATCCTAAAATTTTCAAATATTTTAGGATGAGTCAGTATCAACTATATATAAAATCAAAAATTTAAAATATAATAAAAAAATTATTATCAAATTCTAAAAAAAATATAATCAATAAAAAAATTTATAATGAGAATGAATAACTAACATTGACATGTTATTAAATCATATATTAAAATTAGTTATTATAATAATTGTTTTTTAGGATTGATTTTCTCAATATAATATATATACATGTGCCTTAATTAAAAGAAGTGTCACATAATCATGAACTGTTGAGGTGACTTTCATGAGTATTTTTGTATTTAAATTCTATATAAAAAAATTAATTATAAAAAAATTTTAAAAATAATTAAATTATTGTAAAGTTCCACATAGTTTTAGACTAATTTTTTTAAATTATAAAATAATATAATTATCTCTAAAAAAATACTATTATTCTTTTCTTTAGGAGTTATCATTTATATTGTTTAAATTATTATTTTTTTGGCTTAAGTTGTTATTTTTTTCAATAGAATTATCATTCTTATTATTTAAATTATTTCTTTCTAAGGATAATTTTATTATTTTAAAATTCAAAAAAAATAATTTTAAAATTTATAAAACTTTACATTCATTTGATAAATTAGTGAAACTTTTTTATAATTAATTTCTTTATATGAGATTTTGATACAATTTTTCCACTTTACTTAGAGATTTTGTTCAACTTGCCACCCTTGGAAGAAATTGGGGAAAACAATTGAAAAATTTTGAAGATTTTTTATTTTAAAGTAATAAAGCCATATAAACAATCATGTAAAATTAAATTAAATCAAAGAATTGCAAATCCCTACACAAAATAAATTAGACATGTCATTAATTAATCTACCTGCTAGTATATCTTTAATGTAAGGGGCATTAGGCAATTTTTAGTGGAAATTAAGTAAAATAATTAAAATATTTTTTAAAAATATAATATTAATTAATTTAAATAATTTTTTAATCTAATTAAATTAGATGAGTGTTCATTAATGTTTATTCTTATAAAAATATCTAAAAAAAAATAACATAATAAATTTGGAACAACTGGCTTATATTACATTGTTATTAGCTGACATTATTATTAGATCTCAAATACCCTTTTTTTTTTTTTGGGTGGCCTGTTCTCTCTCACTTTTGGAGTTAGGGAGGGGTGTTCATCCTTGTGGGCTGATTGATTTGTTTCCTCCTACATGGTTTGTGTTTTGTTCTGCTTTCTATATGCATGTAATAGGCCCTCTTACTTTTACTGAGCACGAGGGCTTTTTTATGACTTATATTTAATTTTATTAAAAACAATATTTATATTACTCATATTCTATATAATTATTTAAAATATATTTAATATTAAAAAAATATCCACTTTATTATAGTTTTAATTATAATATTTAAAAAATATTTTAACTTTTAGGTGTCTAAATTTATATCTAAAAATAATAGACAGTTTATTTTATCTGATATTAATATCGTTTAAGAGAAAAATAGATTCTGCCCTGATTGAATCTCTTTCTAAAAATTTTTATATAAAAAAATTATATTTGTATTTATTTAAATTATATTTTTTATAAATTATTAATAATTAAAATTTTTAATATTTTTATTTTTAAATTAAAATATAAACTTATTAATAAAAACTCATTAAAGTCATTTTTTAATCTAATTTTCTATTATTTTTAATTTATTAAATATAAAATTTTCCATCAAATTTCGGTGTCAACTAAACCAAACTCGTCCCCGTCTACTCAACATCGCTGGGCGTCGTTCTTGCTTTTCCCACCTTCTCAGTCGCTCATGGTCACTCTCAGTCCTTCTCTCCTACTCCTACTCGTCTTCGCTGTCTGTCCCCAGTGCCGTCGTCCCACTCAAAACAATCTTCATTCTCTTTTGTGTTGTTGCTCTGAATCTCTGATTTTTCTCACTTGAGAGGACTGGTTTTTCAACTTGACTATTGCTATTTCTTTGATTTCATGGATGTATTGTTCTCAGTTTGATGACTATGGTATTCTGTGCCTGATGTGGAGCTATGGGCAAAGGGAAGGGAGGAGTTTTTCAATTTTTTTAATTTTGATGAAGGATTTGTTTTCCTATTTTAAACACACACACACACACACACACACTTGTTTAAACTATGTCAAAATCTCATGGGTTTTTATTTGATTCATATCAGAATCTCTTTGATTTTTATTCTAATTGATTTTTGTCAATATTTTCTTACTCGACCAGTGATATGGTTTTGGTTTCTAAATTAGCGTTATAAATGATGATCTTGGTATCGTTTAACTAATATTTATAAGTACTTAATTCCCAAATGGGTGCCTGTGGTATTCTTCTGAGTTAAAATATATCTTTAAAATTTGAGTTTGATTTTCCCCCTTCCTGCATGATCAGACCAATTAAAGTGGTTGATAATAAGTTCTTGATTTGGTTCCCTTTTGATTGAGACTAGTTTCGGACAGGTTTAAGATATATAGGCTAGTGATAAGTGTTTTATTTCGTTTCATTGGTTACGTTGTATTTTATGGATTCAAGTTCCAACCTTGACTGTGCTTGCTTTTCTATTGTAGATTGCAGGGAAAGAAGATGAAAATTAAGGTCTTGCGTATCCTTGCCAAAATGCTAGTCTTATTAATTATTACTTTTTATTGTGCTTATTGTTTCGTTTTTATTTGCAGAGTGTTTTGCGTGACTCAGTTTTCTGTCTGGATTTCCCCTGGGCCTCCAAAACGAGTATGTTTTCTTTCTATCTTGAAACTCCTAGGCATATTTAACTGTTGTTAATTTTCCTGTCTTAAAATATTCACATTCTTGCCCCTTGTGTTGATTATAGATGGCATGCTGTTGCATCATGGACTTTGGATGTTCAGGATGAAACATGCGGTATTTGTAGGATGGCCTTTGATGGCTGTTGCCCTGACTGTAAACATCCTGGGGATGACTGCCCTTTGAGTAAGTTACTGATGATATCGCATATGGTTTTCACTTTTCATTGCTTCTTTCATACTAATGCTAAATAGTTACTATGGAATTCCTTTAAATTTGAATCTTCAGACCTGCCACTGAGGCAATAGCCCTGATAGCTGGTTATTTGATTCTCTGGGAGATCACCATGATCTTTTCCCACTTTGAATACGACTGCAAAAAAAGTAAGGTTACAAACTGGTCTCAAATAAGAAAATTAATTACCCAAGGTCCCAATCACTTGTAAATACTGAAGTTTGACTTGTAATTGGGACTAAGAAAATAATGAATTTCCTTATTTGGGACCTAATTGTGATTCTCCCGAAAAAGTATCTGTAGATTAAAATGCTACTGACACTCTCCTCATCAAACTTCACTCCAAACCTGAAGCACTTGTTAGTTATTTTTCTAGCTATATCTCTCCTTCGTGTGAGTATGTACTTGGTTTAGAATATCAAAAGAAAAAGTATATCCTTGGTTTAATGTTGCCGTGGTCTTCTAGATTAGATAGGCAAAAGGTTGGTTCACGGTGGTGGCAAATAAGAAGCCGCTAATGAGGATGAAAAGGATGTTCCTTCCTGATCTCTAGGACTTAACTTTGTGGTTGGGGCTGTGGGTATAGAGATACATGTGGGGCAACGGATTATGATGGTCTATTACTAATTACTTGAACTCGCCTAAATGGATTTATGGTGGTTTTATTTAAAGGGTGTTGTTATCTCAATGTTGCAGAAAGATTGGCATGTTTTGCTGCACACCTGATTAATATGTTTTCATCTTTATTATTCTTTTCTTCCATAGTTATTATTCTTTTTAAGGAAAAAAGTGTAAATGTTTCGTTTAAAATCTTGCAGTTTGGGGTGCATGCAATCATGCTTTTCATTTGCATAATGAAATGGGTGAATTCTCAGACTTCACAAGCTCATTGCCCAATGTGCCGTCGGGAATGGCAATTTAAAGGATGAGATGATGCTTTGTACACTTTGAACTCTCTCTCTCTCTCTCTATATATATATATATATATCTCACCACCTTATAGTTTTATATGCCTGCAACATTAAAAAATGGCTGTAGCAAACATTGTTAGAGAACAATATTGAATGAGTGAGATCAAGTGGAACTTTTGATAGTTAAAGGATTCTGTTATTTATTTTTTGGTGAAAAGTTGTTTTAGGATTCTAAATTGGATAATAATTGTTGTTTGTGATAACAAAGCTAGAAGGACTAGCCTTCTACAAAGGCTAGTTTCGACCGAATGAAGTGCTCTTTGTATTTATATGTTTTTCACGTGCTATGGATGCTTATTCTAACAACACTTAAGAACATATCTGGAAATACGGGTTTTTTTAAGGTATTGTCAGACTGTAAATGTTTTTCTTTTTGTTCTATATTTCTGTATATTTTAATATTGATTGGTCATGTTATGAGGAGTTAATTTGTTTGTTTTTGTTATATAAAAAGTTCAGGTAAGTTTTGTCTGGATTTATTAGGACAAGACATACACCTCTAGGTTGTTTGAGTATTTATAGAAATACTTACAAATCACTTATCAACAATATTATTATATTGGTGGTGGGATTTGAACTATTTTAGGCCTGTTTAGATAAGAGTTTAGAAAAAATATTTATGAAAAAAGGGTTTTTAGACATCTTTTAGAAAGTATTTTTAGAGAAAAATTTATGGGAAAAAATGATTTTAAATATATGAGTATTTGGATAATTATTATTAGAAAGATTTTTGTAATTGAAAAATTATCATAAACGGTATAATTTTATTAAAAATATGAGAGAGGAGAGAGGGTGGGGATGAGAGATTGTGTAAGAAAAAATAAGGGTAAAATAGTAATTGGGTAAGTTATAAATTCTTTTACTGTTCTAGAAATTAGTATTAATAGTTTATTTAAAATTTTAATTTTAAATTATAATTTGGTCTAAAAGTCATTTTGAATAAATATGGCTGTTTTAAAATTTCTCTAAATTTAGGTTTTACCCAAAAGGATTTATGAAATAAAGGTTTTTATGGTTTCCAAACACACACTTTATGGGTTATGAGACAACATCAATTGAATTAAGAGATTAATTATTTCTACTAGACATAATCATCATGGGGTCTAAGTTGCATCTTACAGATGTGAAGAAGTTGTGTCTCGGCCCAATATGAGGCCAACTAAGAAAAGCATAAAGAGAAGTACCAAAAGTAGGCCCAAGAAGATGAGAACAGTTGCTACTAATTTCCTCATTTTCATACTCCCCTAACCAAAATGGGACGTTTTATCTTTAATGCATATCTTCATTATCATATATAATAAATTTCCAATTATATATATTTACAAAATATTATTTTCCCAAGAAATTTCTAGATAATGCAATGTGTGTGGTGACATAATTGTAGAATGTGGTTGGACCAATAAAGTAAAAAGGATGAGTAGATAACGAACTTTGGTTGAAATTGCAAATCTAGTGGGAACCAACCACCCCAAGAACTTTTGACCATTTTTTTTTTAAAGTATGACAGATCTGATAACTAAAACGGGTAATTAGGAATTTGCTTAAAGTAGAAGTAATATTATATTTGATTCCTTGTTGGCTGCTGGTTTTCTATTGGTTAGCCTTGCTTTTGCTTGATATGGTTTTATGAAGACATATTCCATTTCACTACTTTGCGTTTATTTTAGATGTTCCCCTCGTATTGTTCCACGTATATGATGTACCCCTTATCGTCTTTGATATAGTAATTTAATATAATAGTTAATTGATTAATTTAAATAAATTAAGAAAGATATATAAATAAGTTAATTATAATTAATATAAGAGTTAATTAATTAATTTAGGTAAACCAATGAATATATAATATGAATTTGTCTAGAGGTTTAAATTTAGTCATAATTAACTCATTTATTTAGTTTCTTTAGTCTACCTAAATAAGTTAATTTATTCTTATATTAAGAATAAGAGGCGTATCATTTTTCCCGGTTAAAAAAATTAATATTGAGAGGCTAAGTTACTCTATTATTATTGGAGGTTAGGATATCTTTATATCAATAGAAAATTGTATTCCCTTGACCCTATTTATAAGATAGAGAAAGAAATTTTTTTATTATATTTACTTTATTTATATCGAGTATAATGTATATTAAATAGAGATAAAATTAAAAAATTATTAAATTTAATAGTATACTATTTTTCTTTCTTTGATCATATGAGTATTATCCAAAAGTTATGACATACTATTTCAACGAGAAAACATCCACTTGCTAATTTTTATGGGCAATAAAAAAAAGCAAAGAAATGAGCATACGCTTGGTTAATGGAAAATGTCACCACGTTACCCTTATAAGAGTTTGTTTTGTTTGGAATGCGTTTTTCTAATTATAATAATTAATTAATTAATTTAAATAAATTAAGAGAGATACATAAATCAGTTAATTTTAATTAATATAAGAGATAATTAATTAATTTAGATAGACTAATTAATATATAATATATAATATAAATTTATGTCAAGATTTAAATTTATTTATTTATTTAATTTTTATTTAAATTAATTAACTTATTTTTATATTAAAAGCAAGAGAAATATTATTTTTTTCTAGTTAAAAAATTAATATTAAGAGTTTAAATTACTCTATTATTATTGAAGATTAGGGTATTTTTATATCAATATAAAAATTGTACTCCTGATTTTATTTATAAAGTATGGAGAGAGAATTTTTTTTATATAAATATACTATTTTACCTTTTATGTATTATTATATTAATTTTATTTTTATATAGTATAATATATATTAAATAATTTCTATAGAATATAATTTATATTAAATAAAAATAAAGTTAAGAAATTATTAAATTGAATAGTATACTATTTTTCTTTCTTTGATCATATGAGTATTATTCAAAAGTTATGACTTATGCTATGCCAAGGAGAAAACATCCACTTGCTATTTTTTTTTTGGGGAAATAAAAAAGCAAAGAAATGAGCATATACTTGGTTAATGGAAAATGTCACCACGATGTCCATATACGAGCTTGTTTTGTTTGGAATACGTTTTTCTAATTATAATATAAATATATATAATAAATAAATATAAAATATATATTTTTTGGGAATAAGGAAATAAATGTAATTTATTTTTGTTGTATTTGGTACAATAGTTATTAGGAGTACAACATAGGGCACAGTACAAAAGGTGGGTACGTTGTCCTGCTCACTTCTATGTAAAGAAATCAAATCAATCCAACAAATCCTTCTCACCATCCTCGTAACCCCTTTCTCTTTTTTCATTAACTTATTTTATATATATATATATTTTCTCCACCTCCACCTAAAGAAAAATATATTAAAAATATGTACAATTATACGTATATTTGTCCTGAATCCTCAGTATATGATATTTGAATAAGTTGTCTAAGCAGATCAATTTTTTCAAATTAATTATAATTAATGGTGTTATTGTTTGATAGGATCAATGACTTTTGTGAATTTTTCCTTTATTTATTTATGATTTGTATGTGTTTTGTGGTTTGTACATATCAAAATGGGGACATATAATCAATTTCAATTTCTAATCAATAAATGTTTTGGCTTTTACTGAAATAAACATTTCAAAAAATTAATAAAAATTATTCCTCTTCTAGCTGACAATTGATCTTTGTTCAGTTTTTTTTAAATGAAAAGTACTATTGTTTCTGAATTTGAATTGTAGACAATTATTATTATTATTATTATTATTATTATTATTATCATCAGAATTGCTGAACTTTGCCTTTGAAAGAAATTTCGTTTTCTCAAAAAGAAGTCACAGAAAGAGTCCAAAAACAAAGCATGCAAGTTCGTCACGACAAGGAACTTACCAATCACAAGCATCTTTTGGTTGAGAGCACCATGAGTATTGGTGATACATAATATCTGTAAAATTAATTTTAATTTTAAATATAAAATATATTTTTTATATTTATTATTTTTTTAAAATTATTTTTATCAATATTCTCTCAATAATAATTAAATAAGAGAGTAAGATAAAGTTAAAAAAGATAATTATAATATTTTAGTAAAATATTTTATATTAACTAATTTTCTTAATATAATCAAATTACTCAATGTATTTCTAATTATAGGGGCTAGATGTGAGTGACATTTATTCTTAAAAATAAGATTTAAATTTACTTTGTCTCTTAAAATTATAATTTTTCTCAATGTATTCGTATATGATTGCATATATAAAGGGATATCTATTAAAAGAAGTTCAAATGTACATTATTAAAGAGATATTTTAAGAAAACTAACACACAATTATTATAACTAACTAATTTATTTAACTTTCTTAATCTACCTAAATTAATTAAGTAAATCTTATAATTAAAAACAGAGATAGTACTTAAATATATCTTATATTAAGGATTAAAAGAGTAACATGCAGATAGTTCAAATAAATTCAGATATTGTGTTTTTTTAACAATTTTTTAAGAGAAAATTGCTTTAGATATATACAACATATTCTCAATTATATATAAATATCTTTTGTTTTACATATCCATCCTTAATAAATTTTAAATACCTTCAAAAATAAATTTTGCA
The DNA here is from genome assembly GCA_037074615.1 of Leucaena leucocephala. NCBI lineage: Eukaryota > Viridiplantae > Streptophyta > Magnoliopsida > Fabales > Fabaceae > Leucaena > Leucaena leucocephala. Next base: position 34,687,848 of record CM073520.1, on the reverse strand, counting down.
ATTGTATATATATTTTTTAATAATTTTCCCTTTTATCATTAAAAAAATTTGTACTCCTTGCAACTTCTTGTTAAGGCTAAAATGTTGTACACCTAAGAATTATTATATTACAAAAATGTGTGTATTTATTTAAAGTAAGGGTATACAAAATGTCACAAATATTCGTAATACCATAAAGAGAGAATCTCAAGAGTGGCCGATGTTTGGTCACCCAACTCTGGCCAGCCCAACTTCCCACCCACAACTATAATTTTCATAGACTTTAAGTTAAAGGAATATATTAAAATATCGTGAATTTTTTATAATTATTTTAAAAAAAAATAAAAATTCATAAAAATTAGAAAAGAAATTTAAAATATTTTTGAGATAAATATATTTTAATTATTTTTAAATATATTTTATCAATTTTTTAATTTTTTGAGATAAATATATTTTAATTTAATTAGACGTTCTTTCAAACTTTTTTCCTTCGCACCATTATGCGTCTCTGGCTATAAAAGATTCTTTCGCGCTTCGTCTTCTTCACAAACACCGCAAAGAATCCATCTTCTATTCATTCGATCACTCCTTCTTTCTCGATTTCTTCTCCAGCTTCTTACACACCCATTACCATGGCTCAGGTGCTTCATCCTCCCCCTTATTTTCTTTCGTTAATTCTCCTTCTATTTTCTGCTCTCCGCCGCTTGGTTTTTGTTCATTATAATTCAATTCTGGGTCTTTCTTTTTCTTCACATCTTTGTTTCTAATCTATTATTCTATTCCATTTTCGGGTTCTCGCTCATTGTTCTGAATATTTGTGCTGAACTGGGGTGATTTTCTGAGCTATGAGGATTCCTTGAAGTGTAGTTTGATAGAATTTTGGGAATGAAATTTGCATAATTTGGGACCATCGGAAATTCATGGGTCTTATTTTAGATTTTGAAATAGCTTAGAAGGATCAAGGTACCCTCATATGGGTATTTTTACAAAGTTGTTGAACCGGGCTGTTTTCAGCCGGCTTGGGGATTAAGGTGCCTTAACTGAATGGTCAATTCTCCTGAGCCACTGGGAGCTCTTTGAATGGTTTTGAATATTTGTTATGATCTCTAAAGTTAATCACAAATTCACAATGCACTAGCATCATGAGCTCTTATTTTTAATTAAAAGTTTTTGTGATTGACTTCATATTTTAAATATTCCTTTTGAATATGAACACATAATGCTGGTTCCTGTGGTTATGCGGACCTTTCAACTATTATGCTTATCCGTACATCACATATATGACCATTAATACATAAAGCAGAAAGTGTGAAGCAACAAAGGGCTATTATGTTATGTCTGCCCTTCTCTGTTTCCTCTTTTTAAAATGATTTCAGTGTTTTCCAGATCTAAAGTAATTTTGAATGTTTTTCTTTTATGTTTGTGTTGGTTAGGGGGTAGTGTGTAAACATGGTTATATGCTTTTTTCTCCTTTTCATTAGATTGACCCAAAATTTTCACTATGTTGGTGTAGACTGTTGTCCTCAAAGTTGGCATGTCATGTCAAGGATGTGCTGGTGCAGTGAGAAGAGTTTTAGACAAAATGGAAGGTATACTTTGCTTGCACCATGAACTCTTTTTTTTTTTTTTTCTAAATTAACTTTCTACTTTCCAGTGCAAATTATTTCAATCTTCTCTGCTGTCAGATTCCAATCTCAAGTGCTTTTAGGCATATCATGCAATACCTTGCTCTAGACACTTGAGTTTCTGCAATTCCTATCCTTCAACTAGTTATCAATTGTCTTCCCCAACAGGTTTTGGTTTCGAGTGGTTGTTGTGTTTCCTTAATTCTGAAGCTTCCCGTCGTTTCTATCCTTTCCTCTTTCCCCTGTTCTCTCTATTCTATTTCCTCGATATGACATCTTGCTTTACCTCACTTGATGGATTATGACATATTAGCAGAATAAAAAGGTTCAGCATCACAACCTCTTGCTAATTTAGTGCTCTCTTGAACTTGGTTTTGCTTTATATGTTGCTCTACCCATAGCCCGGAAGATCTGTTAAATCTTGAGTTTGCTCTTTTCTTGCTCATTACTTCATTCATTACAACAAATATTTATCTGACCAGTTTTTGCTTATTGGCTCAATCATTTTGGTTCCCTTGGTAGAAGAGTGTGACCGAAGCAAATTTGCAGAGCTGACCTAATTTTCAATAATGGCTCTATTGAGACCAGCTATTATTCCTCTTCAAATGTCCCATTATAATGGTGTTGTTATCTGCAGGTGTAGAATCTTATGACATTGATATGAAGGAACAAAAGGTCACAGTGAAAGGAAACGTGAAGCCAGAGGCAGTTCTGCAGACTGTATCCAAGACCGGGAAGAAGACTGCCTTCTGGGAAGCCGAAGCACCGGTCCAGCCAGAAACCAAGCCGGCTGAAACAACCGTGGCACCAGCTGAACCTGCAAACAAGCCTGCCGCTGAACCTGCGGCACCAGCTGAGGCTGAAATCAAGCCTTCTGAAACTGCAGCATCAGCTGATCATGAGAACAAGTCTTCTGAGACCGTAGTTGTTGCCTGAGAGAAACCCAGTTGGTTGGTTCAATTCCCATGTGGGAAGTAGTTGGCCTGTTGAATCAAATCAATACTTGGGGAACTTAGCATGATTAATAATCGTATATCATGCCATTTGAAGAGAGTTTTTAATTTTATAGCGTGTATGCTTATACTTTGATCTAAAGCTGTAATAGCTTCTTGATTTCTACAATATTATGTGGCTGCAGCAGCATAGTTTGCTGTTTTACTATGGATTCAACTCTCCTCTAAATTATGTCCTTAACTGTGGTTTACCATAAGATGTTATTTTCATTAGGATATAATTTTATTATTATTTTAAAAAAATAAAAATGTGTTTAATGGTGGAAGCCACATTGGCAATAACATGTATTATTGAAGTATTAAGTGGCAATGAGTTAAAGTTAAATATGAAAGAAAGAAAGAAATAATTTAATTTGAGAAATTGTTTAGAATGGAAATTCTAAAGGGAAATCCAACAGAATAAGAGAAAGTAATATTTATTTCTTATCAACTAAGCCATAGTTATGACTTGTGAGGATCATACTATTAATGAGGGACAATGGATTAAGCTATTGTTTTTGTGTAACAACGTTGGTTCTTAAGTTTTTTTTTTCAACATTAATATTCGCTCTTATTACTTGATCATCAAAATCAGAGAACCAACATTGCGATAATAAAAATTAAAATGCTTCCTTAGACCAATAAAAGAACTAAACAATTGACAAATGTATTAGTAAGATATTTAATACTATGATTCAATTAATATTATATAAAAAAAGAACTAAACAATTAATTCAAAAATAGTTCTTATATTCTGTCCCATTAAATTTCTAAGAAAAACAATACATATATAAAATTTAAATTAAAAATAATAATTTTATAATCCAATTTACCGATTGTACATCTACTTTAAAAAATTTGTATTCATGATAGAGAAAATTACTGAAAAATTTCCCTTCACAAAATTTATTGCCTAAAAGTCAGGTTTTTAAACAAATATAATTTTTCTTTAACTATATATAGAATTTAAATGTTTTTCATTTTACACAAAATGAAAGATAAATTAAACATAGTTAAAAGAAGAATTATACTTATTAAATATATATTTGGCGTGAGTCTTTAAATATATTTTAGGTATTTTTTTATAATAAATTTTGTAATGAAATTTTTTTAGCAATTTTTCTTTTATTATATCTTTAATAATCTTTTAAATTAGAAAATATTTAGTAACCTCTCTAAATTATATTCTTTTTGTCTTTCTATTAATTTAATCATCATTGAACATTTGAATGGGTCCAACGAGTGATCCAATATTGAATTAGCTAAAACTTCAAGGTTGATGAAATATTACAAACAAAAAGGACGTACGTGGCTGTGAGTAGTGAAGGGAAGGAGCACATCGAATAGGTCGCTGGTACGTTACTAGCTGGCTGCCTTCCTCATACCATTGTCCTTACGTGACATTCTCTACACTCAAACCGGCCCTTCCTCTCTCCCTCTTCTTCGAAAATGTCGTCATCAATCCAAAACCAAGATTCCCATTTCTAACAATCTTCGTATTCCCTTTTTTCTCCAATCAAACATGAAAAAGGTCTAATCTTGGCGTGTGTTCTGGATTTTGTGCTTTCCACGTTGTTGGGGATTTCTCTCGCGTATCCCAGGTATGTTCGTTTGATCTCATTGAACCTATTTCTTTCTCTTGGGGTTATCCACACACTTCCTTACGATTGAATTCCTGTCAATTTCTCTTTTTCTATTTCTTCCACGTGGATCTTTTTATGGCGTTTGGTTCTGGATATAAATTGATTTTTGGGCAGTTCTTTCCTTTTTCTTATCCTCTACTTTCCCTGATAAACTTGGTCCCTGCAGAATTATTATATATTATATGCAGAAACTAAAGATAAGCTTAATAGTTCTACGGCTCATTATTAGTTTACTGTTATCATTTTAATACCAGTTTTATTTGTGGAATGTTGGCTGTGCTTGCTTTAGCATATGATTTGTGACAAGAAGAGCGTTTGCAGATTCCTAGAATATCAATGTGCAAATGGATAGGCGAAGAAGGAGAACTGTGACAGACAATGGTGATGCTGCTGGTGGGCAGGGTGAGGACTTGGTTCTAGCGACTTTGATCGGAAATGGAGAAGATCTCGGTCCTCTTGTCAGGCACGCCTTCGAGATGGGGCGTCCCGAGGGTCTTCTTCACCAATTGAAACATTTGGTGAAGAAGAAGGAGGCTGAAATAGAGGAGATGTGTAAGACACACTATGAGGACTTCATTGTTGCAGTGGATGAGCTTCGAGGCGTGTTGGTTGATGCTGAAGAGCTCAAGAGTGAGCTTCAGAGTGATAATTTCAAGTTACAGCAGGTTGGAAGTAGCATTCTTGTGAACCTTGAGGATCTTTTTGAATCTTTTTCCATCAAGGAGAATGTGAATCAAGCTATAAAGATGTCAATGTATTGTATTCAGGTCTTGGAGCTTTGTGTCAAGTGTAACAATCACATATCTGATGGCCAGTTTTATCCTGCTTTGAAGACCCTGGATTTGCTTGAGAAGAATTACTTGCAGAATATTCCAGCAAAGGCACTGAAGAAAGTGGTGGAGATGAGAATTCCTGTGATAAAATCTCACATTGAGAAGAAAGTATGTAGCCAAGTCAATGAATGGTTGGTACATTTAAGGAGTTCTGCTAAAACAATTGGACAAGCAGTGATTAATCACGCTGCATCGGTTCGCCAAAAGGACGAAGAAATGCTGGAAAGACTAAGAAAGGCTGAGGAGAATTCTTGTTCAGAGGATCAAATTTATACCTTGGAGGTTGAGGAAGCTGATGAGAATTCTGTTGTCAAGTTTGATCTCACGCCTCTTTATCGCGCTTGTCATATACATGATTGTCTAGGCCTTAGAGAGCAGTTTCGTGAATACTACTATAAGAACAGGTTGTTGCAATTGAGTTCAGACTTGGAACTATCTTCAGCGCAACCTTTTGTTGAATCACACCAGGTATATTTGGCTCAAATTCTAGGATACTTCATGGTAGATGACAGAGTTCTGAGAACTGCAGGTGGACTATTAGTCCCAGATCAGGTTGAAACAATGTGGGAAACTGCTTCGGCGAAAATCTCATCTGTTTTAGAGAAACAGTTCTCGGTTATGCGTTCTGCTACACATCTTCTCTTGGTGAAGGATTATGTGACACTCATGGTATCCACTCTTAAACAATATGGATATGAAGTTGGTCCTCTTCTTGAGGTTCTTGATAGCAGCTGTGAGAAATATCATGGAATTCTTTTGAGAGAATGTAGAAAGCAAATTCTTGATCTCATTACAAATGACTCGTATGATCAAATGGTTATAAAGAAACAAGGTGACTATGAGAACAATGTTCTATCATTCAATCTTCAAACCACAGATATCATGCCGGCTTTTCCCTATGTTGCTCCTTTCTCCTCCATGGTGCCGGATACTTGTCGAATCGTGAGATCCTACATTAAAGGTTCTGTTGATTACTTGTCTTACGGTATAAATGCAAACTTATTTGATGCTGCTAGGAAATACTTGGACAAGTTTTTGATTGATGTATTGAATGAAATATTGCTTGATACTATTAACAGTGGCAATATCAGTGTATCTCAAGCAATGCAGATAGCTGCAAACATAGCTGCTCTCGAAAGGGCTTGCGATTTCTTCCTCAGACACGTGGCGCATCTATGTGGAATGCCGGTTCGCGCTTTGAAACCTCAAGTTGCTTTAACCGCGAAAGTGGTGCTCAAGACTTCAAGGGATGCAGCTTATCTTGCTCTATTGAGTTTGGTGATTTCAAAGTTAGATGAATATATGGCTCTGATAGAGAAAATAAATTGGACTTCAGAAGAGATAAAACAGAATGGAAATGACTATGTGAATGAAGTGGTATATTATCTTGACTCTCTTATGTCTACATCACAACAAATGCTACCTTTGGATGCTATGTACAAAGTTGGAAGTGAAGCGCTTGAGCATATTTCTAACTCTATTGTTGCTGCATTTCTCAGTGATAGTGTCAAGAGATTTAATGAAACTGCAGTAATAAGTATCAACAATGATGTTAAAATGTTAGAGGCTTTTGCAGATGAGAGGTTTCATGCTTCTGGGTTGAGTGAGATTTACAAAGATGGGAATTTCAAGGGATGTTTGGTAGAAGCAAGGCAATTGTTAAATCTTTTGTTGAGTAGCCAACCTGAGAACTTCATGAATCCGGTGATCAGAGAGAAAAACTACTATGCCTTGGATTACAAGAGGGTCTCTCATATCTGTGAGAAGTTTAGGGACTCTCCTGATGGCATATTTGGAAGCTTGTCGAATAAAAACACGAAAACAAGCACGAGAAAGAGATCTATGGACACGCTTAAAAAGAGGCTTAAGGATTACAATTGATTGTACTTGACCTGGTGATTTTTTTTTTTTTATTTAAAACCAAAACACAATGAAAGGGTGAGTCTTGGCGCAGCATTAAGGTTACTACCATGTGATTTGGAGATCATAGGTTTAAATTCTAGAAATAATCTTTCTGTTTGTGAGGGATAAGATTGCGTATATCTAATTCCTCCCTAGATCCACTTGATAGGAGCCTCATGCATCGAGTTACATTTTTTTTGTTTAAAAGTAGAAAATAATGATTGTAGTACACTACTTCCCTCTTAGATGTTATACTTACTGATTTGTATTCCTTTGTTTTGCACATCAACAAGTGTGTTTATCAGTGCCTGGAATAAAGATTGTGTGCCTTGTGCTAGAACATGTTGGTTGATCCCTGGCCTGAGTATGTGTGTGTAGTTGTGCAAATATAAGATAAATCACCATAAGGGTTGTTCCTTGTCCATTGACATCTGAATCTAGTGATCTAGAATTATGTTTGTTCTCGGACATCAAGTATTTCATCTCATTTTTAAAACAGTTTCTCTCAATATTTAAATTTGCACAAGAGCAATTTTCACTATGTTTGGAGTGACGTTGTGGGACTTTAACTTTTGCTTCGAAAAATCAATTTGGGCCATTTATTTATGTTTGGATGGCTTTTACAAATGAGAGCGTCTGGCTAACCTATCTTCTGTTAGTTCGATTGATAAAAGGATAAGAAATATAACTATTTAAAGTATATTAGGTCCCTGAAAAATATCATTTTATTATAGTTTCAGTCGTGGCGAAAGAACGTTTGGTTAAAAAATCACTAAAAGTCATGTTTAGGGTGAAGCTAATTTTTATTGCTTCTCCTTTATCTTTATTTGCCTCTGTCTATTCTATCAGTTTATAGACTTGTGAGTAGAATGGAGGCTAGTGAGGATAAACAAGTGTCGTTAGATTTTAATTTTTAATTTTTATATATTTCCTTTATCAATTCATTGTTTTTATTTTACATTAGTTATTTTATATATTTTTAGTGAAATAATTTGTTCTTTGTTCATTCACCTCTGAAGCTAGTGATCTAAGAAGTGTGTTTTTCATTAAAATTCTCCCCATGGCATTGCCATATGAAGCATTTTGCTAATCAAAAGTTTCAAGCACATTATCACTTGCATGAAACTTTTTAAACCATTGCGCCATGTGAAACTTGTTAAATCACAACATTACTTGTTAAATCACAACATGTTATGTTAAAATAATCTTCATCATTAAGATTAATATAAAATCTAAAATCTAATTGTATAATTTACTTTAATTATTATGCAATATAGGGTTCATTTAGATATATTTTTGAAAAATAGCTAATTTATAGAAAAAAAATTAGCTTTTAAATAACTTTTAGAAAATAGCTATATAGAGAAGGGTTGATGGAAAAAAAAGTGATTATGAATAAATGAATGTTTGGATTATTATTGCCAGAAGGACTTTTGTGATTAGTAAATTATCAGAAAGGATATGAGATAAAAAAAAATTACACATCACTAGCCTTACAGTCCACATTCACTATTTATCTTCTTTCCTCTTCTTCTTCAGTGACAATTTCATCTTCTTCTAGTGGCGAGGGTAACTTCAGAATAGGATGAAAGCTAGAGCATCATCTAATGGTAGAGCAATGACGAGGCTATCAGGGAGCAGGATGACGGCGACAGCTGAACTATAATTAGCAACGACGGCACAACGATGATGACGAAAAAGAATAGAAGACATCAAGCTGAGAAGAGAAAAGAGGAGAAATATTATGTTAGAAAATATAGGGGCAAAATAGTAATTGAATAATCCATAAACTCTTTTACTATTCTAAAAGTTATTCCTAATAATTTATTCAAAATTTTCGTCTAAAAATACTTTTAAATAAATATAACTGTTTATTTAAAAAAAAATAAATTAAAATTTGAGGTAAAATCTCTTTTAAAATCTCATTGAGCTATCAAAACAGCCACGTAAAGGAAATTGCTTCTGGCTTCATATTATATTATAACTACTTTGTAAAAGGCAACGAAAAATGAGTTAGGAAATTTCTGGTCCTCCTAATGCTAACATAGTTTTCATTTCAAAGAGAAACAATTAATAATTGATTTGGGTGGATCGAAAACGGAAATAGTTGAGAAGCAACTTTGTTCAAAATCAGGAATTTGACCCCTTTTTCTTTTTGTCCAACTTTTGGAAATTGGAATCCTATGCTCCTTTTGAATTGCGCATGTAGCTCTATGGATTTTTCTTTTCCTTTTTAAGCTCTTTAAAGTATTTATCTTATTTTTAATATAGAATTTAATTTAAAATTTAATATTAATTCTAAATATAATGCTTTTTCTTATATTTATTAACTTTTTTTAAATTATATTATTAATATCTCTTTAATAATAAGTAAATAAAAGATAAAAGAAATGAATTTAAAAAAATAATTAGAGATATTTTAAAAAAAAACAAAATTATCTTCTCTTGCGTAAACATGTCCACTTCCAAAGTATCTTACTTTCACCATTTTCTAAATATTCGAAGTATTCATGACACGATTTTTTTTTTTTTTAAGATTTGAAAGGAATGCTTCACTACATTTCTTTTGATCTTTGCATCTGTTAGAAACCGAGCATCCTTCCACAAACTAAACAGCATGAAAATGGCGCTAGAGGAGCTTTAAAATTTTTTAGCAAAGGCTGCACTCAACTCCTTATTTTCCAGTAAAAACGCTACATCTAGCTGGGCCCCATTATACTTGAGGACTTTAAAAATTGGCAAAATTATTTAGAGGTCATAGAGAAATTATTATTAAAAAAATATGATGAAATCATCAAATAATTAAATTTTTTTAAGGGACTTAGGGGTAATAAATTTAACTTATATAATTACTATGTTATCCTTATAGATAAATGATAAGTTATTTAACCCATGATGATAATTTAACGTGAGACAAATGGCAAATAGGACATGTAATGATAATTTTATATGGTATAAATAATAATTAGGAGTTATTATCGTATGCCCCTAATTTTTATTTATGATACATCAAGTTATTATCGCGTGTTTGATTATTTATGCCATATTAAATTGTCATCAGATGCTTAAGAGTAACTTGATAATTGTATAAATTAAATTTTTTAATTATTTGATAATTTTATGAAATAATAATTTTTTTTCTATGAATCTCTAAATAATCCTTCCCTACAAATTTTGACCAAAGGCTACATTTAACTAATAGCATAATGTTATAAGTAAAATCCAATGTACCATCTCCCACTTCAAATAAAATTTTCCTATCATTTGACTATAAGTTCATTAGCATTATACATGAGGACTTTGGTATAGTGTAATCCCATCTTGTGACTGCCATTAGGGTGGAGGTATGACACAACTGGCATGATGCAGTTGGGTCAAATGCAGGATGACATGGCAGAGGAGGAATGGTCAGTCGGGTTTTCGTTTGGACTTGAAGGGTCGCGATCTACTACAATCTGAACGGCTTGTATGGATGAATCTTGGCTTTTTAGAGAGATATCAAATCTGTGAGCATGATATGACCATCCGATCTTATGAGTACGTTTTCCGGCTAAGTCACGATAGATTATCCAACGCAATAACTGGCATCATGCATGCAAGCTATATCACCCAACGCAAGGCAAACTAACCCAAATATTTAGCGAGACTCTATTTAATTATTAATAGTAATATATATATTACACGTATAAGATAATTTTTTTATTAAATTGAACTAAATAGATATTCTTTTAAGGGCCCATGTAGATAGAATTTTAGAAACAGGTTTATAAAAAAGAGAGCTTTTATACAGTTTATAGAAAAGGGCTTTTGGAGAAGAGTTTATGAAAAAAAATGATTTTGAATAAATGAGTGTTTGGATAGTTATTTCTAGAAGTACTTTTATTATTAGTAAATTATAAAAAAAGGGTATGAGTATTAAATGAGAAGAGATAAGAGGAGAGAGGAGAGAGAGTGTAAGAAAGAAAAGATAGATGATATAAGAAAAAGTGTGAGAGATAATGTAAGAAAAAGTAGGGATAATATAGTAATTGGTTAGTTCATAAACTCTTTTACTGTTTTATAAGCTACTCTGACCAATTTATCTGAAACCTTAGTTTTAAACTATAATTTAATCTAAAAGCCCGTTTGAACAAATATGACTGTTTGTTTTGAAATTTCTCTAAACTTATGTTTTGAGTCAAACATAGATTTGACAGGTTGCCAAACACACATTAATATGTGTAATCATATAAGAATATATTAAAAAAATTATAATTTTAAGAAAAAAAATATATTATGATCTTATATTTATGAATAAATTAAATTTCTATCTAATTCTTATAAGAACGGAGGGAGTATAATTACGTTAATCATTTATAAAATTAATTTTTTAATTTATCTCTGAATTTATAAAAAATAATCTATTTAAGCTTAAAATTTCTTGTCTATTATGGACAAGCTACATTTATATATATATATATATATATATATATATTACATTAATCATTTATAAAGTTAATTTTTAGTTTATCACTGACTTTATATGCCGACTTTCTTAATTTAATTTGTCAAATAATATCATCGTCTTTTGTTTTCCAAAATAAAATTAAATGCACACGACTGTAAGCCCTAGAACGCAATTTTTACAGTGATCACCGAACTAAGCAAGCTATGAGCATTGCGTCTGATGTGATCTCAAGTTTTGTTTTTCCCTTTGCTTTTCTGGCTATCACAATTCACAAGCTACTGTAACACCGGTGACATTTCCTACCACTTCTCTCTTTTGGCCAAAATCCTGAACTTAAACAAAGTGCAATTAATAGAGACACAAAAATGTGGTGAAAATCTAGCAGGTTAAAAGAAACGATGAGGAGGCAAACAGGTTTGCTATCAGTTTCTTCAATAACAACATAACATGTGGAGGAACTATCTTTAAAAGATCCAATCATACGGAGCTAAGCTGTAAAACATTCATGTTTGTTCCCTAATGAATAGTATTTAATAGCAAACATCTAAAAGTTACACTTTTTGTCCCCAATTAACGAGATAAGCGAAACCTTTTCACTATACTCTGTCCAACTCAGTACTGTGTTTGTCCAACTGATCTTTTAACTCGTTTCTCCACCCCTCAATTAGATTCTCTTGCTTTTTAATCTGCTCCGTTTTTCTCTCAAGTTCTCCTTCCATCACAGTAATCTCCTGCTTACACAAGATATAACACAACTTTCAAGTTTGGATGCCAATGTATAAGGATCTCAATAACTTGCTGAATTAAGAACAGTTGCACAATGCCTATTTCTGTTTACTTACTGTACCTTTCTAAGATTTTCAGCTTTTGAAGGCTGACTCTCACGCAGCAGGCTGATAAAATAAAGTTGAAGCTTCTTGGCAGCCTCCATAAAATCTCTGGCATGCCTCTCTACGTCGACTGCAAACATTTTCCAAAGGAAAAAAATCAGTTAGGTTAGATGATGAGTACACTATGCTTAGGATGCATTACAAGATGAGCAAAACACTTTCTTTTTTCTTTTGGCCAGGGAGTAAACCGCTGTCAAAACATATCAGTTTGTGCCAAAGAAGCTACAGTAGCGCAATGTCAGTCAAAAGAAAGCCTTTAAGCTTACAAGTCAATCCCATTTACAAAAAAAGAAAGTTCAATCAAACCAAGGCGGCCAAATAGCAGGTTAACAAATAGAAATTTTCTTCTCAATGTGAATTAAAAAGGGAATTTCAATAGCTTCTTTATATGGTATCGTCATAACGCTAACTGATCAGTTTCTCTCCTAACACCAGGCAAAGTCAATAGAAATTAAGCAAATTAGGGTCTTGAGTCATGTGAAGAGAGGTAGATGAAGACCACAAAGAGGACTTAAAGAAGTTATTGAATGGGACATTGCTAACCTTTATCTAGCATTAGCTTAACAAGGTTACTGATAGAGCCCAAAGAAGAATAGTAGGGAAACTGACACTGATTTCTATTAAATCAAATACTCTTCCCCTTCAATGAGATGAAAGAGTTACAAAAATATGAAAACTCACACACGAAGCTTACACAGATGATACAGAAGGAAGCAAACTGAAACTGAAACAGAAGATGATGAAGAAAAATGATCTTCCTCCACCCCACACTGGCATTCGAGAGGCCAGAGCTCTACTCACTACACTCTCTCATTACAAAATAACCCCCTCCCCCGGAGAAACCAACGACTGTTATAAGTCCAAAAAGTGATTCTCACAATTCCAACACAACCCTTTCATAGGTCCGGCCTATAGCAACCCTAATGTAACTCTAATGCTTAGTTTCTTTCTCCAAAGAGTAAGAATCTTGAGGTCAATACCCCGGACATCAGAAAGTGGCTTTCCTCTTTCTTGTATCTTCCTAGTTTACTTTTGTATTTCTGCCCCGTAAAAGCGACTCTATCAGTTACCATCTAACCGTGTATTAGAAGAGAGTCAATTAAATTACTTCACAACCGAATTGAAATGGTTATTTATGTATGGTGCATGTGACAACCTAGCCATTGCTAACCTGCTAGCAACTCAATTTATTATTGAAAACGATATGACATAAAAAAGACAACCGATGAATTTGAATATCAAGGGACTTAAACTTATTAAAACTCAGAAAGTCATTAACCTAATTTCCTACTTTTTACTTGAGGTATCAGAAGGAAGAATTTAACATAGTTGGGCTGTTAACATATATCCCGCTCAACCTGAATTTTAAACAAGCACACGAAGAACTCGATAAATGACGAAGAAAATGAGCGCAATGTTTTTACAAAAAATTCTAGTAGAAAATCATAAAATGACAAGAAAAGGAAGGAGGAGATATCCACGTAAGTTGAAAAGAAAGAGGGGAGATTTAACTGCGTGTAAAATAGTCTTCTCCGTTCCGTTCCCACTTTCTTGATCACTCGCTGCTTCGCTCTTATCAAAAGCACAGCGTTTCTTCCCTGCTCCTTCGCACTCCACTCCTCTCTATTGCTTCTAGAAATTTGCTGATTCGCCAGAATCACTGCAGAAACCATGAAGACTTGTCCCTGGCTCATTTTCTGATGAAGGGTTTGAGGCTCGGGCTTTAGTAAAAACTCAACGCCTAATATCCTGCGTTTTGACTACCCACTCGGTCTTTTTGGTCCAATTAAAATAAACTGCACTCAAATTAGATATTTTTTCACTTATGTCATCAATTAATGCTCATCATTTTCATAACTTCATTTCGAGGTGAGCCAAGTATTTGTATTCATTGCTTAGGAGAATTTTAGAAAAAAATTAAAAAAAATTACATTTAAAGCTCATATAAAAAATCTAATTATATAAAAATCTTAAAAAATTACTAAATAATTATAATATCTTCTTAGATTTATGATTAATTTTTTTAAACTGTAAAATGAGTAAATTATCCTTTAAAAATGTCTTAATTATTTTTTTTGCCTTCAATTATTAATTTTTTTTCTAAAACTTATCATTTGTATTGATTCAGTTATTATTTTTTCTTCTTCTTTTAGTTGTTATTTTTTTTCAAGAGTTGTTATTTTTTTCTATTATTTGAATTGTTTATCTTATAGACAGTTCTACTATTTTATAATTTAAAAAAATTAATTTTAAATATAGTGAGACTTCAAATCGTTTAATAATTTTTTTAATATTTTATATAATTAGATTTTTTATATAGATTTAAATGTAATTTTCTTAAAAATGTATTAATGATTTGGATAAGTTTTTAGGTTGTCTTTATACTCTTATATAGGAACATTACACCCTTCAAATTTTTGTCTCATAATTGAAAATAAATTGAGTCAATTTGGTGTGTGGAGGTGTTAATCAATAATCAATATACTAACCCTTTAGGTAAGTACACTCGTGCCATTGCTTTGGATTTTCAAATTTCTTTTATCATCGATAACGAAAAGGGGATATATTACTACTTGATCTCTTGTAATCCCTCTTAACAGATGACATGTTTTATCCTACATATGCGGCTCCAAGAGCAACGAATGGTGATAAAGCATATGAAAGGTAAGAAAAGAAGCAATTATTCATAAAAGCCTTTGGCTATAAATATTTTAATAAGTTCTCAATATACATTAATAGAAGGGATTTTAGTTATTTAATGATGAAGCCTTCAGTTTTAAATCCACACAAATATAGAAAATATTTTTAAGATATATACTCTCAATTAGATAAAATAATATTTGAATCTAATTACATCATATACTCATGCTTTTTAAAGATTTTTTTAATAGATTTTAGGGAAGATAGTTATATGTATATTATCTACAATATGTGTGTGTTTAGTTAATAACAAAATCAAATTTTTAAAAAGATTTGTGGTCTAAATTTTAGTTTTAATTTTTTTTAAAAAAATAATAATATTTGTAAAATAGGGCTTATAGATTAAACTATATTTTTGGATAAATTATTGTGAATAACTTTTAAAATAGTAAAATAATTTATGGACTATCTAATGATCATTTTATCTCTATTTTTTTCACTCTCTCCTCCCTCTCTACACACGTCATTTGCAACTTCTCTTCTGTCGTCTATCATCCCTTGGTGCTTCTGTCACTCATCATCCTTTAGTGCTCTTGTTTTCTATCGTTTGTCGTCCTTTGGTGTCTCATTTGTCTATCATCCGTCGCTCAAGAAGAGAAAGTCTAGAATGTCATACGAGAAAAAGAGGAAAAAAAGTTCAACACTGATGAGAGAGAGAAGATGTAGGGAGAATACACTGATGATAGGATAAGATTTTGTATATCATGATTTTTTTCATCATATACCTTATAATAAATTACTAATGATAGAAGTTATGATGTTAATAACTATTTAAATACTCATTTATTTAAAATTATTTTTTTAAACTCTTTTTTAAAATAACTTATACAAATACAGTTTAAAAACATTTTTTTATAAATTCTTTTTTAAAAACCTATTTAAGTTATTTGATGCTAGAAAAATTAGGTTTGTGATGGCCTAGTCATTACTTTCTATTTTCTTTCGAAATTATGACCCAATTTCTCTAGTTTTCCCATCAATTCCATCCCCCTTTTATGTTTAAAAAAGTGAAAAGTAAGGGGCAATTGTTCTAATGAAAAAATAACTGAAAAAGTTTCACAAAAAAGCGAATAATAATTAACATGACACTGGTTTATATTTTAAAATTCACTTATTATAATTTATGAGATGTGAATTTTTCTACTTATATATATATAAAGATAGTTTATTAAAAAAATATATATAGTTAGAACATTTAATTTATCATGATAAATATCATACTAATTTTCTTTTTATTCCTCCCCATATTATATAAAGATAGTTTTATTAAATAAATATTGTAATTTTTTAAAAAATGATTTTTTAAATATTAAATTCATAATAAGATTTTTCTAAATGTATTCTGCATGTAAGAATTATATTACCATATTTCTATATTTATATTTTATTAAAGTACTATATATATAAAAAAATTATTTGAATAATATTAACTGGATACTATTTTATCTAGTATCTTATTTTTAAAATTAATAATTATTTTTTTTTAAATTTATATTCCGAAACTTTGAAAACTCGAAACTTACACGAACTTTATTTAGTATGGAAAACATGAGAAGATACGTTGAATATATATATATATATATTTATATAAAATCTCGGGGCGCTGACGTCTATCATAATCAAGGTTAAATTGGGCTTTTCACAACCTCCAGTTCCCGGCTTACGTGTCCTAAAATATCATCGGCCTCCATCTCTCTCTGCCTCTCTCCCGCCTTTTAGACCTGAAGCACGAAACGCTTTTCGTAGCCATCGACCTGTTTTAGGAGTTTAATCGATCTCGTCCATTCATTAATTTATCCAACGGATCTTATTAGTCGGCGAGTGGTTACCCCCATCTTCCTCAGTGGTTTTAATCATAAACCCTAGCCGATACTCTTCCCACCCTTCTGTCTTTGCTGCCACGACTCCTTCGATCTTCTATTCTCTCTCTCCTTATCCGAACCAGATCTCACTATGCGATTCGCTTCTTCTTTCGATTCCGAACCTATCTTATATATGTTCTTTTATTTTATTGCAAGTACTTAATTTATATCAGACTCGATCCCTGTGTTCCTTTTTCGGCGAAGATTCTGATGTTCGCTGCCATGGCGTCTTCTCTTTTCCATTATATTTTAACTCTCTGCTCTTAGCCTGTATGGTTTATGTGTTCGGGTGAAGGTTCGGGTCCGATTTATTTTTGGAATAATTGGGCTGTGGGTTATTTTCCGTTGTTTTCCGTGTGTATGAGACAATTAGGCGCTGGGGAATCCGCTGGGTTCGATTTTTTCCTGTGGATTTAAGTGAGTCAACTCAGCTTCGACTTGGTGACCCAGTAGTCTAGATAAGATCGAGTCTCGGGTGGTGTCTTTTGGAAACCGTACGGCAATGCCGGCGGTAGGGATGAGACGAACCACGAGGGTGTTTGGGGTCGTGAAGGGAGCTGACTCTGCCAGGGTCTTGAGGTCCGGGAGGTGCCTTTGGCCGGAATCCGATGACGGGAAGATCAGGAGGGGTAACGATACGGATGAGTGGCTGAAGCCGGTCAAGACTCCTGGGAAAGGCGACGCTTGGCCTCGTGGAGTTGTTAAAACAAAGCAAGAAGTCAGAGTTATAGGGAAACATGCAGACTCTGGTACGAAGAAGATGAAGCCAGTGAAAGAAGGGAGATCTTTACGGGACAGAAATGGCCCCCATAAAATGTGTCGTCTTGTATATAGTAGAAAAAGGAAGACATCTGTCGCTGAACGTTCATACTTTTCAGTTGATGCAGGGGCCAAGCGAAGTGTGAAAGACAATAAGCGGTGGGGCTTGTATTTTTCTCGTCGGCAACGAAGGAAGCTCTCTGAAGATAATCAGATTGTTCTTTCTGTTGTTGTGAGGCCCTCTTGTGGCAACAGTTATTGGCTTTCGTCTTTCTTGGCGTTGGTGTTAAGGTACATTCGGCGGGTAGGGTTGACATTTAAGGATCTCTCGGCCTTTATTCTAGTTGAACCCTTAAGTGGTGCCTATACATCCCGGGGTATACAATTCCTGCAGGTAATTTCCCCCCTGAGCTTTGCTTGGTGATCTGTTTTACGTTACATCTGTTCTAATGCAATGTCATCGGCCAAACAAATTTTTTACCATTTTGCAAATGTGGTGTTTGGGGTAAGCCAAATTCATGGTTTTCTTTTTTAACTTGAATGAATTAATTCCTTCTATACTTGTATAACTCTTGTTTTTCTGCTTCAGGGACCGCCTACTACGAACGTTGGAGTTTGCAAATTTTTTGGGATCACGGGTTTCGACCCCTTGTTCAGTTTGGATTTCTCTGCCGTCCCCCTTTCTTTCATGCACTTGCATTCCGCAATGCTTTTGAGATATCTTTTTTGGTCATTTTTACTTGTAAATAATTTAATTAGTGTGCATGGTGACGATGAGGCGGATAGCGATTCTCAAGAATTTGAGAGTGAACAGCAGAGTTCGTGCCGTTCTGACGAGAGAGAACCTTCTGGGAGTGTAGCCATCACTTCTGATGTCCTTGAAATCAAGGACAATTTATTGTTACATGCACCTGTTAGGGGTTCCAGGATAGCTGGCCGAAATGGACAATACAGAAATATATTAAATTCTAGAGGAATTCAGAGGAGGAGAAGTTCACTTAGGAAAAGGAAAGCTCGAAATCCTTCCCTGTTGGGTGTACACAAAACCCATGCAGCATTGGCTTCCGATTTAGGGGATGGCAGGAAAAACAGCACTCCTTTGACTGGTGTAGCTTCAAGGAAGAAGCTAAGAAGTTTGGTTCACAGTTACTCCCCTGGAAGCTTTGAAGAGACGAGGTCTTCCATGGTTGATTCAAATGATGGCGTAGATTCGTCCTTATGTTCTGCAAATCTATTAATCATGGAATCCGACAAATGTTATAGGGTAGAGGGAGTAGTAGTTAGTCTTGATATGTCAGCTTCAAAAGACTGGATTCTCACTGTAAAGAAAGATGGTTGGACAAGATGCACTCTCAGGGCAGAAAAAGTTATGAGACCCAGCTCTTCCAATCGGTTCACCCATGGGACAATGTTTCCATTGGACAATGGTTGGAAGCTTGAGTTTGATAGGCGACAGGACTGGATTCTTTTTAAGAATATTTATAAAAAGTGTTCTGATCGCAATATTTTAGCTCCTGTTGCCAAATTCATTCCAGTACCGGGTGTGCGTGAAGTCTCTGGCTATGCAGACAGTAACAGTGTTACCTTTCACCGACCAGATAGCTATATTTCAATGAATGGTGATGAGTTATCTAGAGCTTTGGCCAAGAGGACTGCAACATATGACATGGACTCTGAAGATGAGGAATGGCTAAAAAAGCTCAATTATGAGTCTCAAGAGCATGTTTCAGAGGATAATTTTGAGCTAATGATTGATGCTTTAGAGAAGGCTTATTATTGTAATCCTGATGATTTTTCTGATGAGAAATTGCCTGCCAATCTTTGTCGGGATCTGGGTAGCAATGGTGTTGTGGAAGCTGTATATAGCTATTGGATGAAAAAGCGGAGGCAAAAACGTTCATTGCTGCTTAGGGTTTTCCAGGTAAAATTGCCGTTTGTTTCAAATAATGTATTGCATGCAGAGAGTATGTGTGATAGTTTTATTGTAGCTATTACTTTGTAGATGTTATTGTTGCCAACTCATTTTGTCAACATGGGAAAAATTCAGGCCCTATGCAAAATAAGGTTTAACATTTGTATTTTCACATCAGCATAGAAAATTCCCTTATATGTACTAGTATTATTGTATGTGTAATATACCTCTTTGAACCTGTATCTCTGAACTGTGATTTGAGGTTGTAGGTTAATTTTTTTCTTGTTTCTGTAAGTCAAAGCTCATAATTTTTTAACCCGTTGTTGGGATGATATTACTTTAGCCGATGCAACCGTTCTATGTAAATTTGTTTTATACAACAATGTATTTTGCACGGTGTTAGGAAAGTATGACAAAGGGAAGGACAACTTCCTTTGGGGTAAAATACAACTTATGTGCAGTTTGATCCTTAATCAAGTTGTTCTTTATTGTGTTATTCAACCCTCCTGTATTATGTTTTTATATGAATTTGGTATCTTGTATCCAGGCATTGATAGAAATAATCTCCTCAATATTAAAAATGGAAAGTTTTTCACCTTATCTAATTGAGCGTCCAGAAGCTCTAAGTGATACATAATTTCATTAATGAAACCGTTAAATGATCTGCAATTCATGTGTTTTTTTTTACCACAGCCGGTTTAATGGTGATGGTATGAGAGGGTTGAACAACACACTTAAAACCATATGATTGTGCAACCCCGATAGCACAGGTATTGATTTATTAGCAAAACTCTACCATAGGCCCAGTACACTTAAAAGTACATCACCATACAGTTAATTTTTCTCTAAAATGGATACAAATGATTCATGTGTACTACAGAAGTAGCTTTTCACTTCACTTCCTCTTTCATCTCATATAAATTGTACTTTAATTTTGGAACCCTGATTGTAAATGGTGTTTTAAACTGCTCTGCTACTTCATTATCTGATTTGCTTGGATAATGTCTTACGGACAGGGTCATCAAACAAAGAAAGCTCCACTTATACCTAAGCCTTTGCTAAGGAAGAGGAGGTCATTTAAGAGACAACCAAGTCAATTTGGTAGAGGCAAACAACCAAGTGTACTGCAAGGTACTTGATATGTTTCTAGCTATTAGATTGACTGAGGGTTGTTTCTGTCACTAGTTGAATTAAATTGGATTATCGGCAATTCATTAGATGTGCTGTCATCAGACACTCGGGTCTAGAAATTGTCGCTGTTGCCATACCTTACAGTATGTTTTGATGTTGAACTTTTGTAGCGGTAATTTGTGTCAACGTTGAGATGTTGAACATTTCTTTTGTCTTTACCCAACTTACCCTTAGCATTTCCAATGGCTGTTTGATTTCATATCTTGTTTGGTTGGCTTTTTGAACGTTTTATTTTTATACAGTTCAGTTGTTTGAGCCTACGTCGCATGCATTTTTTGGTTTTGGGCTACCATCCTGATCTAATTTTGTGGTTTCACCTGACTAGCATTTAAATTGCAGGCATTTGCGTATTTGTTATAGACCTTTGTCTCATCTTCTGTATCCATTTACAGCAATTGCTGCTGAACAGGATGCTTTAGAAGAAAAGAATGCCATACTTAGAGTTGAAGAGGCTAAAGCTTCTGCAGACAAATCCATGGAATTAGCAATACTGAAGCGCAAAAGAGCTCAGGTTCTCATGGAGAATGCTGATTTGGCAACTTACAAGGCAACATTGTTAATTAGAATAGCCGAAGCAGCCCAAGTTGCGGAATCAACAGATGTCTCGGCCGGATACTTTCTCGATGATTGACGGGTAGAGGAATTGCTGAAGCTAAGCTATTTGTTACAGCCAAATTTGTTATAGAAAATGTGCAAAGCAGATCTGTTGATGCTCTGGTTTTTTAATGTAATTTTGTATAGATTTTTATTGTATGTACATTATGTATGAAGATATTGACCTCCCCAATCTTTTGTACAATTAGATTAGATTAGATCTAAGTAGATTTGAAGGATGACTCCTAAGAAAATGAAAAAAAAAATATATACAGGATTTTCAAACTCGTGTCTGACTGAAGATCTTGCTTTTCTGAACGGGCTTTGATTCTCTTGTTCATCTACTGATGGAGGGTTTAGAAGTTAAATTTCTGTTGTCTGGCCGGTTGCATCGGTAAAGATGGAATTTTTGGGCGTAGATTCTTTTTATATAGCGTCGTAGCCTTGAAGACACTGTTTGGTTGTTAATTAAGGTACTTGGAAAATATTTATTTTAGTTAGAAGAGTTGCATGATTTTTTTTTTGAATATATTAGAAATTATATAAATTAATTAATTATAATTAATATAAAAGTTAGTTAATTAATTTAAATAAATTAAAAAGTATATAGGATAAATTTATTAAAAAATTAATTTAATTATAATTAATTGGTTTATTAGATATTTTAATATATTTAAAAAAAATTAAATAATTTTTATAATTAAGATTAAAAAGAGTATATACTCTTTATATTCTTAATAAAAAATTATTTAATTAAATTAAAAAAATTAGTTAATATAATATATTTTATTTAAAAATATATTAATTATCTCTTTTAATTTTTTTTATTGTTGTTGTTGAAAGAGTAATTTAAAAGACAATTGATTTATATTTAAGATTAAAATTAAATATTTATTATAATATTGTTATTATTTAATTATTTAATAGCAATATTCCGTTTATATGTCTTTCCCATCTAGCAAACAATTCAAAGTTGAATGTCACGGGGCGAGGAGCGGGACTTTAAGGCCCTGTTTGAACTTCAATGGGATTGAGATTGAAGTTGAGAACAAGATTTAAAATTATGTTCGGTATATTATGAAAAATTAAAAAGAAAAGGTGTAATATTGAGGTTAAAAAAACAGGGTAAAAACCATCATCAACGATGTTGAACTAGTTAGAGAAAAGAAGAGAAAGAGCAGGCACAATGAAGAGAAGGGAAGAAAGAGGGAGATGAGGAGAAAAATGTTGGCGGAGGGGATGACGGCGCCAATCAAATATGAGGGCGGGAGTCGGCAAAGTTAAGGATCGATGCCTTCAAAGTTCAAACTAAATCTGATCTCACAATATACAGAGATAATAGAGATGATGGAATTGTTGGCGGTGTGAAGTAGAGGGATCAGAAAGACATGGACTATTTAATAGAGAGGGAGGAGGTGAGGGCCATAATGTCAAAAAAAAAGATATTTAATTTTAGGATATTTTCCAATTTTAAATAGGATTAATATAATATTTAATCCCTCAAATTTACATAAATTTTAATTTTAGTCTCTTAAATTTTAAATTATAGGTTTTAATTATTTAAGGGGTAATATAATCCAAATTTTTATTAAATTATAAGGATTAATATTTTAGACGAAAAAAATTTAATAGACTGAAACCTATATTTTAAAATTTGAAGGATTAAAACTAAAATGATGGCTAACTTGAGGAATCAATGATTTTATTAACCTTTTAAATAATTGAGATTGGACTCCTTATTACCCTGTTCCCAACAAGAAAAAGTGGTATTACCCCCTATCATTATTTTTTAATATAAAATTTATTTAATTAATTTGAGTAGATTAAATAAATTAGTTATATAATTTATTTATAATGATTGTGTGTTAGTTTTTTTAAAATACCTCTTTTAATTATATATATTTAAATTACTCTTGATATAAATCCTTTAATATGTTTAGTCATATAGAAGATATTTGGAGGGAAACTTATAAATTTAAAAAATAAAATGTATTAAAATCTTATATTTAAAATTAAAATAAATTCTATATCTAATTTTTATATTTAAAATCTATTGGAGCATTACCCAATTCCAATCTGAAACCCTCAAGTTGAACCCAGGCCATATTTTGAAAAATAAAATGAAGGAGCAATATTGTGACTGTGATATTTATTCATAACTATTCCATTATTGACTTATAATTTTGGGATAGAAAATAAAATTTAGGGTGACTCATCTCTTGGCATTTCACTCTCTTCTTAAAAAAAAACAGAGATGAGCAATAGCAATGACTTCATCTGTGGGCCAAGATTATTAGATTAGATGGTGTAAGATTTATAGCAATAATATCTAATTCTTATATAAAAAAATAATATCTAATTCACTTTTGCATGTCAATTCTCATTAATCTATTTTGTTGATAAGATTAAATGATGATAAAATATTTTCTTATGTTTAAATCAACTTTATAAAACACTAATTTAAACATACCAATCCTCCCTCCAGTTTTAAATATATCAGTTATATAATTAATATATATAAATTAAATATATAAGATAAATTAATTATAATAAATATAACATAATTTTTTTAATATCTATATAAATATTATATTATATTCCCTTTGATTGTAATTATAAGAGTTAGTTAATTTTTTTAGATAGATTTAGAAAGTCAAATAAATCAATTAATTATGATTAAATCTAACATTTCAATATAGATTTATATTATATATTATTTAATCTATCCAAATTAGTCTATTAGCTTTCATAGTAGTTACAATTAACTAATTTATTTAGTTTCATAGATATATTTAAAAAAATTAACTAATTCTTATAATTAAAACTGGAGATAGTATATTAATTTATAAATTAATCAAATTAATTTTTTAAAATTAAATTTAACTATCAATTAACTTTTATATCAATAATAAAATGAAGGAGTATATAAATAATTTTTGTTAAGTGTTTTTTTTTGTCTGGACGCATAGTTGACTTTAGTGAGCCTCCACCATCCAACTCTTCAAATTTTCTGTAACAAAAAATATCATTATTGAAGCCTAATGCAAATATATAGAAATAATTAATTATTATTGTTTTTTTAATTATCTCCAGGATTCCTTGAATTAGGTTGAGCTTATGCCTAATAATGCCCAGCTAATATATGTATCTTCAAAGGCATTATATAAAATCTTTCATAAGTACATATGATGAGGAGTCATCATGTTCTTATATGATTCAATAATTATTAACTTAATTAAATAAAACTTTGTATAGTTGTCTGATCCTGACAATCAAACATCACCTCTGACCAATTCATTTCCCCCCCTTTTTTTTAATCTCTTACATAGATATTTTGATATTGTTTATTTAATAATTAAACTAAGTTTCTTAACTTCCTATTAAATTAGGATTTCATTTGATAAATTAACGAAAGTACAAACAAATTGAATACAATATATTGTTTTAAAAAAATTATGGAAAAAAAATTAATTTTTGCCAATAAAATATCATGTAATTAAGTATTCTATGTTGACAACAATTTTTACTAATTTCTTTAACTATTTTCATTTAAGAATTTCATAAAATGTGTAATAAGAGGACGAAATTAACTAAAAATGTCAGCCTGCATGTGGCAAGTTATATCAATATTAAATATAAATTAGATAATTAATTTATAAAAATTAAAAAAATAGTTAAATTAATTAATTTATTAAAAAATATATCGGTTTGTCAAAAATATTACTTTTAATTATTATTATAGAAAATCCCTAATAACTTTTAAACTATGAGAGGGTGTGTGTGTATATATATATTAAGATTATTTGTAATTAGGGATAATTAGGTTCTATAATATTTAAATTTGATATGATCATATAGTAATATAAAAAATAGGAAAAAAATAATTTAGAATTAAATAAATAGAGAAAACGATATGGTTGGTGGCTCATGAAGCACGAGGATGCGCAAAAAATGAAAAGATCACCAATTGTGTGTTAATTTGACAATCTCACTACGTGACACATCATACGCAATCTCCAAGCCTATGCCACTCTAATTTGCAATTTTTGTAAAAATTATTTAAAATTTGACTACAATTAATCAAAAGAATTATTGTATATTCTTACATAAAATAACTTAATTATTAAAAAAACTTATATATAGAAAAGTGTTTATATGCCCCAAAACTCCTTGTTATTTTAAATATGTAAAAGTGTATATTTTAAAAATATTATGTGTGTTAGGCGACTGAAAAACATATTTTATAAAATTAAAATAAAATTTTAAATAATATTAAATGAGCCATTTTATCTGACATAAAAGTTAATATGTGCCATTCTTTAATTTCTAAATAATACCATAATGCCCCACATGAGGGGATGAAAAAACAAATATTAAAATAAAATAATTAATACATCAAGTATTTCTCACCAATATCAAAACAACCTGGTAACAACTTTATATATTATAATTAAATAAAACTATAAATAATTAATCTTTGTAATTTTGGCACTACTTGCCAGTCTATCTCCGTATGATTGACCTTGAGATACAATGATGCAAAATTATATTTTTTTAATATATACTTCTAACGACTTTGAATTATTTACAACAATTTCCCCTGATTATACTTTTATTTAAAAATAAGCTGATAATTTTATTATCATTAAAATAAAACTGCACCTAATTTTTTCTGTCAGCACTAACAAAATTGAAAAGTATCTCATGAACTGTGAAGATTCTCAACGTTCTCTTTCTCTAATTTCCTTACTTCATATTGCCATTTGTCATTTTACAGTCGTTGCATAGTTTTTTTGAAGTTTATGATCCGAACAAAAATTCTTTGAGAGAAGCTGTTACCTGTAGTTTTCACAAAGCTTGAGACTTTATATAGATTCTTCGTCTCTAAGCTATAACCCACCACTATATAGTTCTTCCTTCATCTTTTTTCCTCCATTTTCAGTTTCAGAAACCTTTCTGGTTTTTACCCATGAACGACCCTGTTTCCATATATTACTCTGTTCTGCTCTATTCTGTTCCTCTACAATTTCTGAGCTTTCATTCCGATTATTCTTCATCAATGCCCAGATAAACACTCCATAGTGCTTCCTTAATCCTTTTTCCGCAATTTTCAGTTTCAGAAACCCTTCTGGTTTTTAACCATGAACCACCTCTGTTTCCATATATTACTCTGTTCTGTTCGGTTCTTCTTCAAGTTCTGAGTTTTTGTTCTGAATCTTCTGCATCAATGGTCATATAAAAAACTGTTCCTCTAAAAGAAATTGGAATCATCATCGTTGATGAGTATGGCTGCAGAAATTCTGAATGCAGAGGGTGTGGTGAGGTCAATAAGTGAGGGAAGAAAGAGGTCGAAATCTGGGAGGAGATCTTCGAGTCTGTTTGATCTGATGGGGAGACCAGAAGATGTGTTTCAGAGAAGCAGGAAGGAAGAAGATGATGATGAAGAAGAACTAAAGTGGGCATCAATAGAGAGACTTCCTACATATGATAGAATGAGAAAAGGGATTCTGAAGCAAGTTCTTGACAATGGAAGAATTAACTATGAAGAAGTTGACATTACAAAGCTTGGCATGCAAGAGAAGAAGATTCTCTTGGAAAGTATACTCAAAACTGTTGAAGAAGACAATGAGAAGCTCCTCCATAGATTAAGGGACAGAATTGATAGGTGACTTCTTTGACCTCCATGAATACAAAACAGTTTTCTTTGAGGTTATCTGGTTTGTTTTCTCCCAAGTTTCATGTTTTGCTTTGTATGTGCAGGGTTTCGATTGAGATTCCCAAGATTGAAGTCAGGTTTGAGAATCTTTCATTGGAAGGTGATGCATATCTTGGTACAAGGGCATTGCCAACACTGCTGAATTCTACTATGAATGCAGTAGAGGTATTTCCATTCGAGAGATAAAGGGCCTGTTTGGTTTAGGTTTTCAAAACAGTTTTAAAAAAAAAAAAACCAAAAAAACCAAAAAAATATGTTTGGAACTGTGTTTTTAAAAAATAAAGAAGTTAGAGTTTGTTCTGCAAAACAATTTTTTTTTATGATAATCATGCTATAGAAGCAAACTATCTTTTCACCCTTTCACTTCACCATTTTAGATATGTTTTTGAAATAATAATTTAAACAGATTTTTTTAATGTTTTGTTCCCAAAACTTTTTCTGAAAAAAAATTAATCTACAAAATTGTTCTAAGAACATAAAAATAGATAATAGAATCAAACAACCCCTAATTAAGGTTATTCACTATTCGTCTACTATCTTGGTTTGGAATTTTGTAACATTTTATTTTATCTTTTTCCCCTTGATGGTGGACAATAGGGATTTTTGGGATCAATCAAGGTTTTCACATCTAAGAAAAGGGTTGTGAAGATCCTAAAAGATGTTAGTGGAATTGTAAGACCATCAAGGTACAATATTAATTGGCAAATTCATTTGCTTCAACTTCATCATTCATGGGTTTTGGTTATATTAGCTAACTCTCTCTCTCTCTCTCTCTCTCTAGAATGACTTTACTTCTGGGGCCTCCAGGATCAGGGAAAACCACATTGCTGCAAGCACTTGCGGCAAAGCTGGACAAAGATATGAGGGTAAGATGACCTTGACACTTGTTTGTTTGTGAAGGTCTAAATAATGAAAGTATTCTGACTGTGATGTCAAAAATACATTCATCTTGTCTTTATTTCCTTTATAAAAGTTTACAGTTTTATTGCAAAAGCCTGCACGTGAGCTCTTCAAAAGTATAAAGTTCCACCTAACACATGTTTGAGGTGTTATAATTATTTCCTTTTCTCTGTCTTTTTTTTCCCCCTCTTATGGTCAACAATACCATGATTCTGAAGCCATTGATGATTTATTGTGCCCCTATCCTCTGGAATATAAACCAAAAGCCAGTAAGTCAGATAATATGTTTAAGGGTTAAGTTACATCCTGAAATCTTTTTCTAGAAGCAAACAATATTATAAAGTAATTTACAATTTATCTAGTATCTTAAAATATTTTTCTAGTAATATTCAGTATCCTAAAATATTTTTTCAGTAATTTTTTATGTATCTAGCAATCTAAAGTATTATTCTATTAACACCCAGTATCCTAAATTTATGATGTCCATTGCTTCTATGAAAAGTATTTTAATTATATGTTTTTCTATGAGAAGAAAATTAGGGAGGAATGAATATTAGGAGAGGAAACTCCCAAAAATAGTAAATTTTTTTTACCATTTTTGAAAAATTTCCTTCCTAGTGTTCCCCCTATTTTCTTCTTATTTTTCTCTCCATCTAAACATAGTAAAGAGAAAAATTGCATTAAAAGATATTTTAAAATATAGGGTATTACTGAAAAATATTGCAGGGTATTAGATGAATCACGGATTAGTTTAGGATAATGAGTAGTACTGAGAAATTACTTCAGAGGTGCTATATGCATCTTAACCCTATGTTTATAGCAGATCCAAACATTTAACTCTACATGATACAATTTTATCAACAGGTATCTGGAAGAGTCACATATTGTGGTCATGAGTTATCAGAATTTGTTCCAGAAAGAACATGTGCTTACATAAGCCAACATGATCTTCATCAGGGAGAGATGACAGTGAGAGAGACCTTGGATTTCTCAGGACGTTGCTTGGGGGTTGGGACAAGGTATGATCTTCTATCAGAGTTATCAAGGAGAGAAAGAGATGCCGGAATCAAACCGGACCCCGAGATAGATGCTTTCATGAAAGCCACTTCAATGGCAGGTCAAGAAACCAGCCTTATCACAGATTATATTCTCAAGGTTTGAACTCCATTTATGTAATTATAGCTGTTTTATTCCCCAGCAGATCACTTCCCATGGATGAAACTTTTATAATTCAATGTAACAGATTCTTGGACTGGAAATTTGTGCTGATGTTTTGGTGGGAGATGAGATGAGAAGAGGCATATCAGGTGGACAAAAGAAGCGTTTAACTACTGGTATGTATTCATGAATCAAGCACGTGTTACAGACTTGTACCTAAGTGGGATGGGAAACACTACTCTAAAATCTAGCTATTGAGGTAGAAAAACTAACTCTCGGTAAGCCCTATTGAGAATCATATCCTACTTATTGTAGTACTTAGTATCTTATACTTCTAAGTCTCTCATAGGTAATCTTCCCTAGAATTGCCAACAATTTGACTCTGATGTCAATTGATGATTATCTAAGTAGGATGGGGAATCCTAACCTAAAAGCTAGTTGCTGAGGTGGAATAATCCATCTACTTAAATGTCTAGTTGAGTTTCCTATCTTACTCAATATAAGACTTAGCATTTCATACTATTAAGTTTCTATTAGTTACGTATCAAAATATATTATTTTTTCTCAAATATTAGCTGCGTATTTTCTATCAATAACTTCAATTGTCATTCCAACACAAGAATCTTAAATAGCTATATATATATATATATATATTATAAATTGATATCTTATATACTGATAAACTTCAGATAAATGTGCACCAAATGGCTCTTAATCAAGTGTGTTACCTTTGCGTTTATCTGATGTAGGTGAGATGCTGGTTGGGCCAGCAAAAGCACTTTTCATGGATGAAATTTCAACTGGTTTAGATAGTTCCACAACCTTCCAAATAGTTAGGTTCTTGAGACAAATGGTTCATATCATGGATGTTACCATGATTGTCTCTCTTCTACAACCTGCACCAGAAACCTATGACCTTTTTGATGACATAATCTTACTTTCTGAAGGCCAAATAGTCTATCAAGGCCCTCGCGAAAACATCCTCGATTTCTTCGAAAGTGTCGGATTCAAATGCCCAGAAAGAAAAGGAGCTGCAGATTTCTTACAAGAAGTTACTTCAAGAAAAGATCAGCAACAATATTGGTTTAGAAGGGACATACCCTATCAGTATATCAGTGTTCCTGAGTTTGTGAATCACTTCAAAAGTTATATCATTGGTCAAAAGCTCTATGATGAACTTGGAATCCCTTTTGATCCTAAAAAAACTCATCCTGCGGCATTAGTGAGAGAAAAATATGGGATCTCTCAAATGGAACTCTTCAAAGCATGCTTTTCAAGGGAGTGGCTATTGATGAAGAGAAATTCTTTTATATATATATTTAAGACTTCTCAGATAATAATAATGTCTCTGATAACAATGACAGTGTTTTTGAGGACAAAGATGAAGCATGGGCATCTTGAAGATGGAGGGAAATTTCTGGGTGCTTTGTTCTTTAGTTTGATCAATGTGATGTTCAATGGGATGGCAGAACTGGCAATGACTATCATGAGACTTCCAATTTTCTTCAAGCAAAGAGACTTCATGTTTTATCCAGCTTGGGCTTTTTCTTTGCCTATTTGGGTCCTTAGGATTCCTCTCTCTTTGATGGAGTCAGGTTTATGGATCATTCTTACCTATTACACCATTGGCTTTGCTCCAGGAGCTAGTAGGTATGTAGCCTATTGCAATTATTTGTGTGTCTTCTCGTAGACAATTACAGTTTACTTTAAAATGTCTCCATCAACAACTTCTGTTTCATACATATAATATACTACTCTTTTAAGTTATAAATATTTATTTATAATATTTATTATTCTTAATTTCTCAAACTAATTTTTTTAACTTAGAAACAAATTATAATATAATGTTATGAGGGCATTTTAGAGACATCATGCCGCATTTATTATATTTAAATAATTTATCTAATTTTTTTAATTTATTCAAATTAATTAAGTTAGCTCTTAAATTAAGAATGAGAGAAGTATTATTAAAAGTATGAATACATATTATAGTTATTCTCTTTGAGTTTTCATATTTTGAAAAAAAAATAGAATCATTATCTTTGTGTACTCTCCATAATCAGTTTAAGTGTATGGGTTAATGCTGAAATAGGATAAAAATTGAGTGATATCAAAATAATATTTTCAAATATTGGGACAACTAATAAACATACAATATAATATTAAGACAAAGCAAAAACTTTGGCGTTTAATGCTAGTTAAATATTTAACTTTAACTACGATTTTATAACAATCATTAAAAGGTAAACTTATAACGGTGAGAATTTATGCCTTCATAAATTGCCGTAAAATATCACTTTTAACTGCTATTTGGTACAGGTTTTTCCGGCAATTATTGGCATTCTTCAGTGTGCATCAAATGGCTCTATCTCTTTTTCGCTTCATTGCAGCCATTGGAAGAACACAAGTTGTGGCAAATACACTTGGCACCTTCACATTACTAATTGTTTTTGTCCTTGGTGGATTCATTGTTTCTAGAGGTAATAAGTTAAGCCCTTCTGTTTTTTCTTTATTATTTTCAAAATAATCTAAAAATACTAAAAAAAAAAGAAAAAAGCAATTATAATTCTAGTCATCACCATATTTAGTCATATAATGATAAGCATCATTTCAAGCCGTTAATTAAAAACTCATCTATAGGTCTTACAGTTTCATTTATTTTTAATTAAGTCCTTATATTTTTTCTTTTTATCAGTCCCTTAAAATTACAGAGACCTAATTAATAATCAGGGGAAACTATAAAGTTCTGATAAAAAAAAACCTATGAGAACCTGATTAAAATCATGTAAAACCATAAATACCTAAAACAAAGAAAAAACTATAGAAACCTGATTAATAATAAGGTGAAGGGACTTGCATATTAATATTAATTTTCCCTTAGTAATTTTAAAGCTCTCAAACATTACTATATATCCAAGAATGAGACTCTTCAAGTATCACTTGATGCTTCTTATGAAACTTTTTTTCTCTGTCTTTTTTTATAACAGATGACCTTGAAGCATGGATGATATGGGGATATTATGTTTCACCTATGATGTACGGACAAAATGCCATAGCCATCAATGAGTTTCTAGACAAAAGATGGAGCACTGTAAGATGTTAACTTTAAGGATTATTAAGGAGATGCCTCTTGTTCTATCTAGCCTATGACATTCCATTAGTATTATACTTTGCTGCTAAATGCTGATTCTTGGTTTATGTTCACAGCCCAATAATGACACAAGAATTTCTGAGCCTACAGTAGGAAAGGCTCTTCTCAAGTCAAGAGGCTTGTTCACTGAAGAATCTTGGTATTGGATATCTATCGGTGCCCTCCTTGGCTTTTCCGTACTTTTCAACATATTATTCATCCTGGCTTTGACATATTTGAACCGTAAGTTTCTATACTAATCTTTTGTTTTCTTACCCCATATTTGAAACGGCTCACTGAAATTTGTTTAAAATTAAATTGCAGCTTTGGGAAATTCTAAATCTATTATTTTGGAAGAAGAAGAAGAAGAAGAAGGCAATGCAAGCATAAATTCGTCATCCTCCAAGGAACAAAAAATTGCAACAAAAGCTGCCAAATTTGAAGGTAAGAAATTTTACCTTTATGCATGAATTTCAAGAAATTTGAAGGTAAGAAAATAATTTTAAAAAATAAATATCGAGTATAATAGATTTTATGAAAAAGTGATATTAATAATTGAAAATATATAGATAGTTGTTATCCTAATCACTTTTTTATATATATAAATTACTAAAAAAGATTTGTGATAATTACAAAGAAACAAGAAGGGATGTAGTTGAATGGAGGGTATTTTTTGCATATTGTCCCAATACCATCGTTATTTTTCTCAAAAGCTAATCACCCTAACTTCATGAAGAACCATGGTTCTAGCATAATAATCAATTTTCGGATGGTTTGCTGCATACTTGGAACTCATGGTTACCAAGAAAAAAGTGCTTTTGTTTTTGCTTACAACCAAACACCCTCTAATGACATAATGAAATGCTTAGCTTCTTGAACCTGTGTTATATGTTACTCATCTTTAAAAGATGAAATTTAGCAAAAAGGTAACAAAGTAATTACATTATTATTACAGGCAACATCCCAGCTGGTTCAAGTCCTAAAGCAACAGATGGTACTGCAAGAACCAAGAAGGGAATGGTGTTACCATTCCAACCCCTGTCTCTGGCTTTTAGTCATGTCAATTACTACATCAATATGCCACCTGTATCTCTCCATACCCTCTTCTCTCTTTTAAATTATATTCTAACTCATTATCAGTCTCTAAATTTTAATTCGGTACAATTTAGACTATAGTTTTAATTTAGTTATAACTCAATTCCTAAACTTTGATTCGATACAACTCAATATATATAGTTTAATAGTTTAAATATTATTTCCTATATTTTAAAAACTAAAAGTTATATATTTTATGAAATTTAGGGACTAAAATTAAGTGGTTAAAACTACATGGATTGAGTTTTAGTGACTTAAATTTGTAGACTGAATTTCAACTGAGTTAAAACTATAGAACCAAAAGATTAATTTTCCCTTTGTGCAACAATAGTTTCTATTATTGTATTAGGTTCATTCATTTGATAGAAAATTTGAAGTTTATAAGTATTTCTGATATCAGGAAATGAAGAAACAAGGAATTGAAGAGACAAGGCTGCAATTATTAAGAGACACAAGTGGTGCTTTTAGGCCTGGAGTTCTAACAGCATTAGTTGGTGTAAGTGGCGCTGGAAAAACTACCTTAATGGATGTGCTAGCAGGTAGAAAAACTGGTGGATATATTGAAGGAAGCATCACCATATCCGGTTACCCGAAGAACCAGGCGACTTTCGCTCGGATTAGTGGTTACTGTGAACAAAATGACATCCATTCTCCAAATGTTACAGTCTTTGAGTCTCTTGCATTCTCTGCTTGGCTACGCCTTGGTAAACAAGTTGACAAAGAAACGAGAAAGGTATTTGTATTACTTCTTTGGCCATTTGATGTGTAAATGAATGCTAGGTTGTAGAACTTGCCACTTGTATTACTTTGTTAGTTTCTTAGCGGGTTTTGGTAAACAAATTTCTTATTCTTAAAGCCACATGACACAAGAAAACAACTTCCATTTAGACCAGTTGACTTGAAAAGTCAAAATTATAGACAGATGTGTATTCACATTATTGATGGTTTCAATTTCTATGTTATAGATGTTTATTGAGGAAGTCATGGAGCTTGTGGAATTACAACCAATAAGGAATTTTCTAGTAGGCCTTCCAGGAATAGATGGCTTATCAACAGAGCAGAGGAAGAGACTGACCATAGCTGTAGAATTGGTTGCCAATCCTTCCATTATCTTCATGGATGAACCAACATCGGGTTTGGACGCTCGAGCCGCGGCGATTGTTATGCGTACGGTTAGAAATACAGTTGACACTGGACGAACTGTTGTCTGCACAATTCATCAACCAAGTATTGACATATTTGAAGCTTTTGATGAGGTGCAATATCAATATCAAAATTTATCAGCGGACACTGTTTTTTTTTTTCCTATGATTGCTTTGAAAATAATGTCATTTCTTACCATCTTAAGATCATCTTTCCTTTAGCTACTTTTAATGAAGAGAGGAGGTCAGATCATATATGGTGGTCCTCTTGGTCAACATTCTCAGAGCCTTATAGAGTACTTTGAAGTAAGTCTCGGTTCTAATCTTTTTCATAAAAAGTTCTCAAATTTGTAATAATTTGTTAATATCTGCTCAACATTTTGCAGGCCATTCCAGGAGTTCCTAAGATTAGAGATGGGTATAATCCTGCCACGTGGATGTTGGAGATAAGTACTCCAGCAGTTGAGGCTCAACTTGGTGTAGACTTTGCTGAAATATACACAAAATCAGATTTATATCAGTAAGGGGCACTAATTGCTGCAGTCCTAGATATTCCTGTTTGCCTTTTATGAGGGAAAATTAATCTTTTTAGTTCCTGTAGTTTTTACTCTGTTATAACTCAATCTTTAAATTTTAACTCGTTATAACTCAGTCCCTATAGTTTTAATTTAATTATAACTCAATCCTTATAGAACATAAACTATATTTCATTAACCTTAGGGACTAAAGTTTTAAATTATTAAAACTATAAGGATTGAGTTGCATGAGTCAAAATTCATGAACTAAGTTTTAAATGAGTCAAAATTATAGGGATTAAGTTACATCGAGTCAAAATTTAAGGACTAAATCACAACCGAGTCAAAACTATAAGGACTAAAATATTAATTCTTCCTTTTTTATGTTAAATTTCTCTTAATATTTATTTTTTGTTATATTTACTATTTTACAGAAGGAATGAAGAACTCATTGAGGAACTAAGCACACCATTGGCTGGAACTAAGGACCTCCACTTTCCAACAAAATACTCACAATCCTTCATCACTCAATGCAAAGCTTGCTTTTGGAAACAGTACTGGTCCTACTGGAGAAATCCACAGTATAATGTTGTCAGGTTCTTCATGACAATAATTGTCGGTGTCATGTTTGGCCTTATATTTTGGAATAAAGGAGACAAAACGTAAGTCCACTTCTGTTTCAGTCCGACACAAACATTTTAATACATTGTAGGATCACCTAAAAGACATCATTGTTATTTTCTTATAATGTTAAAGAATAAGGGAACAATTAAGAATCTCGTCGACATTAATTGATAGATAAAATTGCCCATAAATACTTGTTTGGAGAATTCATTGTCTGTACTTTCTATTTATAAAATCTTTCATAGTACTGGTACTGTTTGTGCATAAAAAAATATCAAGTACCATTGGGTAATTAATTCTCTAAAGAGGTATTTATGGGAAATTTTCTCTAATTGATATTATCTGTTGAGCTCGCAACATTTATTTATTTTCTCACAATGTTTTGTTTTTGCAGACATAAGCAACAAGATCTTTTGAATCTATTGGGAGCTATGTATTCAGCTGTTATATTTCTTGGAGCCACCAACACCAACTCTGTACAGCCAGTTGTTGCAATAGAGAGAACTGTCTTCTATCGCGAAAGATCAGCCGGAATGTATTCAGAATTGCCTTATGCAACAGCTCAGGTAAAAGAGTCCACCAATCTGACTACCTTAGGTGGTAGGTATTAGATTTTAGAGAGATTAGGTATATATTAGGTATCGAAATAGCTTAAACTAATTTAAGACTTGCATCAAAGTTATATACCTTCAGTTCATTCTTCAATTAGTCGATGTGGGATTCTGTAATATATTCTAATAGTAAGGATGAGGCAAATTGTGGGTAGATTTTCAAGGTTCAAACACTTCTGATGTAACAAAACTTTCAAACATATAACAGAAACAAAATTTACACAATTGGGTATATTGTTTGTTGACTTGCAGGTAGCAATAGAGATAATTTATGTTGCCATACAAACGTTAGCCTATTCCGCTATACTCTACTCAATGATTGGGTTCCAGCCTCAGGCAGACAAGTTCTTGTGGTTCTACTACTTTATTTTCACCTGCTTTGTCTACTTCACTCTCTATGGCATGATGACTGTAGCTCTCACACCAAACCACCAAATTGCTGCAATTGTTATGTCATTCTTCCTCAGTTTCTGGAACCTCTTCTCTGGATTTCTCATCCCAAGAACGGTATGTCCTGCAAAACTAAAACCATACTTCATATTACTGTGCAAAAAATTCAATTCAGGTTTTGGAAGTCTTTGTATCATTGCTTAAAGTTCATCCATCATACAAAAATAGTTTGAGCTACTTGATTTAGGATTAACCACAATCCTATATGTCCCTATCTTGTTTACTCCCTCCTGTTCTAAATTTGCGAGTTAGTTAGTTAGAGAGTTTATTTTAGTCTTGAATGTAAGACCTCAATCCTTTCTCTCCCTCATATTTATTGATTTCCCCCTAGATACCCCCATAGTTAGATTCACATATGATGGCTATGTTGGTAATACTTCATGAGAAAATTGCTAAAAAATCCCCTATCACAAAATTTATTGCCCAAAGATACTTGACACTTGTATAAGGACTAAAGTGCAACATATTTTCAATAAATACAACTCTTCTTCAGCCATGTGTAACCTATCTTTTTGTATGTAGTTGAAGATGAGTTACCCACTCAAGGATCTGGGTCCTTAGATGTCTCTGAAGAATAAATTTTGCAATGAGAGATTTTTTTTTAGTAATTTTTCCACACTTCAATTTAAATGAATGAAAGGAGGGGTTTTTTTAGGAAAAACACCGTGAAATTTTACAAAAAAAAACTAATTTACCTATTTTCTTAATTTTTGTGAATTAGTTACCTAGTTCTTATATCTAAGATAGAAAGTAATATAATTACTTTTGAAACTCTGGTTAATTTAACTTGTGCAGCAAATACCAATATGGTGGAGGTGGTATTACTGGGCATCCCCAGTGGCATGGACAATATATGGGCTAGTGACTTCTCAAGTGGGAGACAAAGAGACTTTAGTAGAGATACCTGGAGGAAATCCCATATCAGTTAAAGAATATCTTGAGAACCAAATGGGCTTTAAATATGACTTCCTTCCCCAAGTTGCTGTTGTTCATATTGCTTTTATTGTTATCTTCCTCTTAGTCTTTGCTTATGGCATCAGGTTCCTCAATTTCCAGAAAAGATAAAACATCATATGAATATACCCATGACTATACCAAAGTCTTTACAAGTTTTGTTCAGTTTTGAGTTTGACTCTGTAGTACATATAATTTTTTTAAATAAATTGTAAGATATTGTGTCATGGTTAAGATTTTGTTTTGTTTTAGGAAATGTAACGTCCCACTGTGAATAAAGATCATACTTACACCAAGTTGTAAATGTTTGTATCCGACATGTGAATGAGGGACCAATTTTTATATTTAATGTTGTTGTTTTCCATTAAGGTGGTGTAACTTTCCAAAGGTTCTATTTTTCTATTCTTTGTTGTAAACATTTGTTTCTAATATGTAAATAGATATAATCAACAAGGCTTACTTGATACAACTTATACTCTGTTGGGTCCCTTAAATATGATATATTAAATTTAAATCAAGTCGTGTGTATCAAAAAATATTTTGTTATAAGAGATAAAATTTATTTCAATAATCTCTATGTCTCAAAAAAAATTAGTCTATAAACTATTAATTAGGGACATTACCTTATTTCTGTATAAAAAGAAAACTATGTAAATAGATGTAAATTTTTATATGTAAAGATGTAGTTTTCCTACAAGGTAGTGTTGTAAAGTTCCTTGGAGAGAAAATAATAAATTTAAGTGAGAATAAATGGAAATAGATAAGTTATTTTCCACTTAAAAATTTTAATTATCTAAATATTATAGGATGTGTTTATTATTTATATAAAATCATAAAGATTATGAAAGATAATTTGAGAACTGTCAAAAACTTAAGATTTATGAGAGTAAAAGAAATTATAAAATAAATAAGTATATGAATAAGCAAATAAATAAATAAAATGAAAATGAAATGATAAAAAAGAGGTGTCATTACGTGCGCCTTAGGTCCATTAGGCTTGATGATGATAATACCCATAATTTCAAATCATATTTACCGCTAGTCAGAGATTCGATTGTATGGAGAGAATCACATAGTTAATATTAAATTTTCTTTTGGAAAATCTAGTACGCAAGGCAATTACTCACTATACCTTAAGTTTACATTTTAAAAAAAAAAATCATATTCCCCACAATTGTAATTTTTTGAAATCAATTTATTTTTTTTTGTATAATTTTTTTTAAAAAAGGGTTAGGCCCACTCACGATCTAAAGACAGAGTGAAATTTTGTTTCCTCCTAAGTGATATCAATATTAGGTACGGTGAGCTGTCAATTACTCTCAGGTATAAATTTAGATACTCAAGAGCTACGATACCTCCTCAAGTACTACGAATAGAACTACAACAAAGTGATATTTTTTAAAAATTAAGTATACTTCAAATAGTCATATATCTTATCTCTTTATTAGGTGAACCTATGGATATAATGAGTTAGATTTAAGATATTATGTCATGGTTTAGATTTTGTCATTTTATATTTTTTAGAACTTCTAAGCGTTTGGATCGGCCATGTAAATTGTAAGCTCGAAGGCCTTGATTCTTAGTGATGGCATATGGTTGGCATTGGGCCAGCCCATCCTCACTTGCTTTTTTCCAATTTTCAGTACAATCCTCACTTGTTTTTTTTCCCTAATTTTCAGTACAAGTTTTATTTTCCCCCTTTTTTGTTAAAGAAAATATTGATCTTTATCATAGAAACTTCAAATATATTTTTTTTCATCTTTGCTGAAATTATAAGTAAATTGGAGTAAATATTTGAGAAAAAGATCAACTCCCAGAAAAATAAGAAATGAGGTAATCTTTTGAATCTCTACCATTTGATATGATCAAGTAAAGCAAAGCAAGAAAAAACTACACATTTACATGTTTAAAGTTAACCAGATGCTAAAATTTTTAATTATTTGTAAAAAAGTTGTTATCAAATTTTATGAAATTTATTGTTATTTTTAAAGAATTATAAATTTTAAGGAAGTTACAATTTTAAGCAACTTAGCACTTAGTAGTGACATCTTGAAGAATCTTATAAAAACAAGTAACAATTTTAATATTTATAGATAATTATTATTTTTTTTAGATTTTTTTAATATTTAATTAGATTTTTCTCCATATACTCTTCCGACCTTTTTTATAAATAGCATTCTCTCTCATAAAGACAGTCCTATATATAAGTAATAATTTATATTTATCTACAAATTTTTTAAAAAAATATTTTTATTTTTCAATTAATTACATGTCTTTCTTTTACTCATTCTCTCTTATTTATTTTTCAAATCATTCGCATCTCTCATAAAGGAAATATTTAAAAAATAAATATTTTTAATATATTTATTATTTTTAATTAATTTAACTAATAATTT
This sequence comes from Leucaena leucocephala, assembly GCA_037074615.1. NCBI lineage: Eukaryota > Viridiplantae > Streptophyta > Magnoliopsida > Fabales > Fabaceae > Leucaena > Leucaena leucocephala. Next base: position 34,647,828 of record CM073520.1, on the reverse strand, counting down.
GATCCAAATATGGGTACGTTGGCTTCCTAATCGACAAAAAAGCCAAATATCTTTTACCCTTCAAATTAAAGAGAGTTCTTCACGTTTATATTTTTCTTGTAAACAAAAAGGATAATTCTTTTTATTTGTGGAAATTGATTGTATATGATAAAATCTATACAACATATCTCAAGCAATACTGTTTATAGAAGTCATTACAGCCCCTCTTATTATTTCTTTTCACGAAGCAAACAAAGGTAAGAAACACAAAATAGGGAAAATTACGTTTAGAGATCTTCCCTCAAACGAGCACACTAAATAGCTTCACATTGGGATATATGATTTTCAAGTCTCAATCCGAGGAAATCATATCTCTCTAAGTTCATTTATCCTAAATCTCCAAAGGTGATTGAGTCTTTCATCTCTTAATACGCTACCAAAGTATCTGTATAGGCAAGAACTTTTGCAAAATCCTGTTACGTACGTAGTTGAAGACTCTTCAAGAGGGCAAACAGTTCTATAGAAGTTGAGCGAATAAACCCTAGTTTTCTCAGGAAGTCTAGTAACCATGGTAATTTAGTTTAACTTCTGGGGAAAAAATTTATGGAGAATATATTGTAGAAAATAGCTTTTAGAAGAAAAATAATTTTAAAAAATTAATTATTTAAATAATTATTATTAAAATTATTCTTTATTAGTAATTTACTAGAAAGTACATGGACTAACATGGTACAAAAAAAAAAGATAAAATAATCATTACAGTGCATAAAATCTCTTTTCTCCACCTATAAATTAGTCTTAAAAGTTTATTTAAAATTATAATTTTGGACCTTCAATCCAAAAGTTTTTCTAAAATTTGATTGCTATTTATTTAATTTTTTACTAAAATTATAATTTAATCTAAAAATATTTTTTAAGTTATGGTTTAACTTAAAATCAAAGAGGCACCATCTCCTGTTTAAATCTCTAATCAGACTTTTACATAAAACGTGTTTCGGAATGTTTACCAAACCATCCGAGCCCAAAATAGTTGACTAATTTTAATTTAAGGATAGTTGGCTAATTTTAATTTAAGATATATATATATAATGATACTTCAAGAGAAAATAATGATACTCTTGAAAAAATTTGTCACTTTTCTTATCTATAAATATGAAGTTTCGTTTTCTCCTAAATGATACCAATATCAGGCAAAGCAAGTCATCTATTACCATCTGACGTAGCCTAGGTACCTAGGAGTTAGGATACCTTCCCAACCACCACATCTGGAATCACAACAAAATGATATTTCCCAAATATCGAACACAGTCTAAATAGTCATATATTTTACCCTTTTACCAGTTAAACTTACGGATGGACGATTGATGGATATAGTCTACCATAATATTACTATAGTCTACCATCATAATATTAATTTAAAAAAATTGCATAATATTACTATAGTCTACCATAATCCATTAGGCATCGATCCATGCCAACTCTTTAAATATATTATTCACTTATAAATTTTGTTTGATACTTTAACAAATGTTACATCAACTTTTACTATTAGACAATTTTTTTTAATTTTTTAACCAAATTGTTTGATTGTCATGTTTCTATGTTTCTTAAGCTTTCATTTCTAGCAAGAGATATGAATATCAATTTGTCTACTTTTCCCTATGCAAAAAGAATAAATCATCTATCAGGAATTTCGTATAGTGCTCATCCTCCATCTAAATTGTTGACACCAAAGTTGAGTAAAATTCATTTTGGTTTTATAGTTTTAATATATTTTTATAGACTAGAAACAACAATAATTTTTATCAATAATCAAAAAAATTTAAAAAAATATATTTCAATTTAAATTTTCAAATATATATTCTGCCTTTATAAAAATGAAGAAATAGTGTCAAATTTTAACTTATCTATTAATCATTAGTTAAAAATTGAATTTGCTCGTCCCTAATCTTGTTGGTCATCAAATTTTATCTCTTTCTTGCCACAACCATCTCATTGCTATAATAAATGTTTTTTTTTTGTTGGCTTTGAAAACATCGCCTTCGCTTCCATATATTAAGGTTGCTATAACACATTGTGGTTGTACTGTCATTATCCTTCTTATTGCTTCGTTACGTTCCTCACGTTTTCCCGACCATCATTGTCACTCTAACTATTCCTAATAGTATTATGCTTTAAAATATTTTTGGGATATGAACGAGATCACAAGGTAACAGAATCCAGCACATAGAATGATCAGAGGAGGAAAAGGAAGCTCGAAAACTCAAGAGCGGTGCAATTCCTCCTGCAAACTTACGACTTATATAGGACTCAGATTCATGGAAGTTGGGCACTAATCAACCACATTGACGATGATGATGATGATCAATTCTACCGTTTTGAACGTTGGTTTTGAGCATTAACCATATTCATTAAGAATAAATAGGCAGCAATAAGGTCCCAACCTTCTCTCCTCCTCTGAGCATTCTCTCTGTTGAATTCTGTTACCTTCTGCTATTCTGTCTCCCTATCGATCGTTTGTAGGAAGGTAACGTTTAATCGGGGGGAGTGTTGTATCGTGAGTTGAAGGTAGTTGCCAATAGTACCTTTAGATAATTATGGGTGTCTTTAGTTGTGCCGTGTTCTATGCATTTCTTTAATTCTATCCGTTGTACTTTCTTATATTTATGGAATGTTTGGTGGTTTATTAAAAATTGTTAATTTTTGTTTCTTAGGAATAATTTGAATCAAAGGCTGTGCTTTACTAATAAAAAATTAATTATAGTACAAATCAAAGCCTAGCGATATCTCAAAGATTCGATGATGACTCAAAATATTAAGTCGAGCGATCTACAAATTATAGTACAATAAAAAGGCAAGCTTAATAACTAGAAAAGACAAGTGACATAACATTGCATTCTGATGGAAAGAATTTAATATTTTTAAAGTAAAACACAAGATTTGAGTCCGTTTTTTGGGGAAAAAAAATAAGGTTTGAATCTCATAAAAAAAAGAGACATATTGAAACTCAGCCACAGGTTTTACAACAAAAATTTTGAGAATGTATTAAAAATATCGTGCAACCGCTTTATTTGCAATAGAATAATCAGTGGCAAAAGTAATTTGTGATAGAATTTCTTGACACAACTTTTTTTTATCCAGAGCCTTGTTTGGCTTTCATTAAAATTTAAATTTTAATAAGACTTTTGGCTTAAACTTTAATTTAAAGAAATATCAAAATAAACAGTAATATTTATTCAAATGGGCTTTTAGATTAAGTTATAATTTAAAATTAAAATTTTACATAAGTTACTGAGAATAACTTTTAAAACAGTAAATAAATTTATAAACTATTATTATTTTACTCATATTTTTTATATATCTCTCATCTCTTCCATCTCTTTTTTACCATCTATCTTCTCTCATCTCTCCTCTCTTTTCTCTATCATCTCTCATCTTTCCTCACTCTTATCTCATATTTTTAATAAAATCATATCATTTCTATTATTTATCAATTATAAAAATTCTTCTAGTAATAACTATATAAATACATATTTATTCATAATCATCTTTTTTTATAAATTTTTCTCCAAAAGCTATTTTTTAAAAGTTATCAAAAAATTCTTTTTTTATAAACCTTTTCTAAATAAACAGACCTAGATTTTACTTTTAGTGGTAATATATGCCCTTTTAAAGTGGGGATGCATCAAATTAAAATTGGTATAAATAACATAAGATAATGGGTAGGACCTTGTTGGAGTTGGGTGAGAAGTAGTTGGCTAGGGATGGAGTGAATTCAAATTAAAAAGTGAAGGTGGGGTTGGAATGGAAAAGCATATAAATGAAGGGGCATAAAAAAAATGGGATATTTCATCATTATGAATATAAGATATAGTTAAAGAATTTATTTTGGTTCTAATTTTTTTTAATTACCCTAATTAATTTTATAGTTTTATCCCTCTATTTGTCTTCCATATTTAATACCCTAATTAAAAGAGGAGTTTTTTTTTGCCAACAAAAGAGGAGATTTTCTTAGGAGAAGGGAAACATATTTTTATACAAAAATATAAAATAATTAACTTAATTAATTTTTTTTAAATTAGTTATATATATGTTATACTCTTTTTGATCTTATTATAAGATACTTTCTAAAAAAATGAATAATATTTGTTATAAGTCACTTGATGATGATAATGTGATATTAATTAAAATTTTTTAATATAACTTTTATTTAAAGTTATTAACTATTACAATGAATTATAAATGTGAAAAAGGATTATTTAAATATAGATAAAATAGGAAAGTTCATTTCATTTTTAGAAAAATGTATTCATATAGTCCTATTTATAAGGAGAGAGTGGATATTCTTTATATCTTATTTATAAGTTATATAGTTAAAATTCTTCATATTAATGTACAATTTTGCCATTCATTTATTATTGTATATATTTTATATTTTTAGAATAGAGTATATATTAATTAGAGATAAAATTATTAAATTATTAAATTTTAAAATAAATAATAATATTTAAGATTTTTCTCAGATACAACAAATCATATTAAAAATAACTTATAAATATAATTAAATAAATAATAATTTAATCATCTATTATTAATTACAATAATATAGTTAGATATACCTTATAATTCCTCCCATCCCTATCATATGAGCATATGACACCTTCTAGAAGGAAATTTATGATCATAATGTACATGATTTGGTGGGGTTATTAATTAATTAATTTTCTCAATGCTTTTAAATACAAGAAAAGTTGGAAAAAAATAATTGTTAGACAAAAGTAATGAATTAACTATCTTTCTTTAATTCTTACGAGGGCAGTTGGAAATGAATTATAAATAAAGAAAAAACCGAAAGGAATAACTAATAGGAATGGAGGAAGTATATGGGATAGAGTAAAATAGAATCTAAGTTTGTTTGATATAGCCATCAACAAGTAAAAGCAGCAATCAAAATTTATGAAATGGCATTCAACGCAAACAGTTGCGCCTTAACTACCAAATATTTAACCCTTGGTTTAACTGGAAAAAGATTGTACTAACTTAATAAAAAAATTTAAATCTCAGAATACATCAATATTAAATAGTTAATAGTTGAGCTTTGTAATCTCACCTGATTTAATCTAATTTTTTTTGTGTTATAATTTTTTTTAAAATGATTGAACTCGCCCATAATTTAAAAATTGGATAAAATATCATTTTCTCTAGGTCATACTAATATCCGGTAGGATGGATCATCAATTACTTTTAAGCGTAAATCTAGACACCTAAAAATTAGTATGTCTCCCCAAACGTTGGACTGGGAACTCTGATAAATGTTTTTTTTTATCTACCCAGTTCACCGAGTTTTGTCCCAACTATATTTGAATCTGACCCGCGTTGCGCATTTGACTATGGTGGATGAGTTTTTTAACAGAATTTTTTTATATACGTTAAAATTTAAACCTAAAATATTATTTAAGTAATATTAAATTATTTATTATTGAGCTTAATCCTGTGAATAATGTTTCTAATTAAAATAAGGTAATTATAAGATACCGAGTCGGGGAAACGGTTGGGCCTTGAATGCTGTTTGATAATGCATTCATTACGGAGCATCTGCATATACAGTATTTGATATGTTGACAGTACTTCTAGACCGATGCTTGCTTGTCTGCTTTTCTCTGCCTCTTCTTCTTCTACTTTCTTTCTCTGTTCCTCTCTCCCCAAATGTGTCCATTCCCATCTTCTGATTCTTCTTCGCCCAATAAATTATCCATTAATTTACAATCTGATCTTGCAGCCTTACCTATTCCGCCTCTTCTTTTTTGTTTTTGCTTTTCTTTTTCACATGGGAAACATAGAATGTAATTTTTTTCTCAGTTAAACGTAGATGCTAATTCATAGGTTTATTTTGCATCTAAATATAAAATCCGATCTACGCCGGCCAAATATACAAAGTTTCTCTCAAATACTCTTTATTAATTATATATATTAAAGAAATTTTTAACAATATAAAATAATAATTAAAAAATATTTTAAAAAAATTAACATATATCGTATAAATAACTAATTTGATTAATATTTATAAATTATTTATTTAGTTTTTATATTTGTTGTCGGAGGAATTTCTTTTGTAGAACAGTATTTTTCCCTTAAAATATAGACTAATCTCTTTAAAATAAGGAAGGTTTCCAATTAAATTGGTTCAATATATAAAATTGAGAATCAAGCTTCTAAGTATTTATACATAGTATGTATGTTTGTATTGAAGTTGTAAATATGATTTTGGGTTTTGCTCAGGCAAAGTTAGAAAATCAGTTGGCAGTTTTTTTTTTAAATTTTATTAAAATTAAACTAGTTCTTCTATAATTTATTTATAACAAATTAAACAAACTTACAATTTATAGAATCACAAACGAATTAATTGTAAAGACTTGCCCACTATAACAATATATAAGAAATGAGTACGTATCTTAAGATAATTTATAGTATAAATTTTAATATAAAATATTTAAAATAGTACAATATCATTAAAACTAATAAAAATATTTAATTTTGACTATTAAAATACTAAGTGAGCTAAAGTTTAATTAAAATAATCTTATATAGTATTTGATATAAGTAGATTAGTTGCAAGATTTTTTTTGTAAAAATAATTAAATTTATTTTTACTCATTCATTCTTTCAATAGTTTATAGTCCTTCACTTTCTCTAACCTACCTCACTCCATCTCAACCTATCGCTTGTGATAACCCCTTATGTGATGACAACTCTAACGGTCAACAATTGTGACTTTAACAGTCGATATTTTATAGTTTAACAGTCTTTAACTTTTTATTGAGGACAATTCATCATTGATTTACTATCTAGATACAAAATAATGATCACGACAATCCATCTAAATGAAATTATCTAAAGAAAGAATGAGTAAAAATAAATTTCATTATTTTTACAAAAAAAATCTAACTCACCTATTTATGTCGAATACTATATATAATTATTTTATTCAAATTCTACTTGCGCAATATTTTAATAGTTAAAATTAAATGTTAGATGAGATTTTACTATTTTAAGTACTTCATAAATAAATTTAGATCATAAATTATTTTAAAATATTAGGTATATATTAACAATATTTTTAATACAAAAGGAAAACTCAACCTACAATAATGAGACTAAGGGCCCGTTTGGATAGGATTTTAAAAAAGGGCTTATGGAAAAAAAGGGCTTTTGAACAGCTTATAGAAAAGGGCTTTTGGAGAAGAGATTATGAAAAAAAAGTGGTTTTGAATAAATGAGTGTTTGGATAGTTATTTATAGAAGGGGTTTTATTATTGGTAAATTACGAAAAAGGGTATGAGTATTAAATGAGGAGAGATAAGAGATAAGAGGAGAGAGGAGAGAGGGTGTAAGAAAGAAAATAGAGAAAAAGTAGGAGAGAGGAGAGAGGGTGTAAGAAAAAGTAGGGGTAATATAATAATTGGTTAGTTCAAACGTGGTTTACTGTTCCAAAAGCTGCTCTGACCAGCTTATCTGAAACTTTGGTTTTAAACCATAGTTTAGTTCAAAAGCCCATTTGAACAAATATTGCTGTTTGTTTTGAAATTTCTCCAAACCAAAGTTTTGTCCCAAAAGAATTTTTAAAATCTTGGTTTCAAAGAAACCAAACAGTCACTAAGTGGTGAACCTCAAGTCTTTATTGAACAATCTATCCAACTCAGGGAAGCGACTGGTAAAGGAATGAATCCCAAAAACACAAGAGCCAAAACTCTTTCTGCTAAAAGATCCGCAGCTTCAATTGCATCTCTTTCAATATGGTTTAGAACCACATCCCAATCACCATTGTAAATAGATTTGGCCTCAACGATTGTGTTGTTATCTGAGCGGCTATGAGAGCAACTAGGTTCTAGCAAGTTAACAATATTGTACGAATCAAATTCTAGAATAATTTTTTTAATATCTAAAGTTTCAAACTAACTTCAAACCAATATATAGTGCAAGTCCTTGCACCTAATTTTAGTTGTAGGACACGTACGTGCCATTGATCAAGCGTTAAAATTCAAAACAGAGGAGTCGTATTGTTATTATCGAAAGGGATGATCAAGTCATATTATTACTATTAATGGTGAATTCAATCCACGAGGAACAGAGAGGGCTTCATATGGGTTGATGTGAGAGATGCCTTCATTTATTTGGGACTAATAAAGATACAGCAAATTGGACCGGTCAATCAACAGGCTAAGTCAATAATTTAATAGTTAATAATTTAATAGCTCGAGTTTTATATAAAAATTTTTATTAGGAGATCCGTCTATTATAATATAGGTCAAATCTAGATATAATTAAGGTAAAACTCTAATAAATTAAGTGAATAAAAAAATAATAATTTAAATAGAATTCAACTCAAAATTTGCATCAAAATAATATAATTAAAATATATAAAAATATTTATATGTAAATATGAAAAGAGTAATATTTAAATAAAGTATCATTAATCCACAAATAAATAAAATAGTTATATATAAACCATATATAATTCAATAAAATAGAATTAATAAAGTACAAATATAATATAGTGCTATTTTTCTTTTTCTTTTGTAAAATGTAAAATGAATTTGCTTTAGGCTCAATGATAAAAGAAAAAATATATAAACTCTTGATCGACTCAATTAGAAAACTGATTCACTAGTATCTAGATTGAATTTTCATGACATGATTATAAGATTTACGGTAAAAAGATATAATTAATACCCTACTTATAATAATGACCACCTATTTTTTTTTTTTAAAAAAAATAGGAACCAAAGTACATGGGGCACTTACTTTCTCTGGTCTTGTTTTACAAGTTATTTGACAAATTTTCATGATAATTAAGTCACTTAATTATTTTTATCAAAATTAAGGAGTAGCATAAAACCTCATTGATTTTATTTGAAAATTTGATAGTGTTCAACTCTATTCATATTAAATTCACCATTTGAAAAGCCTAAGAGCTTAGTTTAGACAATATATGAGAAAAATGAAATAAATATTAGTACAAATGATGCCTTATAAGAAAAAACCAAGAAATCCCTCTTACAAAAAAGTATAGGACCGGAGGGAGGGAGTACTATTCAACAACATGAATTAAATTATAAATCGAGTATTATATATTTAGATAAATTATATTTAATTTTTTACTTTTGTATTAGTGATTTTTTCCTCCTGTTTTACCTCTTAATTAAGAAATGATTTTTTTTACAAATATAATAAGTAATTCAAGTTTTTACTTTTTTTATAGTACATGTGACATTTCTTAAAACACGACTTGTTTGAAATTTGGATAAAGTAAAATATATGGTATAGTATTTATCTATATGTGTCCCACAACCAGGAAGTGGACTTTGTTTCTCATTTAATTTTTGATGAAAGCATAGTAAATAGTGTTTCTGATGTATCCCCAAACGAAAGAAGTATGCGTATCTTTCTTCTTCTCACTTGCATTCAATGTTCTCCACCTAAATATAAATGTTTTGAACTACTTTGATGCTATCCTTTTTTTTTTCTTTTCTTTTTTTTTTTAATTTTAATTTAAAGCTTCGCTTTGTATTGTACAACACAACTATTGTTTTTTACCATTTTGTACAACTCTATTAGCAGCTATGCAAATGAAATTCAATACTCCTGTTTTAAAAAAAACAAAAAGAAATATATAGGTGTTCCAAACTTGTAAAATAACATAAATTCCTACTCCCTTAATTGTCAAAACCCAAAAAGAAAAACTTAATGGATAAAATGGCCTTTACTCAGTCAACAACGTGATACAATAATATGTCTATAAATTTTAGAAAATAACTTGTAGATATTAAAGGAAAAATTAGTCTATAAATTCCTATAATTTTATCTTATTATTAATCATGTCTCTATAAATTTTTTTATCATACATTTATAATTTTACCTATTTTTAGATTAGGTCTCTATTTTTTTTTCTTTTTTATGAGTCACTTAAAATTATAATGATATAATTAAAAATTAGATGAAACTATAAAAGCATGCAGATTAATTTTTCCAATATTAAATACACTCTTTAGTCCTAAATATATGAGTTTGTCAAAATTTTATTTTAATGATAAATATAAGATTTTAATCTACTTTGTCTCTTAAATTTATATTTTTCTTAAACTATTAAGAGAAAATTGCATTTAAATCGAATCTAATTATAGAAAAGTCCCATAAAATTATCAAATGATTGTAAAGTTTTATGGAACTTATGATTAATTTTTTTCAAATAGTGAAATAACATAACTATTCTTAAAAAAATATCCCAGTTATTATTATTTTTATCCTAATTATTATTCTTTCCTTTGAAATTTATATTTTTATTCCTTGAATTGTTTCTTTTTAGAGTAGTTCTTTTATTTTATAATTAAAAAAAATTAATTCTAATTCCTATGAAATTTTACAATAGTTTGATGAATTTATATAACTTTTCAATAATAATTTTTTTGTATAAAATGTAAATATAATTTTTTTACTATAATTATATATAGTAAGAGAGGTTTAAATCAAGGGTTAATTTTAGATAAATGATTAAAGATGGTGCTCCTATATAAATTTGTCAAAATGGTTGACTTTTCTTTTTTCCTGCCAACAAAAATGATAGTGTATGAAAATGGAGATGTGATGGGAGGGGGATAATTAATGAGTTAATAGGGAAGCCACTTAAGCTCTCAACCGTTTGCAATTAAGAGGGTGAACACGTGTTCCTCCTTTAAACTGACACCTACTCTTCCTTCCCCACGGCCCCTTCAATTTATTATCTTCTCTCTAACTCATCACTAATTAATTTATTAAAAATAAAATCATAATTACTATTATTGTTACTCAATTATATGACTTCTCAGTTTACAAAATCAGGGGGCCAATTTTGATATGACCTTAGATCCCTACTACTACATCCTTTGAGTACAAGTAAGGTATATTAGGAAGGAATAAATTTGTTATAAATAAATAAATAAATAAAATAACATCATTATTATTATTTTTTTAAACATATTACATTGTCCATTGCAGCCGATTAATTCTTTTTGGGTGGGAATGAGGCGAAAAATGGTGTTTCTTGCGTTTTGTTTGATAGCATAACCAATGCATCTATCAATTTATTTTGAAAGGTACATTTGTAACATTTCTAAAATTCTATTTTTTTTATGAAATTCCAAAATTCGATTGGCTAAAAGTTTATTTGAGTTATTTTTCTATGGATTATTATTGTGTAGACGTAATTTAGTCATTGAAAAATTCTTGAATCAATATATCACTATCTGTTATCATTTTCATACTAATTTTCATTATTTATTATTAATTAAATTGTTTGAGAGAATTGTGAGTACCTTTTAAAAGGTTACGAATTTTTTTTAAATATATCTAAATATAAATTATGTCACAATATCTAATTTTCGTTAAATTGATTTATAACAAATACTTCTTTATAATAAAATTTTTAATTTTTTTATTAAGTATAAATATACTTTTATTAAAAATAATTTTATATAAGATTCTGTTAGATACCTTATTTAATAAAGATTCAACCTTTATTTAATAATATTAAGAGAGATTGGCCTATTTTGTTGGAAAACTCAAACCGATTTTCTTTTGACCCAATTTTGACCTATATTAGATCATATGAATTCTTTTTTGTAAACGGCTAGTTGTTTAAATGACAGCATACACATTTAGAAAAGGTTTCTGGATTTGAACCTGATCTAAACATACATATGTGTGTGAGTGTGTTTAAATTGCTTGTATAAAAAAAACATGAATCTTTTCTTTTGTCTTTATGGGTATTTCGGTAATTTGAGTCTTATTTATGTCAGTATCTTATTCATTTTTATCATAAGAAATATTATTTAGGAAAAATGTTTGTATAAGAGTATTTCTTACAGATATATACCAATTATAATTTTGTTTTTCATATTTATCTACATCTCTCTTTTCTATAGGAAGAGTGCCTCTCACTTTAGAGAGAGAAAGAGAGAGAAGAGTCGGTTAATTAATTACTCGGTTCAACTCAGATAATCTTTAACATCTTTTTTTAGCTTTCCCTTTCAATATTGACAAAACATAACGTATCTTCTGCGAAACACCCCTCTCTCAAGTACACTATTCATCTCTCTCTCTCCCCATTCACTCACTCATAACCTCACATTATTTTCTTCTTACCATTTCACACTTTCTTTGTTGAAATCTGAAACGTAAGGATTTTCTCTCTCATCATCAGTTGCTTAACATCATCCTTGTTTGGTATCTGATTTGGTTTTTGGCGAGATTTCTACTCTCCAAGTGTCTGAAACTTCCAATGTTCAGACGCTGTAGTTTTGTTTGGTAGATCAGATTAAGCTATGTAACAACCTTTGAATATATCTTCTTAATCACTTCTTCTTCTTCTTCTCAGATTCTGAAATCTGAAACCTCATGAAGGATTTTAATTTCTTCCTGGTCTGTTTCCTTAATTTAGAACCAATCCATATCAGTATCTTTTGGTTTTTTCTGCGGTCATATTCTGAAACCTCCTTTTTCTCACCATATAAGGATTTTCATTTCCTTCCTCTTATTTGCTCATATCAGAATCTGATGAAATCTCAGAAGCTTCCATTGCTCTCGCATAAGGCTTTTCATTTCCTTCCTCTTACTTTCTCAGAATATGATGAAGAAATCTCAGAAACTTCCATTGCTCTCGTAAGAACTTTCACTTCCTTCCTTCCTCTTACTTGCTCAGAAATCTTGTGAAATCTCAGAAACTTCGATTGCTGAATCTTCTGCCTAGTTTCTTAGAATCTTAAACCTTTCAAACTTACACAAGGACCTTGTTTTGAGTCTAAAGAACTCTCTGAAGCTTCCATTGCCGACATAAGAATTCTCATTTTTCTTCCTCTTAGTAGCTTAGAATCTTAAACCTCTGAAACTTACATAAAGGACCTTCTTTCTTAAACTCGCATTATTGCTGACATGAGGATTTTTAATTAGTATGACAGAAGTTGCAGACATGGAGAAAGGAGACAACAATGGAGGAGGGAGGGTGAACAGCAGCTTGAGGATGAGCATAGGATCAGGAGAGAGCAGCAGAAGGAGCTGGGTTACTGCGAGTATAAGGGACACATGGAGCGGCCATGGAGGAGTGTTTGAGAGAAGCATGAGAAGAGAAGATGAAGATGAAGAAGAACTCAAATGGGCAGCCATCGAAAGGCTTCCAACATTTGAGAGGATAAGAACAGGCATGATGAAGACGAAGAAGGAGCTTCAGGTTCTTGAGGGCTTTTGTTCTTTTGATTATGAACAGGTTGATGTCACCAAGCTTGGGTTTCAGGAAAAGAGGCATCTCTTGGACTGTATTCTGAAGAATGTTGAAGAAGACAATCTCAAGTTCTTGCAGAGACTCAGAAACAGGATTGATAAGTAAGTTTACCTCTTTCTTATTTTCTGTTCATCATCTTCTTCAACACTTGAATTCAACATAGAGATAAGTTTGATTCTTGTTTCGGATTAGTTGGGAGAAAAAAAATATTAAATGAATCCCAGTTTTCTATTCAGGTAGGTTTGAGTTTGAGGAAAGGAAAACCAATAACATATATAATTTAATTTTCACATTTGTTATTAACTTAGGGGATACTATGATTTTGAATGAAAAAAAGACGAAGGAGATACGAAAATGAAAATTCAAATTTTGATGTTTTTGTTGTTTTATTTTAAAATGTAACATAAAACTAATAGAGGATGGTGTAACTTGCAAAACATTTTCCCTCTCTTTTAAAATAATTTTCATTTTTTTGAGTTTTAGTCAATTTTTAAAAAGTATTTGTCGCATTAGAATTTTCAATGAATCATTTCATGATTTTTATACTCATTTACTATTCACTGATAAACATAATTAGGGGGAGCATGAGAAATGAGGGTATTTAATTTGAGGGAATTTTGTTTCAATAATAAGAAATTTTACTAATATAAATTCAAGCATTGTTCATAGGTGCCAGGTAAAAAAATTAAATACAAATGGGTACCTCAAATTTCATATAATACTAATAAGTTTCAAGAAATTTAATATTTACAAGACAATATTTCATATTTACAAATTGAGTTGCGTCATTTACAAGTTAAACCCACCAAATTAATATTTTACGTCGAATTTCAAATTTATAAATATTAAATTCAATGAAACCTATTAATATTACGAAATTCAAGGACCTGTTTGTATTTAATTTTATTATTTGGGAGCTGTAAGTAATTTTTGTAATCTTTTTTCTATTTACCCTATTCAAATTTTAGTATTTGAAGAGAGTATTAATAATTTAATTAAAAATAAATATACAAATATATGTAACTTACTTGAGTTCAAATGTGGTTTGATTTTAAACTTTAAATTTTGGTTTTGTTAAATAGGGTTGGAATAGAGATTCCAAAGATTGAAGTTCGCTATGAGCATTTGTTTGTAGAAGGAGATGCGTATATTGGAACCAGAGCACTTCCCACATTAATCAATTCTACTCTGAATGCAATGGAGGTATTTTAATTTGATTAATTATCAATATTCATTATTAATAATTCATTTAATACTAAATTATACACAACAAGCTCCCTAACATTTGAAACTTTGCAATTAACCCCCTAAACTCTTACATTTATACAAATAACCCTTTTATGATTGGTTTTGTTAATTATTTAGCAACACATGACTTAAAATTTGTTGTGAGGGTTTATATGTATATAACTAGTGTTTGAGGGGTTGTAGTGGTATAAAAAAAATTAAAAGGGTATATAAATTATAGTAAGGGGTTATTTATACAAACTTAGGAGTTCAAACACTATGATCCAAAGTTGAGATTTGTGTGATTTATTAAGGTTTAAATATATAAAACCTCCCATGAATTTTAGGTCAATGTAACTTTTATAATTTTAAAAGTTTAAATTAAAAATTCTAATATTTATATTTTGGTTATCGTACTATTAAAGTTAACAATTTTATTATGTTATAATTTATAATTTTTTATTATATACTAAGTCATTTAAAATATATAATTTAGTAATTTATATATAATTTTAATTTTTTTATTTAAATAATACATAATTAAATAAATATTTTAAACGCATTTTTAGTATTCTATATTTTTAAGTAATCAAGACTTCAAATTATATGTCAAGTTAGGTATTATTTAAATATTTTATATTTTTAAATATTAAAAAAAATTATAGATCAAGTGTCAAGTGTTATTTTTTTAAATAAAGTGATATATAATAAAAATATATAAAAATTATGATTTATAAAAAAATTATTAACTTTAACGACAAGATTGATAATCAAAATATAAAATATTAATATTTTTAATTTAAATTTTTAAAAGTTAAAAAAGTGATATGCAACTAAACTCAAATTTGGAGAATTTTTGTTTATGTTAGCATTTATTAACCTTTATATAATTAATTTCTGCTCTGTATTTCATCTAGTGGACCACAAATCATTGGCCACATGATTTTTCTCTTCTTGTTTTTTTCTCTCTCAATATTTTTCCTTTCGTCCATCTACTTTTCTTTCTTTTAATTTCCTCCGACCAATTTACCACTTTAAGGTCTTAACTGCAGATAGCAATTACAGGAGACCGAAATCAGTTAAAAAAACTTAAATGAGATTTATATTTTTTTTTCATAGAAAGATGTAATTTTTGTAAAGGACAAGATTATTAAATTGTTGATGGGTACACAAATAAACACAGACAGAAAAGACAGCCATGTGCATTAGTACAAAATCAAAGCCATAAAAATTATGCCCCCCATATAATTTTTTTTTCTATTTATAAAAATTTACTTGTTGAAAATATTTCTGAATTTCGAATCTTTTTAATTGAGGAGATGTTACTGCACTGAATTTAATTTTTATTTTTTGATCTCAATATGAAAAATATTGTTTACTTATCATTAGAAGATTTTTCATTATATGTTTTACTTCTTATGAAAAAAAAATCAAAATGATTTTTTTTTAAATTCTTTTCACCTTTCTCTGAAAATGAAGGTACTAAAATCAAAGGATTCAAGTTCATGTGCATTGTGTTGCAAAAAGGGGGAAAAAGTTAATATGCATTGAGTTTTGTGGTGCCTAAGTTGTTTACCTAATTGCCATTGCAGGGAGTTCCTCACATGATCCTTGTACAACAAAATAAAACAAATAAATTAATAATTATGTTGATGGGGTTTGGTTTTATAAGATGAAAAATGAGATTATGTCCTTTTAGAACTAAGTAAGTCATTAATTAATTAAAAAAAAGCTATTTCATTAAACTTAATTTTAATATGCCTAGTATTATTTCCTTATATATATATTGATGAATTGTCTCTTTCCATTGTTAAACAGAATGTTCTGGGATCAATTAAGCTTTTCCCATCCAAGAAAAGGGTTGTCAACATACTTCAAGATGCTAGTGGAATCCTCAAACCTTCAAGGTGCTTACAAACACACCATCTCTAGTATATCAAACCCCCCCACCCAAAATCCTTGATATCATTTAAGTTTATACAACTTCGGGGTAAGAGAAGTTTTTGATCTACTACTGCTAGTACATTAGTGATATAAAATCTGGATTATGAAGTTTCAAAATTTATAAAATAAGATCTTATGATAAATAATATCATGAATAATTAGTTGTTGATAGAGTTTAATGGTATTATGTAGCCGACTTCACTATAGCATGAAAATAAATGTTGATGTTTGAGTTTTAGAAGTTGAAACATGACTTAATATTTCAGATAAAAAAATAAGAACTTGACTTGATACGAAATACTCTATTCGATTCTTAATATAAGAGTTAGTTGACTAATTTATGAGATTACAAAAACTAAATAAATAAGATAATTATAACTAATAGAAGAGTTAATTTACTAATTTAGATAAATTAAGGAACATATAATATGAATTTGTTTTAAGGGTTTAGATTTTATTATAATTAACTAATTTATTTGTCTTCCTTAATCTACTAAAATTAGTCAACTATATTTTATATTGAGGATTAGAGGGAGTAATTTTTTAGATTGGAACATAATCTTAAGTTTTGGTAAAAGAGATGATGAGCAAATTCTTTGCCTAGACTTTAAGTATTTGTATCACACTTTTTCAGAATGACCTTACTTTTGGGACCTCCTGGATCTGGAAAAACTACACTGCTTAAGGCTCTTGCCGACAAATCAGACAAGGACTTACGGGTTAGTCATGCTCTTAGTTTCAATTACTTCTTTTTCTTTGAGTCATGCTTTTGAGATCCCACTTGGGAGTGATTGGAGGGATTGAATCTTATAATTGTTCAAAAAATTTGTAAAAAATGTAGTAGAACTTTACAATGATTTGTGTGTATCAATGCAAAATACTTGTAATACTACTATTGGATAAGCGTTTAGGGCAATCCGGCACACAAGGTTCTTACTAGGTGGGGTTTGGGGAGGGTCATATGTATATAGCCTTATCCCTATAAATGAATAGGCTATTTTTAGGATTTAAAATTATGACTATCAGTTCATATAACAATAATCTTACTGTTGCTTTCAGGATAAGCAATTTAGAAGCAATGAATTTTTAGGAAGACTTAGAAAATATTTAGATTAACTTTTGAATAATAACTTCTAAAAAAAAGTGATAAAAATTGATTGTAGTATAGAATAACCTATGAAAAAATAAAAAAATTTAGCTTCATAGAAAACTATAGTTTTAGTCTTGAAATTATGATTTTAGCATAAATAATTAATTATTAAATTTTATGAAGTATTTGGAGGGTGTTTCTCAAAATCATGATTTTCTCTTCAAAACTATGATTTTAAGATCAACCAAACACACTCTTAGTCTCGCTTGAAAATTGTACATGAATGCTTTTACATGTCACTTTATGGTTGACTTAATGATCAAAATGAATCAACAGGTATCAGGAAGAATCACTTATTGTGGCCGCGAATTATCAGAGTTTGTCCCTCGAAGAACATGTGCTTACATAAGCCAACAAGATCTTCATCATGGAGAGATGACAGTTAGAGAGACTCTGGACTTTTCTGGGCGTTGTTTGGGAGTTGGAACAAGGTATGAATTGTTGCTGGAATTGTTGAAACGAGAGAAGCAAACCCGAATCAAACCGGACCCCGAGATAGATGCTTTCATGAAAGCCACTGCAATGTCTGGCCAAGAAACGACTCTTGTTACTGATTACATTCTCAAGGTTTAGTGGTCCCTCTATTTCCCATTATTTTCTTTCATTAAGTCATTATATAGCTCCAGTTCCTGGATTGTCTAACAAATGAAGGCAGATTCTTGGATTGGAAACATGTGCTGATACTTTGGTGGGTGATGAGATGAGAAGGGGCATATCCGGTGGAGAAAGGAAGCGATTAACTACTGGTAAAAGAAATACTCTTCTTAATTCTTAATATAAAATCTATTAAATAAATAAAATAAATTAGTTAATTATTAAAAATATCTCATAATAATTTTCCTAAAATACTAATATATAATATTATATTATATATTAGTTAACAAGTTAGATAAATTAATTTGAAAAAAAAAAATAAATATAGGAGACAAATTTTATTAGCTAGTCCTTCTATAATCATTTTTGGCTCTAGTTTCATCCTTTTATTTTCCAAAAACATTGTCAATATTCCTCTCATACATGATTTTAGTGAGAATCTGTCACAAAATGACATCATATAATTTTGCATAATTAGTTTGTTGAATACTTCGCATTTAAATAGTGAGATCAAAATATTGATGCAGGTGAAATGCTGGTTGGACCTGCAAAAGCTTTCTTTATGGATGAAATTTCAACTGGTTTGGATAGTTCCACGACTTTCCAAATAGTTAGGTTCTTGAGACAGATGGTCCATATCATGGATGTTACAATGATAATCTCTCTTCTGCAACCTGCACCGGAAACCTACGACCTTTTCGATGACATAATCTTACTTGCAGAAGGCCATATAGTATATCAAGGCCCACGCGAGAACATCCTCGATTTCTTCGAAACAGCTGGCTTCAAATGCCCAGAAAGAAAAGGAATTGCAGACTTCTTACAAGAAGTCACTTCCAAGAAGGACCAAGAACAATACTGGTTCAGAAGGGACAAACCTTACCAATATGTTAGTGTTCCTGATTTAGCAGACCACTTCAACAAGCACTGCATTGGTCAGAAACTCTATAGAGAGCTTCAGATTCCTTATGATCAAAGAAAAGCTCATCCTGCTGCATTGGTTACAGACAAGTATGGAGTTTCAAGATGGGAGCTTTTCAAGGCCTGCTTCGCGAGAGAGTGGCTCTTGATGAAGCGAAACTCGTTCATTTATATATTCAAGACGACTCAGATCATAATAATGTCTTTGATTGCCTTGACAGTGTTTCTAAGGACAGAAATGAAGTATGGAAAGCTCGAAGATGGGACGAAATTCTTTGGTGCTTTGTTTTTCAGTCTTGTCAATGTGATGTTCAATGGCATGGCAGAACTTGCACTCACCATTTTAAGGCTACCTGTTTTCTTCAAGCAGAGAGATTTCTTGTTTTACCCTGCTTGGGCTTTTGCACTGCCCATTTGGGTCCTCAGAATCCCTCTCTCTCTGATGGAATCAGGATTATGGGTCATCCTTACTTATTATACAATTGGATTTGCTCCTGCTGCTAGTAGGTATGTTTCAACTTACATGAACAAGTTCATCTTGTGTCTGAATAGTTCTTGAACAAGGTATTAGAATATTGAAATCTTTTGGTCCCTATAGTTTTGATTTTGTTATAATTTATAATTCAATTTCTATAGTTTTGACTCGATGATATATTTAAAATTTGACTCAATACAACTTAGTCCTTATAGTTTTATTTAAAACTTCAGTCCTTAAACTTTATGAAATATATAATTTTACTTTCTAAAATATAGGGATTGATATTTTAAATTATTAAACTATAAATACTGAGTTGTAGTGAGTTAAAGTTTAGGGATCGAATTTTAATTGAGTCAAAACTATAGGGGCTGAGTTGTATCGAGTCAGAGTTAAAAAACTGAGTTACAACCGAGTCAAAACTATAGGAACAAAAAGATTAATTTTCCCTAGAATATTTATGGCTAAGTTGTCAAGAGATCCATCCATTCATGCCACCTGGTCCTCCACAAAAATGACTTCTTTAATCACATATAATTGAGTTAGCTCATAGTCTCATACTCTTCTGTAATTTTTTTTATTAATGATTGTATTTCAAACTATAATAGATGATGAATCTAGAAAAATGTATATATTTCAGGTTTTTTCGTCAGTTTTTGGCATTCTTTTGTGTGCATCAAATGGGTTTATCTCTTTTCCGCTTCATTGCTGCACTTGGAAGAACACAAATTGTAGCAAACACACTTGGTACCTTCACACTGCTACTTGTTTTTGTCCTTGGTGGTTTCATAGTTGCTAAAGGTAAGCAGCAGTCTGTATTTTTGGTCTTTAACTTCTGCTTTTCTGGTCAAAAGATCATGACAGAAAATATGTTCACCTGCTTTCACTTCGTAACTTAAACTTTTCTGTGACATGATTATTGATCTGATATCAGAGGTCCTCTAACCAAGTGATGATAAAAAGTTCCATACTTAAATTCAAAGGTCTTTATTGAAGAACTGTGAAACTTGGATGTTTTACTTTTACAGATGACATAAAACCATGGATGATATGGGGCTACTATGCTTCTCCTATGATGTATGGACAAAACGCCATAGTCATCAATGAATTCCTTGACCAAAGATGGAGTGCTGTAAGACACTTTAAATGTGAAGACAACTATTTAAGAGAATTACTGTACAATCTCACATAAATAATTTAATCATTAAAAAGTGGCCAACTTCTTATAGGATTTTTAGTTATTAAATTACTTACGTGGGACTGAACAGTAATTCTCCTCAATTATTTCTTTATACTTGTAGAATCGCTTCACTGATAGTTCATTTCTGCATATTTATGTTTTCTTCCACAGCCTAATATTGACCCAAGAATCCCTGAACCTACTGTTGGAAAGGCTCTTCTCAAGGCTAGAGGGATGTTTACTGAAGAGTATTGGTACTGGATCTCTGTTGGTGCTCTTCTAGGCTTTTCTCTACTTTTCAACATTTGTTTCATTGCTGCATTAACTTTCTTGAGTCGTAAGTAACCATATTTATTAATATACCTTTTGTCACATTAATACATAACTTCAATTTTCGAGACTGGCTTAAAGTATCAATTTGCAGCATTTGGAGATTCTAAATCTATTATCGTCGAGGAGGATGTCAAAAGGACAAGCACGGCAGGATCATCATCATCCATTGACATGCAAGAAATGAAAACCACGCAAGATAGCCCAACTTCTCTTAAGAACTTGTTTGAAGGTAAATGAATCTTACCTTTGGTTCATTGGTTGTCTTATAGATACATTGCTAGAAAGATTTATATTCTCATCAGTTATATTAAAGAAATTAGTTAGGTTAGTTATTTGTAACAAACGTATGTTGATTTTCTTAAAAATACTATCCTTAATCATTATCTCCATTAATGAAAACTCTCTTTAATATATGTAATCAATAGTGATAATTTAGGGAAGAAATTTAAAAATTTAATAGACAAAATAGATTGAGGTTTTATATTTAGTACTAAAGAAAATCCCTCCACTAGTTCCAATATTTAGGATAGGAGGGAATGATATAATTTTTTGTATATTCCAACCTGAAAAGCTTCTGTGGAAATTTTATCCTTTTTGGATATTGAAACAATTAAGATATTCTTCTTTAATTACCAGCTAATGGTAATTATACAGGCATTGGTATGGTTGCAAGCAACATCCAAGACAGTTCAAATCCTAAAGCAGCAGAGAGTGCAACAACTAAGAGGGGAATGGTGTTGCCTTTTCAGCCCCTATCACTTGCTTTTGATCACGTGAATTATTACGTCGATATGCCAACTGTAAATTTCTACACTCGTCTTATTTAATCATCTTCTCAAAGTAATCATGACAAGAGAAGTTTTCTGATCCACACATATTCATATAATAACCAAGATGTTTCGGACTTGATAAGTTTTTTGTATGATAGGAAATGAAGAAACAAGGAATTGCAGAAAGAAGGCTTCAGATTCTAAGCAATGTGAGTGGTGCTTTTAGACCTGGAGTTTTAACTGCACTAGTTGGTGTGAGTGGTGCTGGCAAAACTACTTTGATGGATGTTCTCGCCGGAAGAAAAACCGGTGGCTATATTGAAGGAAGCATAAGTATTTCTGGTTTTCCAAAGAAGCAAGCAACTTTTGCTCGGATCAGTGGTTATTGTGAACAAAATGATATCCATTCTCCACATGTCACAGTCTATGAATCTCTCATATTTTCTGCTTGGCTCCGTCTTGGTAAGGAGGTCAATAGAGAAACACAGAAGGTATTTACTTTAGTCTTATCAGAGATTGATTAAAATCAATTGAGACCGTAAATCATGTTTCTTATATATGCTTCGTGCGCATTTGGATTATCAGTGGATAAAACAAAGCTTAAATAATTGATTTATAAGCATAATTGATTTAAAAAAAGAGTGTTTGGATAATTTTAATAAAATATAATTATAAGATAATCATGGTTTTTGGTTCCTAATTGATTCTAGCATGCATAGAGGTATTTGGTAGTTCATGAGATTTCCATGGTTTTGGATTCATAATTGATTTTGACATAAACAAGAATGTTTGATAGTTTATGAGATGCTTCCTCTGGTTCAAAATATAGGTTGCCTTCTAGAAAGATTCTTTGGTTCACAATATCAGTCACTTGAAGAGTAATTAATGTTTATTCGTAAATATTTTCCCTTCTTTAATTATAAAGAGAGGAGAGATATGAGAAAGAATGCACATTGATTAATAGGGGTAAAATTGAAAAAAAATTCCAAGATAAGACAAATGTAATAAGTAAACTGCTCCTCCTTTGTTACAGTGAGGTGGTTGAGAGTGACTTATATTTAGATTAGAGGAGTAACTATGATTTTTGGTTCATAATTGATTTTGGTATGAATAAGGTGTTTGGATATTTTTTCAAGTATACCCAAAATGGGTCAAATAAATTGATTTTAAATACTGATTACAACCAAATCTATTCTCAAAATCATAGTTATAGATCAATTTCACTCTATATATTTTCTCACAGCTAAACAAAACACACACTATAAAAACATGCGAGGTTAAACTGATATGCCATGATTTATCTGTAAAAGCATATGCATGCGCTTCTAGGTTGAGATCATAGTGACTACTAAGAAATTGAAATATGACCATAAACTCCAACGCTATTCTTAGATGGTGTCCTTTCTGTATTGCAGATGTTTGTTGAGGAAGTTATGGAGCTGGTTGAGTTACATGCTGTGAAAGATTTTCTTGTAGGGCTTCCAGGAATAGACGGTTTATCAACTGAGCAAAGAAAGAGACTCACCATTGCTGTAGAGTTGGTTACAAATCCTTCCATAATCTTCATGGATGAGCCAACATCTGGCCTCGATGCTCGAGCTGCAGCCATTGTCATGCGTACCATTAGAAATACGGTGAACACAGGGCGAACCGTTGTCTGCACAATTCATCAACCAAGCATTGGCATATTTGAAGCTTTCGACGAGGTACATGACTTGAAGGGCAAGAAAACTTAGGTGTAACTTGTCTTATGGCTTTTCAATATGGGGGAATTACTATAAATTCCTAAACAAGAGACTTAATTATCCAAAAATCTTAATGATAACTGAGGAGTTAACAATTGTTAATTTCAGTGTAGGAATTGACAATAAATTTATATTATTTGAGACTTTTTAATTATTAAATCCTTTTTTAGAACAACATAGTAGTTCCCGCTTTCAATATTTGGAATACGTATCATATGTTTAAGGATTGTCATGAAGAAACGATTCTTACTCACTCCATCTCGTCTTGTCTTTAGTTGCTTTTGATGAAGAGAGGAGGACAAGTCATATATAGTGGTCCCCTTGGTCGACATTCTCAGAACTTAATAGAGTACTTTGAAGTGAGTATGGCTTTTTGGCTAAGTATAGTAATTTGTTAATAATCATATCATACAACATGCATTGAGAAACCTTTGTGAAATGTTCAGTCCATTCCATCAGTTCCTAAGATCAAAGATGGAACCAACCCTGCCACGTGGATGTTGGAGATCACTTCTACAGCAGCTGAGTCTCATATAGGTGTAGACTTTGCAGAACTGTACTACAAGTCTGAATTATATCAGTAAGTAGTAGTAGCCTTTGTGTCTTTTTATAGGAAAGATTAATTTTTTGGACTTTATAGTTTTGACTCGGTGGTAATTGAGTCTTTAAACTTTAAGTTGGTATAACTCAGTTCCTATAGTTTTTACTCGTTGTAATTCAGTATCTAAATTTTAACTCAATACAACTTGATCCTTATAGTTTAACTATTTAAAATATTAATCCCTATATTTTAGAAAATAAAATTATATATTTTATAAAGTTTAGGGACTAAAGTTTTAAATAGTTAAAACTATAAGAACTAAGTTGCAGTGAGTTAAAGTTCATGAATCAAGTTTTAATTGAGTCTTAACTAGATTGAATTGTACTAAGTCAAAGTTTAAGGATTGAGTTACAACCAATCAAAACGATTAGGACCAAAAGATTAATTTCACTTTTTTAATACCAGAAATTAGGCACATATATATATGTATATATATATTTCAACTTATTTACAGGAGGAATCAGAAACTTATTAAAGAGCTAAGCACACCAGCACCAGGAGCAAAGGATCTATACTTCCCAACAAGATACTCACAGCCATTTATAACACAATGCAAAGCTTGTTTTTGGAAACAACACTGGTCTTATTGGAGGAATCCACAGTATAATGCCATCAGGTTGGGCTTGACAATAATTGTTGGTGTCATTTTTGGGCTCATTTTCTGGGACCAAGGCCATGAAACGTAAGTCCACAAGTTTTCCTTCAAAGTAATTAAAGAATTGCTTCATCATTGAAACTAATACCATGTCAACATTCTACATGTTGTGCTGAGTAATCCTCAGTGTGAAATAATTTCAGACTCATGAATAAGAATTTTTTTGTTTGCAGACAAAGAGAACAAGAACTGTTCAATCTGATGGGTGCTGTATTTTCTGCTATTTTCTTCCTCGGAGCCACAAACACTTCTGCTGTCCAACCTGTTGTTGCAATAGAAAGAACTGTTTTCTACCGTGAAAGAGCAGCTGGAATGTACTCAGCTATCCCTTATGCTTTTGCTCAGGTGAATCCAACTGTTCCTCTTGTTGTGCCAAGTTGATCTCAACAATTCTTGTCTTCTTTAAGGAAAATTAATCTTTTTGTTCTTATAATTTTAATTCAATTGTAATTCAGTCAGTGCAACTCAATCCCTATAGTTTTAACTCAATTCTAACTTAGTTTCTGAACTTTAACTCGATACAACTCAGTTCCTATACTTTAACCATTTAAAAGATTACTCCATATATTTTTGAAAATAAAAGTATATATTTCATGAAACTTAGGGACTAAAGCTTTAAATGGTTAAAACTACAGGGATTAAGTATAAGTTAAAATTCACGAACTAAGTTTTAATTGAGTTAAAATTATAGGGATTGAATTGAGTTACAACAAGTCAAAGATTTTGACTAAGCTATAACTGAGTCAAAACTATAAGGACCAAAAGATTAATTTTCCCTTTTTTCTAATATCACTTTTCTTCTTAGAAGTTTGATCTTGTTTCAACTCCATAAGACGTTTTTCTATATGATGATCCTACATAATGAGAAATTTGACTCTATGCAAACAATTTCATTGCAGGTAGCAGTAGAGACGATTTATGTGGCAATCCAAACTCTTGTTTATAGCCTTATCCTTTTCTCAATGATTGGGTTCACTTGGAAAGTTGACAAGTTCTTGTGGTTCTACTTCTTTGTCTTCTTGTCCTTCGTCTACTTCACACTTTATGGGATGATGACCGTTGCTCTAACACCAAACCACCAAATCGCTGCAATTGTTATGTCCTTCTTTCTCACTTTCTGGAATCTCTTCACTGGTTTCATCATCCCAAGAAAGGTATTTACTTTCCTTCAATGATCTTTGTGAAGCATTCAGTTTCAGTATCATAGTATCTGTTGTTCAACTTTTCTTTTTCTCTTGCCATAATATTTGATCAGATATACACCTGTAAGTTGAAATAGTTCAATACACAGCTAAAAAACACAACATTGACTTAAATGATACTCTCTCACGCCTTGAATACAAGGGAATTTTGGGAGACTAGCTTTTGTTCAAATTATAAGAAACGAATTTTATGTTTGGTCTATTAATTACATTATTTCAATTATACCCTTCAGTAAATAGGGAATAGTAATTAAGAGTTATTAAATATAAGGTAGAAGTTCTAACATTAAACTGAAAGCATTTGTGGAAAGAATTTTCAATTCGTGATACAATTAAGTTAACCACTTTTCTTAATCTTAGAAAGTTAGTTTATTTGTTCTTTAAGACCTAAAGGAGTACAAGTTTGTTTGATCAATTACACCTATTAACACCCACCTAGATGAGATTAGTTGGGACCAAATGTGAATAGTATTAGCAATTTGATGGAACAGTCTGAATTACTCAGTTTAATAATGAATAAGGTGAATCTTAGAGTGACGGTAAGGTTGTTGCCATGTAACATAGAGTTCACATGTTCAAATCCTGGAAACAACTGCTCCTCTTGCAAGGATAAGACTATTTAAATTTGTGGCTCATACCCCACCTGATGAGAGTCTTATGCACTAAGCCGTCTGTTTACTCAGTTTAAAAATGAATATGTGATTGCATGAGGCATAAATTTCAAAGAGGTTTTTTTCTTTTTTTGCAGCAAATTCCGGTATGGTGGAGGTGGTATTATTGGGCAAGCCCTACAGCTTGGAGTGTATATGGAATTGTGACTTCACAAATAGGAGACAGAACAAGTCTTGTACAAGTTCCTGGATCAGCACCAATATCAGTAAAAGACTATCTTAAGAAACAGATGGGCTTTGATTATGGTTTCCTTGGAACTGTTGCTGTTGCTCATATTTCTTTTGTTGTTATATTTCTCTTTGTATTTGCTTATGGCATCAAGTTCCTTAACTTCCAAAGAAGATAAAGAACAGAAAAAGAAACATTTTTACTCAATATCTGTATACTAACTGCTGTCAGAATAAGTACTATATGTAACTCCCAAAAAAAAAAAAAGTTTATCAGAAGTATATAGAAATTTTTCATCAAACAATATACATGTTGTTCAATCTCCAGGTTGATCTCTGGTGTTTAATCATTGCCTTTAATCTATTTTTGTTGATATAGAAAGTATACCTAATTCCTGCTTTCTGATCTTGAACCTATACAGATAAGTAGAATCACTTGGACTCTAACTTTGGTTTTACAGAAATAATGGAAGAAGAGAGTTTGCAAAACTATTTTGCCGCGCGTAGTTGTTCTTTCCAAATAAAAGGGGTATATAACTGTATTACCCCATACTTTTTCTTATCCGTACCTCTTATAATGGCGTTAGACTTATTCACGAAGGAAAGATCCGTAGACTTAAAATTGTCTCTTATATTATTGTGTAAAGGAATTGGAGAACCTTATGATATTGAAGTTTTTTATTTGCCTTTTCCTATTTTTCTTCATTACAACTTTGACAGGATACTTATCCTCTTTTCCCTCTAATATTTATTTCCCCTTCGCAATGATTTCTTTTTCTTTCTTTTTTTCATTCAATTGAAAGAAGTTATCTTATTACAGCCCATCTTTTAATATTTATTCTCATTACCTTGCATTTGAATTATAGAAGAATTAGATAGTGCCATATGCCCTTCTACAAAGTTTTGTTGAAGACAAAGTAACATATTAACCTTTCATAACAATAGAAGCAAGTGATACGTATCAACTGTTGGCCCTGTAAGATTAAAGAAGAAAGGAATTAATCTGAAGGCGGTTGGGATATCAAGCGAGTGAATTTGGCTTGATGTGAGGAGAAGTCCCACATATATCCAGCATCTTGAGTTTTGAGTTAGGATACTTCTATACATCGTGTTGCTATTTTTTTTGTACAAAAAAAGTTGATATGGGTTTAGTATCGATCTCCTACTAAGACTAGAGTATAGCCCAGGGTTTAGAGAGAGTTTATAAGGGACTTACGAGATCGCTTACTAAAAGATCCATCACAATAGTAATGGAAATCAAACTTACATCCTTATAGAATACGAGTATATTCCTTACCGTAACTCATTGACTATACATGGTGTTGCTATAGGGCCTAGTTGGACTCTCCCCTTTTAGTTTGCTCTTGTGCCCAACAAAGACAAATTAGCAAGCATCCACTAAAATCTGTGAGTAGCATCACCATTATTTACTGACATAAACTTTGTTACTTCTAATGGCAGAGGTTATGACTACTTATTTCGAGTTTAAATTTATGTAAATGTAGAAAATGTCTTTAAGAGAATGGATGAAATTGCTAGGTGAGACTTGTCATGTTTGAATTGACTCTTTGTCAACTCTAAGTCTAATCATATAGTGTTATCCCAAAACCTGTGGAATGCGAATGTCTCTCTGGAGTTATTATTTTGTCTATTATATGATCAGAATATGTTATGATATTGCTATGCTTGTATTACCCTTGTCTTAAACTAATCACCAATTAATCAGTATTTTTATTCTATAAAATTTTAAAATGATTCATGTTCCTATAACATTGACAAGTTTTTTAATACTTGTATAAGATAATGTTCTTCTAGTATACTCCGAAATGATGTTCTTGGAAATATCATCTTACAAATACTTTGTTCTATGTTGTAAATCATCAACACTCCTTAATTCTTTGTCTTGCCTTTTTCTCTGTATTTACTGATTCCCCCATGAATCAATACTCTATCTTCTTTCTTTTCGTTTGGCTTCTTCTCTGTAATATACTGATACCCCATATTCTTTTGACCATTTCCCATGCTATCTGAAACTTTCAAAGCCTCTTCTGGCATATGTTATACTATAAATCTTCTTACTAAGATCATGTTATTTGTTCTGAGAATTTGAAATCTCTCAAACCAGCATCATTACTCACGTAAGGATTTTCCTTCACGCTTGCTTATAGAAATCAGAAACCAATTAGCAAGGCTTCCTACATTGGAGAGGATGAAGAGCAACAGTGATGATTATGAAGAGATTGATGTCACCAAGCTTGACCAGCTGGAAAAGAGGTTTCTCTTGAACAGCATTCTCAAGAATGTTGAAAAAGATCATGACAAGTTTTTGCGTAGGCTTAGGGACAGGATTGATAAGTAAGTCACTTCTTTCTCTCTTTGCTAACTTCTTTTTGCATGGAACACATTTCTTGATAAGTAAGTTATTGGCAAACAATGGATATAGAAAGTGAATATGATTTTTTTGTCAATCTTTTCTACACCAACTCAATAATTGGTGTAGAATAATATTTCTCTACAAGGTGTAATATCCGGTGTAGAAAAGCCTATATCTAGATCGATTATCCAACCAATTTTATAAGGCATTTTTAACTAGTGTAAAAAAAATTATATTCTCTTTTTATTTATTTGTTTAATTTTCTCCTCCTTGAAACTTTTAAATATATTTTTTGAATGTGTTTAGATTGAAGAAACAGAATAAGGAATTAAAATTTATTTTATTTTAATTTTAAATTGAACACTTTTTATAATATACTTCTATTGAAAAAAGGAAAAAAATACAAGATTTAAATAAAACGTAAAAGTCTAGTTTATTTTCCTTTCTTTTGTCTTTTATCATTTCTCAATACAAAGATATAAAAATGAAGTCTTGGAATAGTTTAAATGCATCCTGATAGTTCCTGAAGCGATAATTGATAGTTTTCTTGAAGTGGGTATTTATAGAATGATGAAAAATAATTTGAAATTAAAAGGTATGTGTAGTTTTCTTTAGCTGAAATCTGCTTTGATTTTATTTTTATTGATTTTCTGCAGTTAAATTTAAATTTTGGTTTTGCTAAATAGGGTTGGGATAGAGATTCCGAAAATTGAAGTTCGATTTGAGCATTTGAATATAGAAGGAGATGCATATATTGGAACCAGAGCACTCCCAACTCTCCTCAATTCTATCATGAATGCAATTGAGGTATTTGATTTTTTAATTTTTTTTATTTTTTCTATTCGTACACTTTTTTTTTCATAATTACAAAATTTAGAGCTTTTTTTTTTAAAAAAAATCATTATCATCTAGTTTTTCAGTCAAAACACAAGCGTATTTTTTTTTAAATTAATAACATAATATCTTCAAGAAATAATGTACTTATCATGTTATTATTGAATGCACTTGTCATATTATGATTATAAACTTAACAATGCAAATTTAAATATTATAAATATGTTTCATAATATAATATATTTTATCTATAGTATTAATTTTTTCTACATAATATCTCTAAGACTCTAACTAAATATAAAAGTTCATAACTAATTTACTAAATTTCTCTAATTAATAACTTTTTATTGGGTGTTATTATGATATTTTATCAGAAAAAATTAATTTGAACTAACTTCATTAATTTATTTAAAGTTATTATTAATAGTTTATAATAACGCTGGATGGAGTAATTTTTTTATTGAGAGAATAAACAAAGATTTTATCTTTAAAAGACCAATTAAAGAAAAAAGTGATCTTGAAGAGTAAATAACTATTTACTCAAAAAAAACATTGAAATGGACTTTATAGCTCTTTACGATCAATAAAACTTATATTATCTGATTTTTTTCTGCCTTCAATAAAATATACTGTTAAAAAGTTGTCGGTCTTTCTTAGTATTGTTTGTGATAAACTAGGGAGTTCTTGGATCAATTAAGCTTTTCCCATCTAAGAAAAGGATTGTCAACATACTCCAACATGTCAGTGGAATCCTTAAGCCTTCAAGGTTGTTATAAATTGTATCATTATCTAAATTCCTCCTATGATTTCAACTTATGCGACATTTAGCCATCTTTTTAATTATGCATTATTTTGGGTATTTTGCTAACCTTCGCCCTCTTTTTTACACTTTCTAGAATGACTTTACTTTTGGGGCCTCCAGGATCAGGAAAAACTACACTGCTTCAGGCACTTGCAGCCAAATCAGACAAGGATTTAAGGGTTGGTCATGCATGCTCTTGCTTAATTTCAGCTAGTTCAATTTTGTTTGAATGATGAATTTGAGATTCCACTTGGGAGTGATTTGAGGAGTTGAAGTTTCTACCCTAAAATTTTATTTTTGATCCTCCAACTTTATATAAAGTTTTAATTTAGTCCTCTAATTTTATAAATTATTTTCTCAATCTCTTAACCTTAACACACGTTAGAGTCAATCTCAAATAATATCTTTTTTATAACAATTATTGGTATTTTAAAAATTGAATTTAAGATGCCAGCATTTAAAAATGTTTTGTCAACACTTTTAATTTAAATATCGACATTTTTTGTTAACTAGATTAGGATTAAAGGACTAAAAAGAAATTTTATAAAATAAAGAAACTAAAATAAAACTTCTTGTAAAGTTAAAAGACTAAATGTGCACTTTTTCCAAATTTTTATTGTTGAATCTTAAAGTCTACCAGGATTGTGTTTAAGAATGTGCATTATTGCTTACGATTGGTCATCCAATACTCTTAACAATGCATAATAAGAAGCCTTCCAACTCTAAAAAGAATAAACCAAATCCAGGAAGTCAAGTCAAAGAATTCTTTACAAAAATTGTTAAATGTCAACTTTGGGCTTTATTGTCTTAAATACTTGTATGTCTAAAGTCTAAACTCTGGATTGGTCATGATCAAATTATCAGGTATCAGGAGAAATCACATTCTGTGGTAATGAGTTATCAGAGTTTGTGCCTCAAAGAGTATGTGCATAAATAAGTCAGCATGATCTTCATTATGGAGGAATGACAGTTAGAGAAACTCTGGACTTTTCGGGGCGTTGTTTAGGAGTTGGAACAAGGTACGATCTGCTTCTGCAATTGTTAGAACAAGAAAAGCAAGCTGGAATCAAACCTGAACCTGAGATAGATGCTTTCATGAAAGCAACTTCCATGGCTGGCCAAGAAACAAGCCTTGTTACAGATTATATGCTCAAGGTTTACTGCTTTTATTTCTATGATATTTTTAATCACTTTCATTTTCAGTCAGTAGCGTAAGTACCTTGCTTCTTTCTAACATATAAAGAAAATGGACTCAGATTCTAGGATTGGAAATTTGTGCTGATACCTTGGTGGGAGATCAGATGAGAAGAGGCATATCTGGTGGAGAAAAGAAGAGGTTAACAACTGGTATGAGAAAAAAGGGAATTGAATATACTTTTAGTTCATTTTGCATGAAATTTCCTTTACCTTAAGTTTCATTTATATTTTAAGCTTACAAAAAATTAATATTTTTTTCCTTATAATTTTGATACGATTGTAATTTAACTTTTAAATTTTGATTTGATACAACTTAATACCTATAATTTAAACTATTTAAAATATTAATTCTTATATTTTAGAAAATAAAATTACATATTATATAAAACTTAGGGACTAAAAGTTTAACTGGTTAAAACTATAAGAATTGAGTTGTAATAGGTTAAAGTTCAAGGACAGAGTTTTAACTATGTCAAAATTATAGAGATTGAGTTACATCGAGTCAAAAACGATTAAGTTACAACTGAATCAAAATTATAGAGATTAAAAGATTGATTATCTCTTTTAACCTAGCATTTTTCTTAATCGTGATTTTATGAGTATTTCAAAATAACATAGAATGAACCATCAAATAATTTCACAAGTGTTATCCTCACTAAGTTAGGTCTAGTAAAAACAGTGGCAGCATTTTAAGGTATGAAGAACAAAATTGGAACTATAAAAAAAAAAAAAAAAGCGGTAAAAGCTTCATGACAGTCTCTCTATAATCATTGTTTGTTCTATTTTTATCATTTATCTTTTGAAGTTCTGTCAATGCTTTCCTAATGCATGATTTTGGTAGTGGCATGTCCTGCACACATCAAATAATTTTGCAAGTGATCTCCATTGAATTAAGTCTGGTAAAAAACAAGGTTTTCAATAAGGTTTAAAACAAGCACAAGGTACATTTCTCAAACTTTAATTTAAAGAGTAAGTTCTAGCCTACAGGTGAGATGCTGGTAGGGCCTGCAAAAGCTTTCTTCATGGATGGAATCTCAACTGGCTTGGACAGTTCTACAACCTTCCAAATTGTCAAGTTCATGAGACAAATGGTCCATGTCATGGATTTTACAATGATAATCTCTCTTCTGCAACCTGCACCGGAAATTTTCGACCTTTTCGATGACATAATATTACCCTCGGAAGGTCGGATAGTATATCAAGGTCCACGAGAGAATGTTCTTGAATTTTTTGAGAGTTTGGGATTCAAATGCCCTGAGAGAAAGGGAGTTGCAGACTTTTTACAAGAAGTTATTTCTAAAAAGGACCAAGAGCAATATTGGTTTAGAAGGGGCAACACTTACCAATATGTTAGTGTTCCTGAGTTTGTAGATCACTTCAACAAGTTCTACATTGGTCAGAAACTTTGTGAAGAGCTTCAAGTTCCTTACGATGGAAATAAAACTCATCTGAATGCATTGGTGATAGAGAAATATGGGATCTCAAGATTGGAACTCCTCAAGGCATGCTTTGCTAGAGAATGGCTATTGATGAAGAGAAATTCATTCATATATATCTTTAGGGCTGTTCAGTTTATAATCATGTCTTTGATAACATTGACAGTGTTTCTTAGAACAGAAATGAAGCATGGAAAACTCGAAGACGGGACGAAATTCTTCGGTGCTTTGTTCTTCAGTCTTGTCAATGTCATGTTCAATGGAATGACAGAGCTTTCACTCATCATTTCTAGGCTTCCTGTTTTTTACAAGCAAAGAGATTTCTTGTTTTACCCTTCATGGTCTTTTGCACTTCCCTTTTGGGTCCTTGGAATCCCTCTCTCTCTAATGGAGTCAGGATTATGGGTCATCCTTACTTATTACCCAATCGGATTCGCTCCTGCTGCTAATAGGTATGGATCAGAATCTATTATGACCAAGTTGTCTAGTGATCTAGATCTTCCTTAATTATCTTCCTTAATTCCCTCTCTCCCTCTCTTACTTGATGATTATTGTTGAGCGAGTAGCAATGGGGGTAATTTGGAAAAATATTGATAAATATAGGAAATAAATTTTATATTTAGAACTAAAATCAGCTCATAATAAGATCTTATATTGAGGACCGAAGGAGTATTAAAAAAGGTAAACATAGAGTGCCATTACTTTGTGTTGAAACAATACAACTTCAATCACATAGAATTGATTTGAAACTTGTTCTTGAATTATTTAGTGTTATTGGATTTCAAACTACAATTGATGTATGAATCTAAAAATATTGATGGCAGGTTTTTTCGTCAGTTCTTGGCATTCTTTTGTGTGAATCAAATGGGTTTATCTCTTTTCCGCTTGATTGCTGCAATTGCAAGAATACAGATTGTGGCAAATACTCTTGGTACCTTTACACTCCTGCTTGTTTTTGTCCTTGGGGGATTCATTGTTGCCAAAGGTAAGCAGCATTTTGTGGCTTTGCTACTTCTGCTTCATTGGTCAAAGAGACCTCACGATAGAAAATAGCTACTCCCCCTGTACTTAATGTAAGAGTTACTTAACTGATTTAAGTAGATTAAATAAGTTAAATAAATTATTTAGTTATCCCTAAAATAACTGTGTAGCATTATATTATATATTAATTTATAAATTAGGTAAATTAGTTTAGGAAAAATGATAAATATGAGAGACAAAATAGATAATGTCTTACATTTAGGGTCAAAACTAAACACCCCCCTCCAAAAAAAATTAGCTCCTACATTTAGGATTAAAGAGTATCATTATTTATTGTTATCTAGACATGAGCTTTAACTTTTAACTTTCGGAGGGAAATAGTAACTGATGTGATATGAAAGCCTCTCTTTAACTAATAGGATATTTGGTCCTTATTTTCATAGGTCTTGATCAGATAGTTTAAACTTTTAGGTGGAATAATTCTTGAAATACTCTATTTGTTCCTTGATATAAGATTGAGTTGACTTTTCTAGATAGATTAAAGAATCTAAATAAATCAATTAAGTATGACTAAATTAAACCCCTAAAGATAAATTCATGTTATATACTCCTTAATCTACCCAAATTAATCAATTAACTCTTATATTAGTTATAATTAACTGATTTATTTGATTTTCTTAATTTATCTAAAAAAAGTCAACTGGTTCTTATATTAAGGAACAAAGGTAGTACATTTAATTGCATAATCTTTTTCTAGTTTAAAAGGAAATGCACTAATAGCCTAAAGTTATAAGTAGGATCGAATCTATAACCTTCTATTTACAAGGGAGCTTTCATGCCACTAGGCCAAAAGAGCTATTGGCTTTAATTGCATCATCT